>OZ022422.1:8947636-9476194 GCA_963989365.1 Rhimphoctona megacephalus | reverse complement strand
TTCATTCCCTGGCCACTATATTTTCAGCTCTGTTTATTCCTTTTCGTATATCCGTTTCTTTATTCCTCCACTTCCGTGACAAAATATACCTATATAAATGGCCAACGACATTTCCGGATCGTCCTTTTCTCCTTTATGACTTTTCTCCACTAGTTCACTCCCTCCCTACGAAAGTTCTCTTCGTCAAGATCAGTATACACATACACCCCGACGAAGTGAACGCACTCGTGGGTACACAAAGGCAATACGAAACTCGTGGCATATTTGAGCGTTTACGAATCTTCCGCAGGGGACGAGACAAACACGTGGCAGTAAACGACGAAGTGAGGAAAAACGTCAGATACGAAGATCTCCGAGGGGAGACTCGATCGGAGCAACTTAAAAGGCAGTACTCCAAAGCTCTCTCCCTCAGCAATGCCCTCAATCGTTTAATTCGATTTAGCGCAATGGGGAATTAAGAGTCCAGATCTAATTTGAAGAAAAAACACATGTGGTTTTTATAGGGAACTTTTATTGAACTATCAGAAAACGATTAACCAATATTGAGGAGAATTATCTCGATGAAAGAAAAGCTTGAATAATTAATTCGTAGTAAACACAAAAAAAAATTATCTGTCGAGTTAATTCAGAAAATTAATCTACTTTCTTCTTATAATCATATTTTCAATTATTTTGCAGGTTTTATTGCAGTGTTCCTCACAGTAAAATATTAGTAACTCGATTTTGATACAGTTTCAATTTGGGGTCAAAAAGACTCGAGAGATAATGATCAACAATGTCAATAATATTTCTCACGTTTCGTGACGTACGTGTGAAATTCTTTGAACGTCAATAAATGTCAGAGGCGTCAGAATGTGAAAATCTTGACGGTCTTCTCGTTTGATTTGCAAGGATTCTCTATTGTCTCGATGAATCTCAATGCATGGCATATCATACCGAGAAATTGAATGCCAGACTAGAATTTCTGTTGAACGTTGGAACGGGAGAATTTGGAAAGTCCCCGGAGGAGGAGAGGGTTTGTTCGTTCCTGTCCTACGGGCGAGAAATATGTCTCTGGTAAAGTGTGACTCGAGAAGCAGAGAATTCAATCCTCGGTTAGCACCGAGATGAGGTGTTCTGGCGAAGATAACCGACAAACCTGCTCATCCCTCTCCCTCTCTCTCTCTCTCTCTCTCTCTCTCTCTCTCTCTCTCTCTCTCTCTCTCGATCTTTTGTCACCCTCGCATTGTCCTTATTCGCATCAACAGCCTAGAGCATCCGTGCACGGATATGCTTCTGCTTCCCAGTTCACGGTGAGCATATGGCCCTCTCTGGGTTTCACTCGATTCCATCGTCGTTGGCTTGGAACAACATTATCAGCTAGACAGATACGTTACATATATTTATACACACAGGAAACAGGAAAATGGAGCATTATAGCAGAAGCATTCTGAAATTAGAAACGAGGTAGTATTTCGATTATTGGACACTGCGATTATGCTCTGCTCTTCCATTACATTTCACAATTTATGCCCTTTTGATCTTGCCACAGCTTACAGCCTTATTATAATTATTTATATTGAAATTTATAGGTTTCGTTATTTGATTTCGATTCTCCAGCTCGTTGGCTTTCAGAATTCTTCAAAATATAACCTTAAAAACATCGTCAAAATAATTGTCGAGACGTTGAAATTGTTTTATTTGTGAGTACCCTCGCGTTTAAATAGTAAAATGTTATTTTGTTAAGTAAATCAAGTGTCAAACCCACGTTCGAGAAGTCCTTGTGTACAAAGGCTCGTAACGATTCAAAAATTAAGTCTCAAAGCCCTGAAACATTCTATGTTTAAAGCTAAAGACTTTGGAGATGTTAAAAGGAAGCCAAAATAATGAATTATGAATTTTATCGTGTTATTTGTTATTCAAACGAATCGGCGTTTCTGTTCATAAATCCAGGTACTTTTCAGGATCTCATTGTTGAATCCCCGGCCCAGTTTACCGCCCGAAACGAAAATAACTATATTGACCACCATTCCCAAGAATACCCATACTTCCTCCTTAAAAAAGAATCCAAATATACACGAGTACAGATTTTAAAGCGATACTGCTTTGTTTTATAGGCTCCATTATTCATAGACTCGGCATAAAGTCCATAACAAAGAAGAAACGATCGTTCTAAAAAGAATATACTATCTTATTTATTTTCCCATGGACGATATACTTGATTACAAATAAACATCTCAAATGACTCCACTAAAACCGAGTCCAAACATAAATACATAAAACGTCGCTGTAAAAACAGCCTCCTCTTTAATCGGGGAATTGAAAACGATAGTAAAGTAAAGTAGACAATTATTCCGATCAGTAACTTCTTTATTTTCCTGAGAAAAATAACGAAAAGCTTCGCACACTTCGGCAACGTTATTATCAATTTGACTGCGTTACTCAGCCAAAGAAGCTCCAAGAAATTAATCATTTCCAGAGTTAAAAAAAAGGATAAAAGAGGTATTTCCATGGCTCACGTCAGTCCCTCTAAATCATCGTTGCCAAGGTCGCCTTCTCCCACTGACACTCGACTACACATTTTTTTCCTCACCCTTTGTGGGAAAGCTCGTTTACACCTTTTGCACGATAGATGGCGCCACCTAAAACATTTTGTGTCAGTTTCGAGACTGGCTTTGCCGTACACGATTGTACAATTTCGAGAGACTCCCTGTCTCGCTCTCTCTCTCCGCCGGGAGCACAAACACACCCTCACGGTTTGTGCTACATGGAAGAGAGAACTCTCTCGCAAGCTCACATCGAACGTGGGTGTCCCGACGTTCTCGAGGATGCCGATCGATCCCTGTGCCCGTGGTGGCGCTATCTAACGGCCTGAAAATGTACTTATCCCCCGAATAGTGGAGGGGCTAAAACGAGAATTCGCAAAATACTGTGGCGCGTCTCCGAGGGGAGGTTGAGGGTGTGCGCACGACGGACACAGATCAGGGAGGGGTTGGTCGGTGGCGGCGACCCGCAGACCGGGGGACGTGTCTCGTAGAGAAACGACGAAAAGTCGAGGTTACCGGATAGTCCTCCGGGACGTTATGAAAAGAACAGACAACATTCTTATCGCGATCTTTCTTCAAACTCGTTACGATCCTAATTATCACATAATTTAAGTTTGCGATTAAGAACGACCGAAGAAATGAAAAATATTATTCTTTTTTCATTGGACTAACCTTTGGGAAAACAGAGACTAAAGTGCCGGTGTTTCGAGTGTTAATTTACTAACGAAATATCGCGATTGAACGGTCTGGACTGATTTTTCAAAGTCTCTTCTAATTCACCGTTCGTTACGTTTTTCGAATAATGTTTTACCAATTTTTTCGTTGTTTCTCAACGTCACAACTGCGATAAAATCACTAATTGAATTGAATTTTTAAGAAAATTTCAGTTCACAAATAATAATGAACGAACTTTCGGCCTAATAACGCACGAGTTACTAGTTTAACTCAATTTATCGCTTCTATGCATATACACATTTAGATCAAGGACATGTAGCGTATACAGTGCGTGCGTACATGTGTCTGTGTGTTTTTATTGGACACAATGGAGGGTGGATGTTTCGTGCGTGTTTTTATGTGTGCTGGGGTAAACGAGAGAGGGAATCAAGTCGCTTAACGTATAAGAGTCGAGGGCAAGGTGGCTCGGCCAAGGATACAAAGACAAACGGTAATTTTATCTTGTAATCATGTATTTTCTTTATTTTTCAATTTATTTTCTAATTTATTTCTATAACATCGTGACATTTTTTCCAAAAAAATATTGACACAAAGTATATTTAACGGGGAAATAAAATTTCGTAAATGAAGTTTTTTTTGATGATCGAATTAGAAAAAAATTCTTTATCGTATTGGCGAGCATTTGATCTTTATCCAATTGTAACTTCCCCAATTTCAAAATATCTGAATACAATTTTTAGCCAAGATCTCTGGTGAGTGAATTCGGCATAAAAACACTATTGGGAAATCGGACTTTTCCGGCTTACGAAGGGCATTCAGCCCCTTTAACGGGGATGATTCGTTCGGAAGATTTTTGTTGTATTCGCTGGGTTACGATGGGGTTAACGTCCTGAGGCTCGAGTCGTCTTTCTGCCAACGGTAGACTCAACGAACATATAGTGTAACTTATAGGAATATAAAGGTAGAGATCGTTCGAATGTATGCGAATTTAACAGTTTCGCGCTTTCTCGATTGCACGATATCAAACTCTAACGTAGTACACTCTTGTCGTGCCACTCGTAATTTCCACGAGGCACGAGACTATAGAACGCATATATAAACTTCGAGTTCAGTCTTTGATGTATGTATCGGTGCCTTTTAATGTATTCCGTCACATAGAAAACGTAATACAGTGGCAAGAATGTTTCGACGATACAAAATGTTCGAATTCAATACGATAGCGAGATCGAATTCTGCGATACATTTAAATGTAATAGAATAACGAAAGAACTAAATTTACTCGGAGAACATCGATGGAAAAACGGCTCCAGTAAATGGATATTTTAAGGTAATATGGCTGCTTCACACTAGTCAAATGAGTGCTAAATTTTTAATATACATTTATGCAAAGTTCAATGCACTAATTAAATTAATTGAAGGTTTATGTGTATTACAGCGTGTCTTATTAACCTAAAAAAATTTCAATAACAAAGGATTTGCGAAATCATCAACTGATAACTGCACATTTCCATGATGTCATATTTTCATCGAGATTTTTCAAAGAATAATCCATATTTTTCAACCGATTTTAATGCACCAAGTCTTATTTTGTTCCTCAAGAAATTCTTTACGAATTCACCTCGTAACTTTTTGTTCTAAACTTGTTATTACGAAAATTGCGGCGATTCGTTTATGAACATTTTTTTTGAGCCAATTAAACAATTGGCTGCAACAGTAAAACGATGAAACTCAGAAAAAATTTTACACGATCAATTTGTAGAGGTTCTCTTGAGGAACAAAATAAGACGTGGTGCATTAAAATCGGTTGGAAAATACGGATTATTCTTTGAAAAATCTCGATAAAAATAAGACATCGTGGAATTTTGCATTTATCAGTTGATGATTTCGCAAATCCTTCGTTATTAAAATTTTTTTAGGTTAATAAGACATTCTGTAATACACATCAACCTTCAATTAATTTAATTAGTGCATTAATCCTAGCTACACACTACGAGGTCCAATGGACCGACACTACATTCTTTTTTTTACCACACGCTTTTTCATAAATGTTATAACTTTTTATCAAACGACTTTTTGGCTTTACTGATTGCTTTTCTGGATTGGTCGGAGTCTGGCGTTTCAATTTCACTACAATTAAACCTCAGTAGATGCGTTTGTTATAATGTTATAGAACGATAAAAGTCGTCGGTCCAATAGACCGATAGTGTGTAAGTAAGGTACTAAAATTTATAGCATGCAGTTAGGGTTAAACTTTGCATAAACGTATTTTAAAAAATTAGCACGCATTTGACTAGTCTGCATCAACTGCTTTACCTTAATTCTTGAAATTTTAATTTTATAACGAAGTTAATCGTTTTTTCATTATTAGTAATTATTCAATTTTGGCACACAATTTTTGGAGCTTCTAATTACGTGCTGTATCGTCTAATAATTTTTTAAATTATTGAATCTTATTTAGACTTACAAACTTTGATGTGAATGAGAAAAATCTATTAAATATAAACGTGAAAATTGATGTATTTTGTCTAATCAACAGATCGACGAAGTGCAGATCCAGTAAATGTGGGTTTTAATTATTGAAATTTCAATTTTATAACGAAGTTAAACGTTTTTTTTCATTATTGGTAGTTACTCAATTTTGGATCACAATTTTCTTGTGGTTCTAATTAAATGTTGTTTCGTCCAGCTATTTTATTAATTATTGAATCTTCGAACTAACAAACTTTGATGGGAATGAGCGAAATTTAATGAATATAGACGTCAAGATTTTGATGTATTTAGTCTAATTAGCAAATCTTTCTAAATGAGATTTTCTCGTATCTTTTATAATTGGATTAATGTTCCTAATTAATGAATTTAATAATCAACAGGAGCTTTCGTATTTTAATGTTAAATTTTCGTATTTAATGAAAGCGGGCTTTAGTATGTACGGATAATATAAAAAATACTTGAGAATAATATACGAAGCGAACTGCTCGTGTAAGACAAGCAGAAAAAAAGGACATTGGAAGAATCAACAATCTTTCCAACCTTTAAGATTTTTACACGTTTTTCGCCTCGAGGGTTTTTACAGTTCGTATAAAATAGTACGAGCCTTTTACGACAACTTTTACTTCGCTTCCGGAAAAGAGAATAGCGCACTTTTGTTGTTGTTATTCGCGAAAAGCAAAGCAGACGTGAAACATTTTTGTAGTCACACAAAAAAGCTGTATCTTGTTTGTTTTTTATTTTTTGCTTGTACTGTCGAGATTCGAGATTGAAATACGAGGAGAAGCATGCGAAACTTGAAGAATCCAATATCAGCGTATCGATTTATTCAAAGTTTGGGGGAGAAAGTCAGATTTTTCCTGCATTACTGCGTTATTTTTCTTCTACGATTTGCCAAACAAACTGAATCGGAAGCTCAGAGGATCCTCTCGAAGAATAGAATCTTTACGAAGCAACAATTTTTATAAGAAATAGAAATAATCTACTAAAGTCGAAAAAAATCGTTAGGAGCCTCTCAAACCTAACGAAAAGTAAAGCTGTCACGTTTTCCGGACACTTTTTGGTCACTTCCGACCCAAAGAATTCTTGAGGGAGAATTTTTTTTCACGTTGAATAAACAACATGAGAAAAGGGATGGAAACAGGAAAAAAATACGAATAGGATGAAACAGTAGAGTAAAAGCTGACCAAGTGAGTCAGCCATTATGTCATAAGGATATCAAAAGGCTTGGATAGGATCCAGCACTTACCGAATTCGTTTTCTCGTGTTTTTATTCAACCGGGAAGAACCTCGGAATGGATTGACTTTGAGGGTTCTAATCTCACTAATCGAAGCGAGGAAATGTATTTCGAGATTTTGTGGGTTGTCATCTGAGGCTTTTGTACTCGACGAGCCAGTTGCCGGAAGGATGTCGAAATTCCATTTCATCAATCTCTCGTTGAAATATTCAATGTAGGATCAAATTTAGGGTTGGAAAATTTATTTTCAATATTTTAGAATAAATATAACATTGAATTGAATTGAAGGATTTAATTTTGTATGAACTAAATTAAATTTTTCATATTTAATGTTACAAATAGTATCAAATGAAAAAAATATTCTACTTCGAAATGACGAATGCCCACGTAAAAGCACAAATAAGAAGAGTTGTACGACAAAAGTTGAAGGACATGAAAAGCCCAAAGCTTCGATCCCATCCAATGTCCCTTAGCAAGAAGAAGAGACGTTTTTTTTTTCTTTTTACTTTTATCTTGCCTCGCCCATCCGGCACAACAAAAGATATTCTGGTGGACGAATGTCCATTACTTTCGTAGCCCTCGAGGGAAAGAGCAGGAAAGAGGTTGTAGATCTTGCCAGACGTCGATTTTCACAGATACAAAAAAGAAATATCATTATCAGACGCGACAAAGATTGCATGGTGAGCGATTCGAGACAGGAGTTTTGGCAATATTTATTCTTTCGATTCTTCAATGAATATTCTTGGAATTTTACGAGTTTTATCGTGACAATTAATTAGGAAAAAAGAAGCAGACAGAGGGAATCGTGGAGGAGAAACCGTTTGATGAATGGAGCAGATTTCTTGTTACGAATTTTATCGTCGACAGAAAAAAACTTGCGATCCAATTATAAATCTTCCTTCGCTACATTTTCAACATGTCTGAAGCAATTTCCAGGCTTACTTTGCACGGCAAATGTACGTGGAGAAAAAAAAAGAATCGTATGTCGTGAAATAATAATTAAATTGTCGTTCAAACCTTTCATAATAACAATTTTTTTTTTAAATAAAATATAATTGAGCCACAAGATAAAATGGCAATGATTTTTTACTATTTTTATTCCTCTCCCTTGTGAAGAATAATTGATGCACCAAAAAAATGATCCTCACAATTTTATAACCCTGATGAATAATGATAAAAATGTTTTATTTTTCATAACTCATATTTCGTGTATATATTTTCTAAAAACACCACGTTCCTTATGCTTTATTATTTTATTTAGATACGTGGGTGGCTCCAGACGAGAATTATCAGGTGTGAAGGAGCTCGTAAATTCTGGCTCGAGGAGGGTACAGAAGAGGTCGTCTACAAGTTCGAGGGATGTTGGGGGTTGCGGTGTAGGACTATTAGGTGGCTGCAGCGGCGGCAACGACGAACTGGCAGAGCTCACAATCGAGGACCTGGCCTCAATTCCAGCTGGCAATCACTCATCTGTTCACGGACATCCCTCTCATCACAAGGTTAGCCTTCATTAGTTTATTAACCCTTAGCGTACCATCCATCGCAGAATTCCATTGCCCACATACTGGGCATGCGGTACCCGAACGATATTTACTCGCTTCTATCGCCAGTTCTAATTGCATCATGAAGTTTCATTTCTTTTAAAATCACATCCTCGTACGATGCTAAAAACGATTGTACTAAAAACTATTGCAAAAAATCAATAGTTTTTAACATATTAACGAAAAAAGAAACAAACTTTTTGGAAAATTTGCTTTTTTTCCTAAAAATCGCTGTTCAGTGAAAAAAAAAAGTGAAAAGGTTTAATTTTCACCGCTGTAACGGTGATATATTTTATTTTATATTTTTTTTTATTATTTTTTTATATTTTATTTTATATTTTAAGGATTTTTTTTGAGGATTTATATTTTAAGGATTATATTTTAAGGATTTTAAGGTTATATTTTAAGGAAAAAATAAGCTCACAAGGAGATCCTTCAATAAGTATATTTTTTTGACGAAGTAAAGTTAAGCAATTTTTTCTAAAAGTAAAAACCAGTTTTCTATTGTGAAAAACATACTTTATTTTTAACGATTTTTTTAGTTTTAACAAACATACTTTATATTTAACGAAAAATTCCGCAAAAAACTGATTTTTTATATGGTTCGTTCTTCATACGCTACATTCATAAAGCCGTACTTGCAATACGGCACACAAACCCTCGAAATCTCACAATACCACGAATAACACTTTTGTTATTAGTTATTTTATTTTCATTTATTATTATTTTTATTATTATTATTTATTTAGGTTTTATTTATTCTGTAAGAAAAAGAAATTGATTCACTGACACGAACACGCTTTTTTTCACCTTTTCACTTTTATGTACAAAATACTGTAAAAAAATCTGCATGTAGAAAAAAATATTTCGTTGCCCAAACAAACCTCTGCACACACACCGGTCATGCCATGCCCGAAGAAAATCTTACAACGCACACTGTTGTTTCACTATTCGTCGCTTGAGTGCTGCAAGGTCATACATTTGTAGTCCAAGGCATACACTTTTTACCCCCCCCCCCCCCCCCCCCTCTTCACTACTAATCCTCAACCCCCTCGCAGTTTATAGTTGCCAGACCAATGAAATTTTTATCTGGGTACACTGAGAAAAGAAATTTGTTGATTCAACAAAATTTTTGTTGAATCAACAAATAGTTGCGAACAAAATGAAATTCGTTAACTCAATAAAAATTTGGTTAAATCGACCACTTAATTTGCTGGCTCAAATAACTATTGCTCATTACGACGAAAATATTGTTGAATCAACAAAATTTTCTGTTGAATGAACAAATTTCATTTTGTTCGCCACAACTTGTTGATTCAACAAAAAATTTGTTGATACAACAAATTTCATTTTGTTCATTACAATTTTGTTGATTCAACAAAAATAATGTCATGGTAAGTGCATATTTAGCTCAACCAATAAATTAAGTGGTTGAAACAATCAAAATATTTTGTTGCATCCGTTTAGTTGCGTCAACACGCTACGACATTGTCTTAACTAATTAAAGCTGTTGAAACTACTAAATCTGGATCTGGTCGACTAAATATTTAATTGAATGAACGAACTTAAAAAAAAAAAATCCGTACGTCCCGTTCATATAAATTTTTAGTTGTGTGAATTGAATAATATGGTCTCGTGGACACAATAATTGCTTGAAGATACGAAACTATTCCAACAGACTAGGTTTTGCTGTGTGAACACATTTTGACATCGTAACTAAATGGGTCGTCGAAAGAATTAACAAACGTTCGAGTAGCTTCTCGGTCCGGCCACGGTGTGGCGCAGAGCGCCGACGCTCTTCTCACATTCATAGTGGCCTCTGGACGGACATAAATTACGGAAATCGAGCGAGATAAGATATTCCAACCGATTTTGATCCAGAATCAGGTTGCGAACGTTTATAACTTCCACGGGTTACATTCCCGTGAAAAATTCATCGGAGTTAATGACTCCCATGGTCAACTGATTTCTGATTGTGATTGATGAGAAACTAGTAGAATACAAATTTTCGAATTGTAAGAGGTTCGATTTACATATTCGAATATCAAACAAAAAAATTTAATATCAAATTGTTTAAAATGAATATTTAGTCAGGGAAACAAAATATTTAATTCGATTCACTGTTTTTTGTAATTTGAAACAACTGAATTATGTTGTATCATGAACTGAATGTTTTGTTCGCCGTCCGTGACCGCAGGATTTGTTGATTCAACAAATTTTTTTTCTCAGTACACCGATATGTATGCTGGTTAATATTCCATCGACGATCAAAATCGATCATCGAAAAAAGTGTCAATTCACGAAAACCAGCTTCCTGCAGGCTTATGAATTTTTATCAAGTTTCCGATCGTTTTTCACTTACTACAAAAACAGAAAAACACTTGCCATTTCGACTCAATTTTTTGCCCTCATTAAGCCTATTTTCTATCTCAAATCTACTAATACAATCTCGAGGGTCTATAATTCTCGTGTCAATTTTAATGATCGTACGTATGCATGATAATAGGCTTTGTTTGTTCACGAACACGAGAATAGCTTTACCCTAGAAGGTTCATTGATTCTGACGTCGGGAGTTAATCATCCTCAGGCGAATGCATCGCAGCAGTATGTAACGAGCAAAGCTGGTCAGGAAGAAAGGGATAGAAATAGGGAAGGGGAAAGTGAGAGAGGGAGAGAAAAGAAAAAAGGAGAGGGATGGAGTAGGATTTGTGATTACGATGCTCGCATCAGTTTAATGCCCTCACCCCTTCAGCTGCGAGGCACTGTACCCTTCTGCTTCATAGTAGACGTCATTACCCGTACCTCTGTCACGGTATATGCAGATGGGTTCAGAATTTTACCGCGAGGTTAACCAGAGAAGCAGAGAGAGAGAGAGAAAGAGAGAGAGAGAGAGAGAGAGAGAGAGAGAGAGAGAGAGAGAGAGAGAGGGGGGGAATAGAAACAATGTACATGCATGGAAGCTCGAATAAGTCACGGGGCACTCGCTCACGCAACGTAAACTTTCGTGTCAGCTGTTGCATCGTGCAGCTGCACCCTTGTGAACCTCTTAAAAACATTTCGCTATTACATATCCTTGAAAAATATTCGCCACTCTTAAGTATTTCTTAAAATGAAGTACTTTTTTCGAAAGACCCTTTTTTGTAAAGTCAAATATCCGATCTGTCGTAATAATTTTAGATACGAGATGTTAATTATCAGAGAAATTGAACAAAAACTTATTATCAATCACGAAAAATATTCGTGTTTCATTAAAATTATATTTCAATAAGTTAACTTTCGATGTAAGTTAAAAAGATTTAATTTAAATTCATTTGAAGTTTAAATTGAATATTGCACAACTTAATTTGCTCTTACTCCGGTACATCAGTTTCAATTTAAACGTATTTCAATGCTAATAATGTTGCGAAAACTTCGAACTTCATTACAAGATGTACGAAGCGTAGTTGATTCGCAATACAGGCGAAAGTTCAATAACGAATAGAGCTCCAATCGAATAATTTAGAATGCTCCCAAACTCGAGACGATTGAACTACTATCGGTTGCGCAGTTTACGTACTATTCGTACATAGCAAACTTGGCATCATCATAGAAACTCAATAGTACTCTAATAAGGATGCGAGTCAGAAAGAGGGAGAGAGAGAGAGACTGGGAGAGCGAGAGATAGAAAGAGAGGGATGAAAAGACCTGGAAGACCACTCGAAGTAGACGTTTCATTAGTCCTTCACTTGAAATTTCCTGCAGGGTAAATTCTAGCGACGTACTCTACCTGGTCGACCACTTCAATCCTATACCAGCACTAACTCTCTTCAGCCCAAGGCGTGTTTCTAGTCGTATAATCATGATGCCACTTTCATTCTGATAAATATACGGCTGACTCTTCGTAGCTGAATATGCACCACCTCTTGAGAAAATAATAAGCATTTTAAATAGTTCAAGATACCACAAATATGGCAGTCTCGAGATTGCAATATTTTCAATTAAATATTAAATTTAAACTCATAATTATCACCAAGAACTTCTTCGGACCATCCTACAGAACAGAAAAGAAAAATTTCTACAGCTTTATTGACACCAGATTGGAGACACTTTTTGAAAAGCTTTTTTCTCATTTAAAACCTATCAAATGGTCAATCCAACGGAAAATTAGTGTTAACGTTTTATTAACCTTGAAACTAGTATCGTTCTTATTTTTTTTAAAGCCAAAAATGTTGTTTATTTTTGTTCCTCTTAAGATCTTTCATTTTTCTGTCTCTCTCTTTTTACATTTGATGGAGATTATCATAGCTTCTCTTTTCTGCCACTACCAACTCATTTTCTTGATCTCTCTCAAGACTTTAACCCCTTAAACTCTACCGTGACCGGGTACTTTAATGTCCGTAGAGTTCCAAAGCAACGAATCCAAAGTAGAGCTGAGATCTCCCCAGCGACATTATGTATACATAGATTTATATAGTTACGAGAAACCTGCGGGTGTTTTTTTTTTTTGCAGACCCCCTTTTACTATTTCTCCTATTCACTTCAGACTGTCGTTGTAACTGGTACTTCGTACAACCTAAATTACTCTTTTTTAAATGCGCTCTCCATTAAAAAAGTAACTAGGAATATTCAAATTACGAACAAACCTGTACAACAAGCCAATAAAATGTAGTGAGTTCAATTATTGAAGAACATAATTTTTAATTACACGATTTTAATAATTGGACGACATAAATTTCAGTTCTGCATGCTCAATATTCGACTTCCTTAAAATTTCGAATACGATGATGCAGAATTTGACGTTTTAGGATTTTTGCAATTTTGGAAGTCACGTCCGGAGTAGAAGGAAAAGCATTTTTCTTTGACATTAAATGTCCTACCAATTTTATAAAAATTGATACATCGGAATAATTCTTCATGTTTTAATCATTTTTCTGGATACGTTTGAAAATTTCCAATTTTTTCATCAGTAGAACAAATTTCTATAAAAAAGGTGATTTTGAGAATTTTTTTTTTCATTAAAATTGAAGAACCGCATCTCGCTCTGTTTTGGCATCGATTTCAGCGGTAAAATACTGCAATTTTTTAGCTCCAATTTATATTTCGTAGCTTTTGACTCCGAGCCCGGCTCGTTTCCAATAAGTAGTAGTTTCATTTGTATTTTTATTTCGTTCCTCTTCTCTTTGACTCTGACCCACCAGTATAATCGCAACCCTTCATAATTCCTCGTGAGAAGCACTAGCATTTTATTCCCTATTCGATGGATGGACGTCGTTTAAATTCAGTCAAGAGCCTCTTGGACTCGATTCATTTCATCAACTCACGTTCTACCTCCACAATTTTTTAATACTCTGTATTTTTTTTGTTTTCTTTTCTTTTCAATGGTACTTCGGCTTGTCGATATACAGATTAGTAGCAAAACCATGTGCTATACGGTGAATCACTTGAGTTTTTAAAATATATTCTCGTGCTCGGAGGAATATCGATTGGAGGAATATTCGTTGCTAAAAATATACTTGAGAGCGCGTTTATTTTTATAGGAAAAAATCGAGTTACAGTTGCATGCAGTTTTTATACATTTTGCAAATCAATACTTCGAAGCATTGAATTAAAAAAAACAACATTGAATGTTAATGAGACAGTACTAATTATTATTGTATGGGTCTCATGTTCACAAGCATTTCTGCTCGAAATAACCATCTTAACGAGAAATCAACCAGTTAATTCAAAAGCCCTTTTGAAATTAAAGATGTATCAGCTGGTCAGAGCAGCGATTTATAATAAAAGAAATAAGTGTGTCACGTCTACACTGTACGCGATTTGTTCAAGCCCGATGCAAACTAACACAACGTCACATGAATTTTACTTTTCTCCTCGTGATTTATATTCGCGTGCCTCGTTACAATTTTTCCGGCTTCGTGATAAACTCAACTTCCGCCACATTTTTTTTCTTCTGTTTACTCGTTACGACAGGATACAAGTCCTACGTGTCGTGAAAAACTCTCCAGTCGCTTAGAGCTTAGCAGAGTCACATTTTTATTTAAAACTTGCTCTGCCCTCGGCCTCATCCGAGCTTCTTTAGAGAAATCTTTCGAAAAATGATAAAATACGTTCCAATTGCAGTTAGAACTTGCTCAGTCTCGATCGAAGTGTTAGCATAAAGCCAACGTCATTTTTAATAAATTTCGGAATTTTTGGTTTTCGTAAATTCATTCTGGAAAAGAACAATCTTTTTTTAACGTCAAAAATCCCTCCATCTCTTCGAATCTTGAGTTCTTGGGATACGAGCAAAAAAGCATTTTCTTCGTTTTTTCTTCAGCTTTCCAAATATCTCACGGAAAATTTTCATTTCTTATGAAATCAATGTCGAAAAGTACCAGAAATAGTAGATTTTTACGATTTTCTCACGAAGTTTTGAGTTTAAAAAATTAACCGTAATTCCAGTGATTTTGGATCAAATTGGATTAAAATAAGTTGCTAAAAAGAAACATCGACAATCTGAAATTTTTTGTCATCTTAGTCATTTCGCTTTAATTAATATTCTCATCAATTCACATTAATTAATAAAATACACGTCATTAGTAAAGTTTTAAGCTTGCGCTAGGTTGAGTACAAAATTTAATAAAATCTTTCGCCTGGTGTTAATGTATGCAAAAATATACATATACACATTTATTATATTATATTCGTTTGACGTGTGAAGAAGACCCGAGTAAGTATACGCTCGCCTTACAATGGCTTCGAAATTAACGCTGTTATGTACCGTGAGCTACATAATAATATGATCCATTGTGGGAAAATTAGTGTTTCGCTACTCGCCTCTAAGTTCTATAGCCGGGGTCACGTCGGGTCGTCTCGAATATAATCGATATATCTATCTCAATTCACCAGCGACTTTTATGAACGCATTTATATTCATCCTTGTCTCTCTTTATCTGTTTCCGTCATTCTGTACCTCGTCGCGAAATAATAAATCTGAGAGTTATCGCAAACGATGCTAGTGTACAGTTCAAGCATCATTTTTATTCCTCGTTTAGTTTGAAGTTGAACACGAGAAAAGCTCGTTACTACGATTTTCATCACATTTTTTTTTCTCTCCACTGATTTCGTCTCGCTTCCTTTTTACTCACCTTTTTTATATACTTATAGTATCTCGAAGGATTCCTCCCAAAGTCGCGAGGATCGGGTAATCCACTCCGGATAATCCTCAACCCACCATCCATTTTCCCGTCACGTCTAACCACTGATCTTCAGAATTTCTTTTTTGAACCAAGGCATTTTCTCGTCGTCATGAAATTCGATTTCTCAATTCAGCTGACGCACAAATATATATGTCATCTGTCAAACCCGATTTCAAGACCAACTTGATTTTAACACAGACTAATTTTTCCTGCTCGATTTTGGGACAAACTAGTTTATTTCTACATGAATTTTAGGACGATCTATTTTAACTTACCGAATTTTTATGGCACGATAATATTTCCTAGCTGATTTTTAAGTCTGACAAATTTACGCTGCCTAGAAAAGTTTAATTTGTTCAAAGCTTCGAAATAATAAAGCATCTCAAGGCAAACGATTTAAAAAACGAACAATTTTCATCCAAAGTTGAAATAAAGTCAATTGTAATAAATAATATTAAAAATATGATTTTTACTTGGGTTACCATCCGATTATCGATTAATTATCATTGCTAAAATATATGAAATAATTGGCAGGGATACAACTCTATTCTTTATATCTCTATTCTTAAATAACTCTATGCTGCACATCTCTATTCCTCTACATCTCTATTCTTAAATATCTCTATTCTGAATAACTCTGTGGTTAATTAAACTGTATTCGTAAATAACTCTATTCTTAAATATCTCTATGCGTAATTATCTCTATTCCGGCACATCTCTATGCTTAAATATCTCTATTCGTAAATATCTCTTATCTTCTACATCTCTATTCTTATATATCTCCATTCTTAAATATGGTTAAACACAACTCTATTCTGATACATCTCTATTCCACCTCATCTCCATTCCAAGGCATCTCTATGCTTGATAAAAATAATTGACAATCAAGCTGTATATTATGATAAATTATCGGCGGTCGAAATAGTAGAGCGAATAAATAGTAGCGTTTTATATCTTGTGTATTTATAACTAATATTGTGTATTTATAATAGTAGAGCGAATAATAGTAGCGTTTTATATCTTGTGTATTTATAACTAAGTAAACAGATTTCAGTCACATAAAGGCCTTTTGTCGTTTATATATGATTAACGTCGAGCTTTTATATAGAAAATGCTTTTGTTAAACTTTCCCTTTTTAATACTTAGTATCGAGAGGCTAGCGGCTCTTCTGATATTCTAATAAAAATTATATAGAATAATGATTCTCTGAAAACTTACCTTTTACTAATAGTACAGATTTTCTGACGATATATATTATTTTATTTAATTTAACTACTTTTTTCTGTCATTCTTACGTCTGTAATAACACCTTAATATAGTATAACGTTATTTTCTTCATACTGGCCCAAATCGCCTCGTCATTCTGTACGCCTCAATTTCATGCATGTACACGTGCAAAGATACTCGAGACTTTGCATGAACTCACCACGCTATGATTCTTCAACCCGAAAATTGCCCCAACAGGTCGAAATACCGCAGAAACATTTATTCTGTCCGTTCAAATGCAATTGCTATGATCATTTAAATACATAATAATATTCAATTAAATAATTTAAATTTTACAAAAACATGTAATAGTTATGCCAAGATCTGAGAGTTCAATTTCTCCGTCGATCAGTCCATAAAATTTTATTCGCTCTACTATTTCGACCGCCGATAATTTATCATAATATACAGCTTGATTGTCAATTATTTTTATCAAGCATAGAGATGCCTTGGAATGGAGATGAGGTGGAATAGAGATGTATCAGAATAGAGTTGTGTTTAACCATATTTAAGAATGGAGATATATAAGAATAGAGATGTAGAAGATAAGAGATATTTACGAATAGAGATATTTAAGCATAGAGATGTTCCGGAATAGAGATAATTACGCATAGAGATATTTAAGAATAGAGTTATTTACGAATACAGTTTAATTAACCACAGAGTTATTCAGAATAGAGATATTTAAGAATAGAGATGTAGAGGAATAGAGATGTGCAGCATAGAGTTATTTAAGAATAGAGATATAAAGAATAGAGTTGTATCCCTGCCGAAATAATTATAAAGCCTCGAGGCAAATGAAAGAGTAATAAGTTTTTGTAATAACCGATTCATCATCGAAACATCAAGCTCCATTTCCGAGTGTATCGAATTTCATATAAATATTTTTACTCCGAACATGATCGATTATTTGATTAAAAAAAATTGAAAAAAATCGATAGGGGTATCTGGCAAAAGTCTCAGTAAAAAAAAAGTCCATTAAATACCCCAGTGTCTACGCTCCAGTGAGTATCACGATTATAGAGGGGCCCTTTTCACTGGGCCATAGGGGTAGCAGTCGTTTTTTTTTGCTCCCAATGGACAAGCGTGTGTATTAGGTTCTTGGATAGCAAAGTGTGTTAAGAATGGTTTTTAAGTGGGGGAGTACGACCGGTGAGCAATGGATCGTCGACCCTCGAACGTCAGTCGTCGCTTAACGTTCGAGCGATACGTTACGACTCTTTATACTACGAAAATATTCACGAATTTATAAATCTATAAAATAGTAAAAAAATCGCGTAAAACCGGTAAAACGAATGTAAAAAAACTTCGATTTTCATTGTGTGTTTAAAAAAAAATGTGTTTTCCTCCAAAGTCTTGATCGAATCTTTCCTGAGTCGAAGAGTAACAACAAAATGAAAAATATTGTTTTTCGAATTTAACATTGTTTTTCTCAACAAATAAAATAAAATAACGTGCATAAAACTTCGATTTGTACAAAAAAAGAGAAATGGAAAGAACTTGCTTGTCCGGCAAAGTTTCCGATTAAAAAATTCACGAGCTCACGTGCCCCCGGAACTAAACGCAAGGTCGATGTCCTCTCTCTTATAGGCTTTTCCAACCCCTCATGAGCAACAAATTCTCCTTTGCTCTTTTATACTCTTCTACTTTTTTTTTTCTTATATACAGAACGCTTCCCGCAACTTTTGCCTTTCTTTCTTTTTTACTCCCCTAAGAAATGTCTGTAATTCACTATAGAAGGGAAAAACGTGACATTCCGATCAATAAGACGACCAACAAAAATAAAGTGTTTCAGGATTCATAAGTTTTTATGGACTATTTGCATGGAGTGCAAACTCGAATGAACGATTAAATCTTAAGTGTCATTAAAATGAGGTTATCGTGTTATCAAAATAAGTGGATAACGTTCCCTTGTTAATGAGGGATAAACCTCACTGTTGGAAGAAAAATAATGGTAAGTAATAACGCCGTAGTTTTCATTATCATGAAAGTAAATCGTTTTAATCTTAAATATTCGAAGAAAAACATTTAATCATTAATTTTTCTTTTTATAATGATAAATACACAATTTAACAATGAATGACTGTAAAAAATTTAGGACACGTAGTGCACCAAAATATTTTAAAAAAAATTACATGTGCAACCCAAAAGTTTTCGAGTCCAAGGTCGAATAGAACCACCTTGGACAGTACCAAAAAAAAAAAGATTGTTGAAAGAGCCGAAATACTTTGCAGTTGTAACATGGAAGAGTAGAAAGACTCGCGTTTCTGTGAAAGTTTTGATTATTTTTATGGAACGTGGGTGCGGCTAATCTTCAAAGATGTGAAACTTGGAGGCGAATGTATTTATTATTTTTCCTCGTAAAGGATATATAGGATTACAAGATTCCTTCTCGTTCTCTCATTTTTCAAGACTGTGAGTAAAGCCTGAAGGAGGAAGGGTAAAGCGGCGTGTGTAAAATCTGCTTTGTTTCAATCCTTAAAAATTCGACTGCTGACTAACGAAAGGGCAAGTTGAATTTATGGGCTGGATTCAGAACGTTCTTCCTTTTTGCTTGTTTTTGCAATTGATGTGCATATGTTGAAGTTTTCGTTGTTCGCAGTTTCTCTTTCGCTTACTCTTTCGCGTTATAAACCCTCTTTAAGTTGTTCAGACTCGAGAAGTTTGGGAAGTGCTATAATTCGTAAAAACCATCGAAAAAAGAGAAATAGAGAGTGAGCGAGAGAGAGAGAAAGAGAGAGAGAGAGAGAGAGAGAGAGAGAGAGAGAGACCGAAGCGAAAAGCAAAGTGCTGGAACGGTTGCAGAGTGAACCAGCTTGACCATTGCAACCCCCATGAGTCACTCTGTTCCTTATACCGATTCCAACACAGACACGTGCACACACACATACGAACGCATACAAATACAGACTATAGCTGAGGGTTTCGAGCGAGACGAAACCTCGTGGTGAAGGTTAACGTAAAAATGAGATAGAAGGCTATACAAACCGCACTCCCACCCCGAAATGGAACAGGCCACCCTCTCCTGTGTATACACTACATATAGGGATATATAAATATGTACCTATATAAACGCGAGACTCTGAATCATGCCCATCCAGTTACGGGATGGGCTCTCCATTCCCCTCGTCGCCAAAAATCGATATATTTCTCTTGAGCTCGACATCATGAAATAAAAATATATTTTTCGAAGCCTAGCTCCAACAAATCTTGACCTAGGACTAAAAAATAATCGAAAATTTGATTTAGGGGGTCATTTGTAGTTTGAATACACAAAAAAAGTGTATGTTTTTGGGATTTTTTCCAGAAAAACTAATTTAATATTTAAGAGATTATTGAATAATTTACAAAGTGTATTTTGGAAAGTAATACGCATAAATGTTTCAAGAAAAGACAAAAAAACGTTCTCCAAAAAAGGGACTTCGGCTTTTTGAGCCTAATCTTTCAATATTCTTAATTTATTTATTTTTTTTTAGTAAATAGTAATGAATTTGGTATTTTTTGGGATTTTTTCAGAGAAATTTTAACTTGATATTTAACAGATTATTGCATATTTCACAAAGTGTATTTTGAAAAGTAACATACATTTTTCAAGGAACGATAGGCAAGAAAAAACGTTGTCGAAAAACGGACTTTGGGTCTTTTAGACCTAATTTTTCAAAATTCTTTATTTACTTTTTTTAAATAAATAATAATCAAAATTTTTACCCCCACCACCGCGAATCGCTTTATTCAGAGAAAGTATAGACTCGGCGAGCTTCGGGCCAGCAGACAATTTCGTATTTTTTTTATTTGTGTGTATTTTTGGGGATTTTTTCAGAGAAACTTCTATCAAATATTTAACAGATTGTTAAATAATTCACAGAGTGTATTTCGAAAAGTAACAGATACATTTTTCAAAGAAAGGTAGACAAGAAAAAACGTTTTCGAAAAAAAAGACTTGGGGTTTTTTCGGCCTAATTTTCCTAATTTCTTAATTTTATTATTTTTTAATAAATAGTAATGAATTTCGTATTTTTTTTGAATTGTGTACAGAGGGTGCCAGGTGGGGGGAACGTGGCTGTGGGGGGTGGCGTCGGCAGTGGTTCGGCCACCCCCCAAGGGACACAACAGGTTTACCGTGTGGTGACGTCACGACATCCCGGAAGCGGTCACCATCAGCACGTGAAAAAATCTGACAGCTCCCAACAAACGGAAAATTCTGCTTTCAAACATCAGCAGCAGCAGCAGCAACAGCAACAACAACAACAACAGCAACAACAACAACAACAGCAGCAGCAACAAAGTGTAAATTGTTCACCGAACAGCAATTCGAACAGTCAACAATGGAAAAAATACATCGAAGCCGGTGCTGCGAGGGACAGAGACAGGGAAAAGGAGGGTGTACCTTCGAGTCCTAGTCCCTCAAGGCGATCACAGGTAAAAACATTTATTTTTATTTTTACTTTTGAAACTTGGCTATTTTAATGTTTATACTTTTATTAAATCATCAATTGATTCGATAAAGTGGATCAATATTTATCAAAATCGAATTATTTTAACTAAATTAATTGATTATTATTTTAAACTCATTCTATTTATTTATTTTTATTATTTATCAGTGGCTATTATTCAGTTTAGAAAAAAGGCATTTTAGCATAAATAAAATATTTGAAAATCTGAGGAGAACACGATAAAAAGAATATTTCTCCAATTTTTGAAATCACCGGAAGGAAACTCCGTTGTTTATGAATATTTTTTAATAATTAACTCATCTATCATAAAATCACCAGGAAAAACATCGGAAACAAGCCATGGCTGAGTACGCGAATGGAGAAAAACCACAAAAAGTATCTTCCGGTACGTCAACGAGTAGCGGGAATAGCAGCAAAGTCAGAGTCCCTTTGAGTTTCGGTTATGTCAAGAGACACAGTGCGGGTACCAGTCCAAGTCCGAATGGTGTGCAAAATGGTGGAAAAGACCCAACCAGGACGGCACAAGTCAGTGCCGTGCCGCGAACAAAGGTAAAAAATCCAAAAAACATATCAAATTATCGTCAACACAAATTTACAATATCTCCAATAATTTGTTTCTTACTAAATTATTCTCAAAATCTATTCTGCTCAAAAATATATTAATTATTTTTCAAACTATACATTTAAATAACAAATGAATGATTTATTTAAATGAGGTTATTAATTATTGGTCAAACTCGGTCATTTACTTCTCAGTGAATTTGGGCAATCAGACATTAAAAATATTCATTAAAGTCGATTCAAATGGATTAGGACAATCGCGTTAATTAATCATATATTTCCGAATCACCGAATAATCGATAACAAATAATTGGCATAATTAACAATGAACGAATACTTAATCGACATATTTGGTAAAAAATAATGTATATCTACAAATAATTATAATAATAAACTAATGAGAATACAGTAAAGCATTGAAAAATCGATTAAAAATAATTAAATCAACAAATTTAAAAATTGTCTAAACCTTGAATTTTATTTAAATCAAATAAGTTAATAATTTCATCAAAAATAATAATAATTCTTAAACGATTGTCTAATGAATTTTCAGGTCAAAGTTTCCGGAGGAACGCAGACTTGTACGACAGAGTTACAAGCGAATTCGACGACGAATTCGAATCAGGGTCATCATTACAAAAGTTACAGTTTGACGGGACCGAGCGCTAGTCAATTGTCGCAGTCGGTGAGGGATCGTCTCATGCTCGGTTCGCAGAGCCTTCCTAAGCCAGGAAGTCCGGAGTTCACAGCCCTCTTCGCAGCTGCTCATCATCGGGATCGAGGAGGTGGCAGCAGCGGTGGTGGCTCGGGACAATCAGCTTCCAGTTTTTCTCCGCGTGTATTAAAACCCTCGGACGGTAGTCTCAGTGACACCTGCAGTAATTACGCCGCACCCGATCTCCAAGGTTATTATGCACCGAACAGTCCGTACTCGACTTCGTGGATGAGGCATAGTAACACTTACACACCGAGCGGTCGATCTCAAGGTTCGTTTAATCGGATCAAACTCACGTTAATCTTTGATAATACTCCATTAAGTTGGTTACCTCGAAAATCGCATTTTCTTATTTATTTTTAAAGTTTATAGCATTTCAAAGTTATAAACGTTAAAATGTGACTAAAACCGTATTTGAAAAATGGTTTAAACTGCGATAAAAACAACATTTTTCCACATATTTGATTTGATTGATTCCCAAGGAGGAGCCATGCAAAATTTCAACTTTAATCTGCAAACATTTTTTGGAAATCATTTCGTAAAGAAATTTTGTCGCGATTCCACGATAGAAAATTTAATATTGTTTTAAAGCGTATTTAACAAGATGAGATTTCGACATTTGTGAGAAGCTTAATTAATTGGACGGTTGAACTTATTTCAAATGGTTCTTTACTAGAACAGGAGCACGTGAGAAAAAAAAACAAAATTGAAACGGAGCATCAATGACATTTTTTATGCGGAAAACGTGGAAAAAAAAGAATATTTTTCAGATACACTAAATTGTTCGCGATAAACTAAAAGTGCATTCGTGAAACATTTGGAGTTGAATCGAGCTGAGTTAATTAATCGCTGCACAAACAATACGAAAGTGTTGTGCACTTTGTTGATTGGATTTTTTTTTGTTTCATGTCGATATTTAGGAATGGGACTGTGCGAAGCTGACAGCGTCGAATCCCTCGGTTCGCATCGAGCGAGCCTCACTCATACACGTTTGCTCATGCATCAGAGAGATTCATCAGGCTCACCTGCTCCGCCACGACTAAACCGGAGCAATTCTATCAGGTAAATTTTCGTTAATTACAAAATAAAACTACACCGTCCCGAGATGCTCGAAACGAGCGAAGGAAAAATTTGTATTTTTTCTTTTTTTTTTTTTTTTTTGACATTTCCCAAATTACTGTGAGACATAATTGCGATAAAAAGTGTCCTCGAAAAAGAAAAAATGTATTTCTCACATTCGATTAACACCGAGCGTTTTTAATACCATTTTAGCTTTCTGCGGGACCGGACTTTCCCAAGGTAGTTGAGTTTTCCCATATGCGTACAAAAAAAAACAAAAGCCAATCACATGAGATTCCTCGCGTTAGGATAAATGTGCCGTTTTTTGCCCACTTTGACGTTTCAATCGTAATTTTGATCATATTTGAAAATTTCACTACTTCGAGTCTTAATATTGAAGCAGCCAGCCAGAGAAAAAAGGCCTGATTTTTTTTTTTAATGAATTTTTTCATAGAGAATTAAGTTTTAAATTTGAATGATTTATCCGAGATACGAAAATATTTCAAAAATTATCAAATTCCAAAAATCAATCACACAAATAATGAAAAAAAACTTCAAATTAATTAAATGAGAAATAATTCGACTAAAATTTGATATTTTTTCAATTTTGAATGATTTTTTTGATTAATTTCACTTTGCATTGATTTTCGGGATAATGAAACTTTAGTGCTGTGAAATTTGAATATTTTCAAATTTTCCAAGTGGGACAAATGCTACATTTAACCTATTTATTTCACTCGATGTGCTATTTTCAATCTATACTTGTCTCTCGCTGCTTTTTTCCTCCCTCTTCATTATACTGCCAACTGTATCTGCTGAAATGTCGATACTTACACTCTGTACACTTGGTTAGTCGACTTAAACACGTTGTGTGATGCTTTCGAACAGAAACGCAATGCAGCACCCACGTTGTCGAGCAACATGGCTCAAATTACATTCACACAATTGTCGTTGTTTTGTTTTTATTTTTCGTACTTTATGTTTTTCATGTACTACATTCGTACAATTGAAAGATTTGATGTATTATCGACTTTTACTTTTTATTGACACACTTTGTACGATTCCTCGTAAAATAGTTATGCATATTTTAAATCATCTGTAAACTTTTTATAAACAATTTTACTTATTTATTTTTTTAACATAAATTTAATTCAATGTTTTAGTAAATTATGTCAATTTTTTGTACATTAACATTCTGCTTCATAGCAATTCATAAACATTTTTACATCCCTAATTTTCCCAATTGAAATTTTCTCAGTAGGATTTTTCCTCTGTGAATTTTTCAGTAAGAATTTTCTCTCACTAAAACAATTCTCAAATTTTTTTCCAAGATTACCAAATGCTTTGATAAATATGATAATACAAATTAAAATTATTTCGCTGCTTGAAATGATTTATAAATTTCGTTTGAGCTTAAAAGTACAGAAATCTAAAAATTTAAACGTTGATAATCTTTTTAATCATAATGTGAAAAATTACAGTAATTTTTTTATTGGAAAACGTTCGTTTCGATTCTTCGATTGTATGACAAATCGAGGAACAGATGTTTCGATTTACAAGTGTCGTTAGACAAACACATTTGTTAAGCTCGTCCAATTGTGTCTATAAATTTCCCTTCATTTTCCTCCGCCTCTCCTTCCTTGATCCATTTCTAATCAATCCGATTAACAGCAGATATCTTTGTACACAACTATATTGAGCGTTGTACGAGTTCAGTATGTTTTCTCGGTCTTCGATATTGGAATCGACACCATCGATTAGCCCCAAGAAATTTATTAACAAGCAGAATTGAGTGCACTCGTGATGAGCCTCTTTTCGAGCGCACTAACCATAAACTCGTCCATTTTATATTCTCTTCTTCTCCCTCTATTTAAAAGTCTCTCTTCCTCTTTTAATTCGGGACAAAAGATAAGTGGCTGAACAACATTGTCCCTACGAGACGGAGTTTTAACCCTCTCATTACTTTTCAGTCTCTTTATAAAGTCTACCAACCGTTTTGCATCGAGCGTTCTCTTTCCATTGCTATTCTTGATTATCAATGGCATGTAAAAGCATAGTATTTCTTCAAACTGAACCAACCGACAAAACTAAATCATCATTTTATCCGATTTTTTTTTCCTGTATAAATTTCATTTTGATTGCGTTGATAAATTAAGGTTGTCTGGTAAAAACATTTTTTTCGTTTTCAACAAAATTTTCAAATAATTTCTTATCAGCAGTAGAAATTTTGCAACTCGTATCTTAATTAAATAAATCAATAAATAATAATAAAATAATAAATCCAAATTATAATAAATCAATTTGATAAATAAATTTATCAAATATATCAGTGTATACGTTTACTCAACATTCAAAATAATTGACGGAAACAAAAAGTTCGTGTATTTATCTAATTAACGGGTTATATCTATTTGTGTTCGGGAAATTTAAGGGATTTTAATGACTTTTTTTTAACCATGTTAACATCATTTTATTAAAATATACTGTGCGGTATCAATTACTACATGTTTTGAGGTACTCATATAAATTTTTTTATGAAAAAATTTTCACTACTGAGAGAAATATGACCGTTGTCCTAAAACACCTTTTTTTGAACATCATTCGCGTTGATCATATCTCTGGAACGGCTCATTTGAAATAAAAAAATCAAAAAGATTTCGTTAGTATAATACTATACGCTCTTCGTGAACGCAGGGTTTATCGAAATTTTGATTTTTAAAAAAATCTCGTCGATTTTTCCGAAAAATTCGATTTTTGAGGTTCCAAAAATTAGATTTTTTGACACAAAAAAATATAAATTTTGGTCCAAATGAAAACTTTTTCGTTCACGAAGAAGCCATTACAATTAGAAACAAGCTCGTGAAAGATTCAAGTCGATCGATTAAATTGCTTTCTAGAGATCGTGCTCATCGTAACAGCACTTTTAAAAATTAAGGCGACTAGGCAGCGAAAATAGGTCGAAAATGGGATAAAATTCAAATGACATTTGTAAAGAACCGAAACAACGTACATACATTTTCTTTTTTGCAATGTTTTTATTGGAGTTTTGGCTATTAAATTCAGTGGTTAAGGTTTCAAAAATATAAATATTTAAGGGAGATATGGATGGATAAAGAAGACCACGCGTCTCATGCACTGCTCCCTCATTGCCACGATTCCGAGTGGCCGGTTGAAGTTTTCGGCAATTCCCAAACGCCATTCTTTTCAGGGAATGTTCATCCACAGACTGAACCGAAAATTTTTGAAAAAACATAAAAATGAAAAAAATGGCGGCTAAAAGTTGAAAAACATCGAAAAACGGATGATATTTGTTGTAATAACAATAATAATAAATTGATTTTTTTACATAGACGTCAGTTCATTTTGTAGAGAAAGTTGATATCTTCATTTAAAAATCTTCAATCGTTCTTGAGTTATCGCGGCAAAACTAGTACAAAATGCTGTTTCGAGAAAAACGCGTTTAACTTCTCGCGCAGTACTACGGTAGTAGCGGAGTATTGGAGTTTTATTGCTCTTCTGAGCTCAATTTTGCGAATTTTTCAGTTTTCTTTGCACCAAAATGTTTGGAAGAGATCGTAGTAACAGAATACAAAAAAGAACGAAAAAATTTGAGATTTTTCGATGCCTAATCCCCTTAAAGTTGTCGATTGCTACGCTCGGAGACTTTCACTCTCAGGTAGCCCGCGTAAATATATTCGTTCTAGTGCTCAGATCCTTATAATATTTTGGGAAAACGTTCTTAAGATGATGTACTTTGAGAAAATGCAAAAAAAAAATTCCATTTTTTCAATCCAAAGAACTAGATATAACCCCTTAAAAAAGTCCTCTCATTTTTCGTAAATACTTCAGTCTTGCATTTTCAATACTTTTCGTCACGATCAAAAGTCCGTGCAATGAAAATTAGACGATTACAAAAAAATTCGAAAATATTTAATTCTTATATTTTTCAACTAATTTTCTGACACAATCAAAATTCCGTGCAATAAAAATGATACAATTAAAAGAAAATTCTATAATGAGGCTTCGCATTAAAAATGTTCACATTATATTGAAACATAAACTGATTGATTTTCTATAAAAATTTTCTGTGTTCATTGTTTATTAAAATTTTATCCATTTTAGATTGAGTATACATTATTTTTTTGATAACGATGCATCTCGATATTTCGTATACAAATGTGTCTGAAATTTTGTTTAGTGTATCGAACAATTTTAGTAATTTGATGTTTTTCTATTTATCCCGAATCGACAGATCGACCAAGAGTGAAAAAATGTATCCATCGATGCTCGCACGTGGAAGTGGAACTTCCTCGTCGGTCGGCGAGGAAGGAGTCGGGATGGGAATCGGTGTCGGAGCTGAACCGTATTACAGCGTTCCTGTTGGTTCGACCGGCGGAGCACCTCAACATTGGTCCCAACCAACTTCACCAACTCCCACGCACTCCTCGCGACAACCGCCCAACCTTTATCAACACGTTCACAAGGATGACGATAGTGAGTACAAATTCTTCAGATTTAAATTATTTCACAAAAATTATTCGTAAATGATTAAAAAAATAATAAAAGATTCAACCAAATGCACAATAATTTATAAAAAAAATTTATAAATAATATTCATCAAAATTTTAAATAAATGAACCTTAAATCAGTTCTTTATTGAATAAATCTTCTAAATACTCGAAAAAGTCTTTTGCAAAATTCCGTTTCGGTATTTTTTTAATTTTTTTATTTGATTGTTCGATTATGTTTGTTTTTAATTCTGTACGAAAAATTTTGATATGAAATTTAAATTCGAAAGATTTTAATCATTGTATTTTGGGAAAATGCGTCAATTTTTATAGTTACCTCTGCATTTTCTTTTCTCTCCTGGAAATTCGAATTACGGGATGGATATAATTATTCTAAATGATAAAAAAATTCTCTCGTTACTAAATGTTTCCTTTCGTTATCTTTATTCGCAGTTCACGGTTCTTCAGTATCTTTGGTATCGACGGCGAGCAGTCTCTACAGTTCAGCAGAAGAAAAGCAGGCTCACGAGTTGAGAAAACTGAGGCGTGAATTGTTGGACGCGCAGGAAAAAGTGCATTCGCTAACGAGCCGGCTTTCCGTAAACGTAAGTCATTGTTTCATTTCATCCAAGAATTTTTAAATTTTAGTTGCTGAACGGCCAACAAAATTAAATTATGGGAGAACTATGCAAAAAATTTATTTACATTTCAATAGTTTCGAAAGAGAGTGAATCGAAAAATGAAGAAAAAAACATTGATGATTATTTACACCGAACGATTTGAAAAAATCCATAAAACATTATGAAAATCTACGACGAGTAAATGAAAAAATTCGAATGTTTTTTTTTTGTTTTTCTAATGTTTCACCGCGGTAAAGTTGTCCGAACCGGGTACGATTTCGTAGCACTGTAAAGTGCTGCCAAATGGAGAAGAGCGAGTTGAGCGGAAGCTCGTCGTTGTCTTCTTGACCAATGGGAAAGTATTTTTTTTTTGTACCTCTCGTGCTACAGCCATAGCGTCTCGATCTCTTGAGGATAGCGTGCACAACGTTATGAGCTTTGAATACGACAGCGAGAGAGCGAGGGGGGGGGGGGGGGGGGGAGGGGGATTTGGTACGAAGCGTTGCTTGCCAGTAGTTTGTACACGTCTAGTCTGCTCCGAGACTCGCGCGCGTTCGCATCGGAAAGAAATGTTTCGTTTGTTGATTCTATCAAAATATCACGTTGTTGTGTTTCGTCGTAATTAAATATCGATAATAGGAAATGAAATATTGGTGGAACTATGTGTCGTCGCGAGAGCTGCGATTGATCGTTTCCAGCAGGAAATTGAATCAATTAATTCAATCGAATCGATTGTTATTACAAGGAGGAAATTCGATCGGTGACATTACACGTGCAATTAATACGGAATTCAGTGACCACCAGTGATTCTTTAATACATGTTACTATTTCGTTTATTTTTCTTCTCTTTTAATGCAAATTTATTCATTGTATTCCCTTCGAGTGTTTTTATCGCTTGTTGTTTAACAGTGGAAAGATTCTCTCTGTCGATTCTTTTTGTTTCTCCTTGCGAGAGAAGCTTGCGTTTATCAGAGTAGGCGAGTCTGCTCGTGCTGTCCATGATTGTTTTATTAGTGAAATTAATAAACTCGCTATGTCGCAAGACAAACTAATTTTTCAAAGCTCCGATTCAAAACTTCATCCGGATTTTTCGACGCAATACAGGTTTGATCGAGCGACTTAAAAATTATGTTTTGGAGTAAAAAAATAGTGATTTTTTACTCTCTTATTCTATGTCCGAAATTGCTCTCCGATTTTACTTTTTATTCGTATTTTTTTGGAAATTCGATACGTTTATATATATTTTTTTTTCACCAGTAAAGAGTTATCGATTTTAGTTTCTATCGATAAAAATAGATTTCTTGGCGTACCGTTTTTATATACCCCTTTTGTGACCACAGCCTGTGGCAGAGATAAGAAACTCTCAAGATTAATATTGACATAGGCTTTTGGGAGTCTATGAATCAGAAAATTTCATATTTTATGAATTTCTCGTACAGACGAATTGGGACGATGATAAAAACGGTTTTACAAACTCCCTTTTCCCCTGTGATAAATTCGTTTTCGTAAGGCAAAATAAATAATAAAAAAAAGTCAAGTTTTTAATTGTTTAAGTAAATATTTGATATCGGTTTAATAAGCCAATGAAAGTTTACTCCAAAATCCCATGTTCGAGTTTTTTTCTCCATTCTAGTTTTCTTCCAATCACTTTTTCGATAATCTTTTCACCTTTTAATATATTTCGTCGATTTAATGAGCAAAGAAATTTACTCCAAAGTCCCACGATTGACTTTTTTTCTCATTGTATTTACTCCAATTTAATTTTCTTTCGAAAACTTTGTCGATGCTTTTTGAATCTTGAATGATATTTTGAAAAGTATAAAATCTCGTTTTCAACAAGAATCTAATTTATTCCTAATTTGTTTCTCTAAAACACGATTATTGACATTTTCGAATACATAATTTAAAAAATGCCTTTCCGTTATTTCAATTCGGTAAATAAGTCCAATAATTATTGAAAAGAATGATAAAATTGATTAGAATTTCAAACACCTTATCAGTATTATCGAGAAATAAAATAAGCGCAATGTTTTATCGATAATAATTCCTAACAAATTGCATTCTCAAAGGTCATTAAATCTTTTCTCAGGCGATGTAACACAAGCTTATAATAGTTGGAAGTTGTTCATATAAGGCAAAGTCCGCATGTCTTCTGGTGTCTTTTCATCCGAAAGAAACTCGGTAGATTCGCGAGCTAGTGAGGAGATATAAAAATGGGGAGGAAGGTTTCACGTTGCGCGGATGGTAAAACCGCTGGCAAGCATCCTCGGAAGAGTATTAGATAAGGAGAGGATAAAAGAGAGAAAGAAGAATAAAAATAAAAGAGTCAGAGCGAAGAGCCACCCCGAAGGATCATCATAGATTCGCGACGCGTTCTCGCGAGTCTCGTGCACTCTAGTCTCGTCTCTTATTTTCTCTTTCTCCTTCTCTCCCTCTCTCTTTCTTTCCTCTATCATTTTCCGTTTATACGCTCTGAACTCCGGGCGTCTTCTCGGTGTTAGCCAGTTGAAGAAATCGCTGAGTTAAATAGAGAACGAGATATACAGAGAGAAAGATAAAACCGAGTGAAAAAAACGTTCTTGAAATGAACTCGGTCGTTCGTCACTGAGCTAGACAGTGAGACGTTTCAGAATCCAGTCTTCGTCTTCTTTCCAAGGCTCTAGGAATGCGAAATAACGAGAGAAAGGAGGGCGGCTGAGAAAATTAATATAAAATAAAATTAAACGCTTTTGATACTCTCGTATGATGAACGAGGTCATAGAAAAGTTTCTGATAAGTTATATAAAAACAATAAACATGATAAAAATATCAAAGGTTCATTAAGCTCGACACACACACTATATAAAAACAATAAACATGATAAAAATATCAAAGGGTCATTAAGATCAACACACACAAACATACACGAAAGATTAATGAAAGAAGATTATCGAATCTCACAAGCCCAGTGTGTACAAAAATTTCCTGGTACTGTCACAAAATTACAAACATTTTATCTAGGAGTAGAATCACGAAATAAAAATTCGAAAACAGAATTCTCCATTCGACGAACGAACACTTTAGGCTAAAACAACATTTTTCTTTTCAACCCTCAATGTAACGATATGTTTAGCATCATTTGAGGCTACGTGATGTTTTACAATTGGATGCAGCTCACGTATCGATAAAGTTGAAGAACGAGGTTCAATGGTGATAGGACTGCCTGGCTTTTTAAAGCGTCTTCTCGCACCTGCGGTTCTTCACCTATCGTAACTTGAACGAGGAGGGAAAACGTAGACTCGTGGGAGAGACATCTCATCGCTAAAGTGCTATAAGAGAGAGAAAGCTTTGAGGAGTTAATGAATAAGAAGAAAAGAGAAAGAAAACGCGACGTGAATTTTGATTTGAAAGACTTCATGGTTTACAAGTTTTATAAATATACTGTAATAGATCCGTGTGTGTGTTTACGTTGCATGTAGACTCAGTAATAATAGACTTTTATGTACATTCTTGTATATGTATGCAAACGTATGTTTATTTCACTTCTATGGGAGACTTTTGGACGATCCGTGTAAGAACGTCACGTTACCACGCTTAACACCACATCCAAAGAATTCTTCCGCCTCGGGAAATTCAATTTTCTCTCGTACCGTTCGTTATTCCTCTTAAAAAATTCAATACACAATACGTTCGTGTGCTTAGAGAATAATGGCCATTTTTTAATGTCGCTAAGACACTTTCGTACATACTTTTCGAACTATTAAACTTAACAACTGCCAATTGACAACTTGCTTACGAAAACACATTTGTATTCGAGTGTGCAGTCGATTATCTTAAACGTACATTTTATTGTTGGAGTCAAGTAAATTGCTTCGTGAACGAGAAGAGTTCTCAATACTAAGAAAGCAAAAAAAAATGATTTTTCTTGAATTCCACTCGATTTTTTTTTTAAGAATGTTTTTGCTCTGGATTTATTTATTTATTTTTTTTTTTATAGCTCCCCAGCGATTTTGGCCGAGATTCAACGAGTTTAGGAACGTTTACGTTTGAATTTTGAAAGAAAAATTTTGCAGCTGCATAAATCGCTGCAGAGAGAAATAATTCAGTGACATTTTGGCGTTATTAAATTCTCAGCACGCCTGGAACATTCAAATCGTAAAGAAATATTGACCAGTTATTATTGTCCTCGAAACAAGAGTCATAAAAAATATGTTCAACGATGAAAAAGAATAAGCACAAACGTGAGATGCATTTTGAGCTCGTATTTTAAACTGTCGACTTCCTCGGAGCGACTGAAATAATCGATGCTTGGATCGACACGCTGCTACAGGGGGAAAAAGGGACTCTGCATATTGCCTCGTCGAAGGGACAATATTCTTTTGGAATAGTAGGCCCGGCTGAGACCCAGAACTCACGTTTGGTGAAACGAAATATTCCTCCCCCTCTGCTGCTTTCTTATATACACTAGAAAATACAGTGATTGGCATTTGTTATTTAAAGACATCTGTAAACTGCATTTTCTATTTATAAAAATTGCAAAGATCCAAAAACAATTATACAGCAAAATTGCTGGACCAAAGTTTCCCTGGAAATTGTAAACAAATTTTTTCAACCCTCATTCCAGAAATGATTAGTAATTATAATAATATCACGAATTTTTGATGCAGAATCAACATTTTTTCGAAATATTTAATAATAATAATGATTTTTTTCGTAAATTTCGTCGTTGGATAAATAAAATTTATTTGAATGATAAGGATAATGAACAACAGAAAATAATTTATGAATTAAATGATGAAATTCTATGATAATTTTGATTAAAAATAAAAATTAATTGTAAAAGTTTTTGTTTTCCAAGACTTTGTCAAATGTGTTGCAATTTGGAAGAATCAAAAGAGCTGAAAATTTGGTTAAAGTGCCAATAAATGTAACGATATGGGTGCCCGCTGACCGTAAGTTCAGAGTACGAGGTACTCGAGATTTACGATCACCTTTGCCTTCTTTCGCTGACCCTTAGGAGGGCTTTAGACCGAAGTACAAGACGAACGAGAGGTGGACAATCGATTTCTTCGTGTACGAAGTTCAGCCCCGTCGTTTTCGTGGCTCGCACGTATATAACATTTCATTGGCTCGCCCATGAATCGAGGCGAAAGAGAATCTTTATTCTCGTCGAATGTATACGATGTACGAATGTTTGACCGAAAAACTGTCTACCTCCGCGATCCCTTGAGGAACTGGAGAGCGTCCCTTTACGATTTGGCAAAGTTTTGTTGTGTTTCACCATCACCTTTCTTCTTACTCGACTTTATAACTCACAAAATCGTCAATTCAACGTTCCATTAATCCGTTTAAAAATTTAACGAACCATTCGAGCCTCGTTGCAAAAAATAAATAATATTATTGGCGACGCGTTAATGAAAAAAAATAAAAAATAAAAAATGTTTGCATCGAAATTCATTGGCAAAATAGTCAGCATATTATTTCATGCAATATTCATGGTGCAATATTGATGAAACGTTATTGAAGAATTTCCGCAATATTAAAACACGCCTAACGTACCAGAAAAAAAAGTCTCATCGTGCTTAGAATTTCCAGCAAACTGGCGATGCTGTAATAACGAAAAATAGAAGCGTATATTGTGAACAGCAACGTAACAGCCTTGATCAATTACAAACTAACGACGTTTGTTCCTCCGCGTTTCATATAGTTGCATTAGCAAGTCTTATGAGATGCTTCTTTTTTTACATCAGCCATAAAACATCACGACTGTAAGGCGAAAACACACATGCGCAAGTTTCAGAACGACAAGTATAACACCCATACATATTTAATAAAATAATGTATGTTAAACGATCGTGACGAGTACGTCACTTCGAGAATGCGGAGATTCCACAGTCTATCACCTGTTGAGGAGACTCCAGAAATGGAATGATGATGCGAATGATTGTGTAATCGGAAGCAACTTCAATTTTTCCTCCTACCGAAGTGCGAATCCGTCAAATCGTTGAAACCTGAACGATTCTTTTATGCGTTTCATTCAAATCTATGAACGATTTTTTCCCAATTATTTCGAACAGTTTTTCTCGACTTACGCCAATAACTTCGTGATTTTTTTTCATTTGCAATTATAATATTAACGTGATTATTTTTCACTGCTGTAATCGATTAAATACATCGTTGGATTTTTTTTTTTTTTTCGTATTGAATAAAATCCAATGATTTTTGCTGACTTAAGGAAGTTGTATCGATATTTATATGACATCATACGAAAAATACATTATATTTGATTATTCCAAGTTAATGTATTGAAATTTGGCGTGAATCTTCTTGAACCGCATTTAATTATGTGTGAAAAATTTGGAGAGGTTTCACCGTCTAGTAATCGAGATATTCATTGTTGAAAATGACAAGTTTAACATGAGCTCTTATGGAAGCTCTCAAAAAATTGCGAAATTCAGCAATAAATATCTCAATTTTGAGACGATGAATCATCGGCATATTCCGCCAGAAGTTTAATACCATATTAAGCTTTCTATTTACAAAATTTTATTGTGTAAAGTTGGAAAATAATTTTTACATGAGAAACGCTATAACCTCCTTAACGTATTTCGATAATGTACAGAATTTGAATGATGAATTTTCGAATGTTTACTGTTTGAGAAAAGTTGTCAACGGTTGGTCGTTACTTGCAGACAGGATAATCATTCATAATGATAATTCTCATGTCGTCCCTCTCTTCACAGTATCTTTGATCCAAGATTGATTTCCCAATGACGACAAAGACGACCATGAAATCCCCTCTTCGTTTGAGCTGTAATGTGATGGTGAGAGAAACGTTTGTATGTGTATATATAGAAAGTAACGTACGAGAATTGGCCCTTATTGTTGTCGTAGACTATGAAAGAGCCAAACGTGCCGTCACTATTGTCCCCGGAGGGCATTGAGTGGGCCCTCGCGGTTATTAATAATTCCTATATGATAAACGATTGACAGTGTGAGGAAACGCTTTGAAAAAATGAGCACTCGACAGATCGAACTTATTTAACCAGTTAACTGGTATGTTCGTAGAAATGCATGGAAAATGACACACGTGTGCGTCCTCTACCAGTTAACTGGTTAAATGTCCTACATCGATCGAAATTGCTACTTAAAAATTCAACGTCACAAAACGTGTGGGACAATAGATCGTAAATCAGATTACCATAATTTTTCTTTTGGAGATGTGTACAAAAATTCGTTTTATAGTTTAATAAATCAGACTTTTAATCGATGAAAACCGTGTCGAATTCGAAAGATTATTCTTAAAGCATCGCAGGCAAAAATGGCCTACTGAAATTCTGGTAAATCCAGGAAATTAAAATTGTATGAGATTGTTAAAAAAGATTAGGCTACGCCTATGAAACGTGAGGCCCCTTTTCTCCAAGGGCCCGGATCCTGGCTATCTTCACTTTCCTTTATAATTTACAATCTTAATACCAGCAGCTTGGCACTAGTAAAACTTACTGGGAGCCAAAAATACATAAAAATAATGAATTGAAAGTTTATAAATAACAAATATGAATTAAGGTAGAATAGCAAACTAGTCAAATGAGTGCTACATTTTCAAAATACGTTTATGCAAAGTTTAATGCACTAATTAAATAAATTGACGGTTGATTTGTATTACAGCATGTTTTATTAACCCAAAAAAATATTAATAACAATAGATTTACAAGACCTTCAACTGATAAATGCAAAATTTCGCAATGTCATATTTTCATCGAGATTTTTCAAAGAATATTCCGTATTTTTCAACCGATTTTAATGTACCGCGTCTTACTTTGTTGCTCGAAAGATCCTCTACGAATTCACCGTGTGAATTTTTTTCTGAGTTTCATCGTTTTATCGATGCAGCCAATTGTTTAATTGATTTAAAAAATGTTCATAAACCAATTGCTGTAATTTTCGTATTAACAAATTTAGAAAAAAAAAACTTACACGGTGAATTCGTAGAGGATCCCTTGAGGAACAAAATAAGACTTGGTGCATTAAAATCGGTTGAAAAATACGGATTATTCTTTAAAAAATCTCGATGAAAATAGGACATCACGGAATTTTGCAATTGTCAGTTGATGATTTCGCAAATCCATCGTTATTAATTTTTTTTAGGTTAATAAGATACGCTGTAATACACATCGATCTTCAATTAATTAAATTAGTGCATTGAACTTTGCATAAATGTATTTTGAAAGTTTAGCACTGATTTAACTAGTGTGAAGCAGCCATATTACCTTAAAATAAAAATCGATTATAACAGAGCTCGGATTCTTTTCTCAATGAATTCCACCCTTCGGTTGATTAGTCTATTCTCATCTCAGCCGATTATCCTTCTTCGTTTTGTCCTTTTCGGTTCACTCTCTCTCTCTCTCTCTCATAATAAGCCGCATCTCTTCTCGATTTCTCTATTCTCAAATATCGTTCGAGCGAAAATAATCGCCAAAGAGGATTAGCGAATGCTATTACGTAGCGATTTTCGTCCATAAGATTTCGCGTGCTCTTTTCGAGCAGAATTCTCATTCGAGATTTTTAATTTCATGCCTCCAAATTCGTTCCATAATCCTTTCCAAGAGACCTGAATTATTTAACATTTTTGTGAACAACTTTGAACCTAAATCCGAGAAATACTGCTGACATGACTAATAAATCAATACTTTGTGATAAAAATTCATTTGTAAAAAAATATATCGTAACAAATAATAAATAAGTCTACAGATTTGTTCGTCTCTGTCGTTCATATCGTTTTTTTTTTGTTGCCTTTTTATTAATTGTTATACAATGTGAAGCCGCGCGGCACGTCTGAGTAATGACGGTATACGATAATAACGCATTCGCGGCGTTCCTCGTACTCGTATCTTCACTACCAATGATTCTTTCGTGTCCCTTTTTTTTTCTTCTTATTCCCCCTCGTACAGAGTCGAGTTTAATTCGAGTCCACCAAGCTCTCTATCTCGTGGCTCTGTCTCGTAGTAAGTTACTACTAATACTATCATTTTTATCCTCTCGTAAGCCTATATATATATACATCAATGTATATAACTTCGTATCGTATATATCTATACATATAGGAAGATCTACGAGACCCTGCAAGTAAAGATCCAAGACCCCGGTCTCTTGATTGAAGCCAACTGGTCGACCAATCCAGTCTCTCGACTTATTAAAACTCACGTCGTCGTTATGCCTTTTGTCTCTTCTTATGACGCCAGGGATATTTGAGACGTGTATTCGAGGATACTGTCTCCGTATATGCTTCGACATATTTTTAAGTATTTTCTTCAAAATTACTCCCTAATACTCCCAAACATTAAAGTTTATTCCTTAGAAATATGCAGGAGTAAAAATTATCAAGAGAATTGATTACCAGAAATTAAAAACGAACGTCTTGTGCTATTCATCGACGAGAAATATTAATATTGTTAAAAATAGCACAAATAATATTAATTAAAAACAGTATCGAAACAAGTGATGAGGAAATAGCAAAATTCTCATTTTTCGTGACAATGAAACGTCGAGAAAATCTTTTAAAAAATGGATCTCAGCATTTTTGAATTGTTGTATCGAAAAAATACTATCAAAGAATTATTCGTGCATTGATAAAACTTTAGATCATCCAAATTACAAAAAATTACTATTGCACATAAGATTGTAATGAAATAATGCAATAGAATACAGTCTCTAGAAACACCTGCAGCTTTTTAGAAATTACCTTCGGAGCAATGCGATATTGAACCTCATTACGATCGTTGATTATTATCTCTGAATAAGCGTTGCTCTTATTTTGTGCTAGCCATCTGTAATTCAAGATTACAAATGTGTTGTTCATACTCTGACTTTTCACCCAGCAGGAGGGCTCTTTTTTCTCTATTAAAATGGAGTAGGTCGTGAAATAGAGCCTCGTAGACGAATATGATAATTTATTTCATTCTCTATAGATGTATAGAACCTTATTATCGAAAGAGATACTCATATGTACTATATATTTATAGAACGTTTGTTGGAAAACGATGCTGTTGCATGCTGGGCCAGACAAGCATTGTATTCCTGAGAATGTGGGCTCGGTTGGTGCAACGGGGATAAATGAAGGAATAGAGAACACACGATGTAACAGAACACTACTGTAACAACGTTTACTTGATTTCTCCCTCTCTCCCCCTGTCTCCCCCCCCCCCCTCTCTCTCTCTATCTCTCTCTCTTTCGCTCGAGAAGAAAACCAGAAAATAAGCACATATTGAAATAGCGTTTGGCCTTATTTACGTCCTTTTATGGGGTTTCGCGTTCCAGCCATTGCCGTAACAGAATAATCGAAATAAGTCATGAAAAAATTCAACTCTCTTTTGGTATGAAACCGTAGCCCTGAGGATAGGTCAATTTAAAAGGATTTACAGCGGATGAGAGAAGAACGTGTTCGAGAAAATCGATGACAAAAGCATATAGGTCTCGCTCGAGTGAGAGGTATTTTCATCAATAAGGAAAGTTCGCTTCCTTGATGCATTAACATTATATGTACATAGGCATATGTACTTTTCCTCGCATACGAAAAGAGAGTTTCCTACAGCATTTATCTATATATATATATATATATATATATATATATATATATATATATATATATATATATCGGGCAGAGGACGTGCCTTTGGTGAGTCTAAAAAATTATAATGGACGAGTGAATTCTCTGTAAATTGACGATAATCTTCGTCTCTGAGAGTTGTCACGTTTTTGACCGAGGAAAATCGTTTCTTTGTTGCCCACCTTTGAAATAAATAATTTAACGGAAAGTTTTGAAAATTCTTATCGCTCGTACGTGCTAAAAGTTTCTATGAAAAATAAAAAAAGAATATCTGTACTCGTTCTAACTTATTTATATTTTTAAACGAATTTTAACTTTTGTTACATTTTTTTTTGTTACATCGAACGTTCATACTCTTTGCCGATTGGCAATTATTAACCAAAATTTGACTTTACGAGGCTATTTTAAACGGAATAAATTTACGAAAGATTCGAAACGAATCGTATTTTTGCGAAAAATAAAAATTCAGAGATGCTATCTCGCAGTCTCGCCTTTTTTCATTTTTTTTTCTCCTCATCATCCCACACGGTGTTACAAGTTCACAAGACTCTCACGTTTAGCGTTTTATGTCCGATTTTATTGCCGAGATAATCACTCCAACGATAAGTCGTACGACCTCGCCTCTATACTCGCTCAACGTGTTTTCTTTTCTTTTTTTTTCATCGCTAGTTCGACTTTATACACAATGACTATGCTGCACGTATAAAAACTCCCCAAACTTCCGGAATCGAAAGGTGCGTCATCCCAGTATTTAGGAGCGAAGTTAATGGCGCGATTGTGCCTGGTACGTACGAAAGTTTTTTGGTTGATAATCCATTAATCAGTTTTCCAGGTGTTGACCATTTGTGTCGAAGAGTTTTTATCGTTCGATCAATCGAAAAGGATGATTGATAACAAAATACGAAAAGTAAACTTTGCAGCTGCAGGAACAAATTTGTTCTGTTATTTCGGAACAATTCACAGCATTGATTCCTTTTTTTTAGATGCAATTTAGAGAATAATTCGAAAATTCCATTGTTTTGATCATAAAATAAAATCAAATTAAATAATTGAGAGTTATCATCATCCTTTGAAATGTAGGGAAATATATTTACGTTTATCGCGTTTCAGTAGTTCCATCCAGTTTTATCTTCTGCTGTACTTTTGATAACATCAAAGATGCACGAGCCCTGAACGTATGCACGATAAGTTTTAATCTTATCTCGAGTGGTACGTTCCACTAATGCTGCATAACAGATACGCAGTTAAATAAAGACTCGAGAGGAATTATGTTTCATGTGTTTTCTAGAGTTGCACTTTCGTAGTCTTTGTGCGAAGGAAATTTGATTATGTTTTGCTTCTATTCGTTCCATTTTGCAGATTTTCATTTCCATTAAGTGTTACGAATGTTTGTGAAATAATTTGGCTTATTTTTCAACTCGAATAAACGAAAAATTAACAACAACGATTAACAATGAATTAACTTAAAAGTTAAACAATTAATGTTTCGTATTTTCGTAACCATGAATTCGTAGATTGAGAAAATCGTTACAATATATTAGTAATATTTGAAAATGATATTAACATACAAATAAACAACGGTATAGTCGTGTTTGTAGCGGGTGAAATCGAGTATAATCTCAGGTCTGTGATCGTTCGCAAACCGCAACCGAAAATTCCACGGTAAACGTATATCCCATCGTGGAGAAAAAAAAAATATTGTAAGGAGGATAGAGAATGAGTGGGAACTACAATAAAAGATTTCTCGAAGAATCTGCACGTTTTCTCGATGTTCAATACCGCCGTCCAACATAGATATCCAACAATCAATTTTAATTTCTCCCTCAAATCGAATTTACCACAAGGCAATCTTATTTTCTTAACGGAACAAAATTGCTCGATAAATCTTGTTAATTCTCTGCTCTAATTTGACGAAATTGAACCCTAGAACCCCACAATGGGGTATAATTAGTTACCCCACGAAAATGGCAAATTTCCTTCCTGATCGAATTTTTTGAAAGCATTCCTTCTGTTTTGTAGCGTTTTAACCATTAAATATTTACCGAATACGACTTTATCATGCACCATTCTCTTCGTTATCAAAAACCGAAGAGAATGGTATATAATTAAACTTTATTATCGCATACGAGGAACATTTTATGCTAAAGAGAAGTTTGGGGTAATTATTTAGCTCAGTGTGGGGTTTACGTTGGAAAAAATAGATTGTGGGGTTCTAGGGTTAAACATTTCGTGCTGTTTTTATTCAGCATACCATTTGAAGATTTTACAAATGATGGTTGGACAAATTGAATTGGAATATCGATGTCCGGTTATATTATTGGATCGTGATCGAATCAGACGCGCAATCATATAAAAAAAGGATAATCGAGGAATGTGCACATAGGCGGAAATCTCGTTTACCAGAAGAATTTGCCTGAAGGCGCGATAAAGGAAGATGAGAAAAATTCTCGATGTCTCGGACGTTGTGTGCGGCGAAATCACACGAATACGAGTCTCGTTGAAGAATCTCATTGGCTTGTTGGAAACGAGAAGTCTTCACGGATGATTCTCCTCGAGATCTCCTAAAGAAACTCGATCGTATGTCTCCCGTATCTCGAAGCACGAGCAAGCTTCTTCCACTTTTTCCACACGATCCAGAATTCTCTACCATACTACACAATCTCTTGTCCTTTTGACTTCTTCCTTCGTCGTCTGTGCACTCGCGTTTATTCTTCTCAGCAATTTTATGTCAAACGTCCACCTGCGATCGTTCATCAACGTTCATGATCTTGCGATGATTCTGGTTGAGTCACTCCACGCGATACGTATTTTTCTAATCTGCAAAAAAAGAAAAAAATAATGGCACATACGCTGTTTTTATGAAATAAAAAACACGACAGACATTTTCAAATTTGCAACAACAAAAAATCACTTCAAATATCGTTTGTTCTTAATAATTATTTAAATAACTTTGAACTCTTTCCCTAAAATTTCCATGAAACAAACTTTGAAAGATGAACTTTCATTTTTACAAAATTCTGTGCCCATTACAATTTCACAAAATATACAGGTAAAGTTCTACTGCCAAAGTTCCTACGAAATAGGAAGATTCTTTCTCGTAATCTTTCTCTGCTTTCTCATAAATCACAAACACCTTGACCTGGCGAATCGATCAAGTTTGTTCGATAAATGTTTTACGAAAAAGAGCTATGGCCGTATGGAAAGGCTGAAATAGTGCGAGATGAAGGCGTGTGCAAAGAGTTATGGTTTTGAAGCTGCGAGGAAGTGACGTTTAACGCAATGCTGCGTTTAGATATCGAATGTAATAAATGCGTTGGCGAGAGTGTGATCGATCAAAGGAAATCGATTCCCGACATCTAACAGTTGAATTTCTTGCGCCAGTTGCGATGAGACATCGTCAGAAATGGATGGTAACTTAATATTAACCTCCGGAATAAAAATTCTGATGGGGATAAAAGTTTATAATTTTATCACCACCAAATCCAGGCCATCGTACTGAGACTTATTTTCGAATTAACAATTAAACTGCAGTTTGAACGGTTTATTGACTCCAATTAATATTCCAAACATCAATATTTGATTATCGAACCTTTTTACATGAATAATTCAAAAAATGTGAAATGTTCGAAAGAAAAATGGGGAAAGAAAAAAAAAAGAAAAAATGAGTACGTGATTAAAAACGACGAGTCGCAACTTTCCTTTGGTTAGTAGATACTGAATAATGTTCTATTTGTGTTACTGAAAATGCTAGATCATTGACTGGGAAGTTTTGCTAATGCTAGACGTGATCACACACAGCTATTATACTACGTCGGGCTGACGAGGCATCTCTTTCGTTTTCGTTCCCTCTCTTTCCTTCTTGATCACCGCTTATTTCTATGCGTGTACTCTCCTCTTGGTGGATCTCTGTGGACTCGTGTATCAGGCGTTAAATCGTCATTCTCCTTGCCACGGTAAAAGTGAGATTACTCCTCGCTCGCTGGTACTGTCGATGGCATGGTTGTTGTAGCTAATCGTTAAATATAGATGAAGCAAACGCATAAAGCCGCTTTTACCGATCTACTCTTTATTTATCTCGCTTTCGTTCCCGTTCGTTTTGCCACGATAAAATCCAACGTTAACAAAAAGACATAAAAATAACATTGGCAAAGAACTGAATTAAACATTTGCAGCTTTAGAAATTCACAATGTCTATTTTAACTTGCGACTGAATGATCAACGTATATTATTATCTTTTTTTTTCTATAATTACTTAATTATTTATACCATACCGTCCGGAGACTCATTCCTTATTCATAAATATCTTCAATTTCGACGAAAGTCTATTTTTCATTTGATATTCGATCAAATAAATTCTACAAGCCAAATTAATTGAGGAAACGACTTAATTATTGAGAAATGAAAACGAGCATTGAATTTCGAATTTCACATACATTCATCTTCGTCCCTTATTGAAAGTACAATCATTTTATTTCCTTCATCAAACTTTTATTTTCTCTCTTTATGATTTTTATAACTACGTAAAAAAGATCAAAGAGGACTAAAACTATTAAACAAATATTTAGTTATATTCGTAACGGGCACAGTTGAATGATACAACGTTGAGCACCCAATTCCCACACCTTTTGCGCTGTCTTTATGGAGCCCATCACATCGTATAAGCTTTAGTATAGTGCATCACGTATCAGATGCATCATACGTATGTAGCAACTACCGCTCACAACTAACAATTCCGTGCCTCGATGATGACGAGTTGTGGGTTAGCCCGGTTGACTACATAACACACACACACACACACATGGAGACGAAGCGAGTGGTCACGCTGCCGATGAAGTGGGTTAATTGAGGCGCGTGAGTACCCGCGGGAGTCTTTCGGTTCTCGCGACGATCAAATCCGATCACCTCTATGCCTTCGGCTCTGGATGGGGTGTGGGCAACGAGCTTTACCTCTCAACAAATTAATCATCCTTATTAAACTCGAAAAATTTACCTTCGTAATCAATGAGTACAATATTTTTTTCTTTTAACTCCGTCAAGATAAACTGCAGTGGATAAAAAACTACTGAGTTCAAAAAGAATGCATTTCTCTGTGCTTTCTGAACATTTTGCCCTAATTCGATTTACGCTATTTATTTCAATTATAAATGAAAACTTCATTTAGTAAATTATTGAACAGAAATGTACAAGAAGATTCTTGAAGGGTCATTAATTTGCAAATTAATTCATAATTTCATTAAAACTCTCTCAATAATTTCGAGTCGAAGTCAAGAGCTTTTGACTCTGGTCCAGTCAAGACTTTTGAACTTCGGATCTCACTTTGGGGTCGAACACACCCAACCTTACAACAAATAGTAAGAAAAAATCTTATTTCTGCCGATCAATCGTATTTTCCACAGGGAAAAATTGATATTTGAATCAATGTCTATGCGATATAGTATTTCTCAACATTTTGACGCGTAGTTAAAAAAAAAATGTTGAAGCGATGAAATTGGGAGAATAACGTCGGAATAAAATATTGGGGCGAAACCCCACAGAGTATCGTTTTTGTATTACACAGAAAGGATGGGGTTCTGGGATTGAATTCGTAAATTAATGACGAAAAAGAGGAAATATCACGCGAGGAAGAGAAAAATAGTTAAAGCTCCAAAACTCCCGGAGGCGTAACTGATTTATAGCAAAAAATGATGATTGTTGGTTGGCATTGTAGCCATCAGGGATCTGGTTCGATGCCCCTTCGAACATGCGTGGCTTCGGGCCATAAAGTGCAAACAACGCGATTACCTAACATGGCAAAGAAGGAAATAACACATGTGTGTGTGTGTGTGTGCGTGTATGCGACGTTTGATGGAAAACGAACGAATAAATTGGGCGAAAGAAGCACTCGCGATCTTTGGATGCTTTTCCAAATTCCAAAATTCTCAAGGCTTCCGAATTTATTTATTTTAACGATGTGAAGGCTCACGAAGGGTTGGAGAGAAAGAGGAGGAAAATTTTGCTGTTGCGCAATGAAAGAGACAAAGATTTGAAGTCTTTATATGCCATACCAGGATAATCGCAGGGTGCCGATGGCAGAGCCCTCTTTCTCTGTGTATCAGAGAGCCGCGAGCGCTGCTGACCGAGAACAGCAACATAACTATGCTCCGGAAAGTCCGCAGAATCCGGACATTCTCTTGAGCTTGGTTCTCTTTATCCCTTTCTCTCTCTCTCTCTCTTTCTCTCTCTTTGTGATGGTAACTTTATGGTGCTCAAGAGACCCGGTAAGGCCTTATGGCAAAAGTCTCGCAATATACCGAAGCTATAAAAACGATGTTTCTCTTCATACGAACTTCAACATTCAGCTACTTGATATAGTGTGTTCAAAAAAGTGAAAAATCATGTTTTGCGTTTTATTCCAAAGATAAAAAACATTCGTAGTTAATTAACTCGTCGAAAGACACATTTTACAAGAGCTTTATTTGAAAAATTCACAAATATATTGAGACCCTTAAAAACGTAATAATTTTTAATCTCAGATACTAACAAGTTGAACAAAAATATGTCCAACCGCCACAATTCCTTGTTTCCTCTGCAACAAGGTTTACTAACCACAATATATTCACAGCAGAAGTCAATGTACATTTAACAGACTCATGATTATATTTCTACCACACTGTAGGCTTACTATTAAAATATACAGGGTATTTCATAAAAAAATTACGACATTTTAGTATCAACGACAGAGCAAATTGACTGATTTTCAAAATTGTTCGCATTTATTGTCTCAAACCCCAATGAAATGAAATAAAATATATATTTTTAAAACATAAAGTAATATAAATGTTTGAGTAATAAATTCCGCCTTGTGAGCGCCTTGTCAAAATGAGGCCTTAAAAAATCCCTGACAAATGTCAGAACTTTAAAAAAATTAGCAACTCTTGTCTCAATAATCAATCCTGAATTTTGTATGTCCCCTTGAAAGTTTTCGCGAGAATCAAATGTTTTTCTTTTTTTTTTTTTTTTTTCAATATAATCGCTATCGAACGCTACTTCTAGTTACAGTACAAGATCCATTATGAATCAGCCTGTATGCGTTTATAAGTTGTACAAAAGTGTACAGTGTGAAGCACACTATATGATCGTACTGAGAGGTTCAATATTTCCTGGCTAGCTGTAGCCAAAGAACCGTTGGATTCAAGGTCTCTCGTGTATCTTTCGCGGGGGTCTATCCGATGTCTTCTCGTGTGGACATACGCGATCCAGTTTCGCTAATGATCATCTTATAGCCGTACGCAAATAAACGAAACGAGAAGAGAAAAAACGAAAACTTTTTCTCTGTATGTTTCGCTTCGTGTGAGTTATACGCTGTGTAGCACGAAACAATGCAACGACAATATCTGCTCCGATTTTGCGCCACTCCTTGGCCATGCCCAATGTGGCCACGCCAGTTAGAAGTCGACAAAAAAAAATGTTAACATATATATGCATCAGATACAATGATACATGATCCATGAATACATAAATAGAACTGTAAGAAAGTCGTGAGGTTGTTTCATAAAAATAATCCTATAATCTCTACAATTTATATAATTAGTATTAAAAAAAAATAATAAATTAATATCGTAACTCAATTTGATTAATATGCAAGACAGAATTCGGTGACGCTTATCAATGAATGAAAATACGTCCAAGCTGACCTTTGACATACAATCAAAATGTTATTAATCTGAAAAAATAAACCTCAAAGCAGAAATTTGGCACGAACATGAAAAATAGCACGATATTAAATCCGCTCGTTACTCGGATTTACGATAGAAATAGTATATAAATGAAAAAAACAAGATGAAAATAATCAAAGACTCGAGAATAGTTCTCGGGAAAGCGACCCGAAGACCTATCCGAGTAATTAATACAAAGCTGAAGACGCGTCGTTTATCCAAATGGTCGATCGAGCGAACTGCGAGAAAAGAGTGGGAGAGAGAGAGAGAGAGAGAGAGAGAGAGAGAGAGAGAGAGAGAAGTTGGTATATTTATTTTACAAGGAAGCAAACGTTCCAGATGTCTTCGCAGCTATAATACAAACACTCTTGGCTGTTACACGCACTTGGAAATTAACCCGCAGGCATATTATAGCCCCACCGAGTAATTATTATTGCTCGCACATTCTTTTTTTTACTCTCGGATCTAATCGCACTTTCTGCGCTTATCCCTCGAGCATATTTCCTCGTAAATGTGTGTGTCTATGCCTTAGCCTCGAGGGCCAAGCTTATCGGGGATCGCGGGTTACGCGTCTTCCAACCTAAACGATAACTGAAAGAATACTCAGTAACACTACAGTAAATAGATCGATTACTAACGAGCAAAAGGACGTAAAATTTACGAATTTGAAACGCTAGCAACTTGAGAATAACAACCTTTCATTCGCTAATTAATTTCTATGTACAAAGCTTGTATATGTTTACGTAAATATATTTATACGATCATATACAAAGTCTGAGAGGAGCTGTTGAAATGCAGATGCTATACAGTAATGTAATTTCATCTCGGAGACTATAAGAAGCAAAATCTCTTTTGGATATATTCTTCCCAAGCCACGCTGCTTACATTCGATCTGGGATTAACTTGGGATTAGGCCTCAATTCTTGCAATTTTTATTTATGGAACTAATTTCGTGCAAGGAGAATCTTTATCATACAAAGTACTTTTTGATACGAAAATTGTTATACCATTATTTTGAATTTAGACTAATTGCACGGATTTCAGAATGTGTTTTATCGTATGAGTAGGCGGAGAGCAATTTCGGATAAGACTGTAGAATAAGACATGAATCTTGATCGTGCATATTGAATATTCCACTCAGGTCATTGTGGTCGTCGTTGTCGTCGTCATCGTCGTCGCCGTCGTCAATTCTAATAAAAGATTGCCCGCGGTGCAAAGTGCTCGACGAAAAAGTGTCAATTTCATGATCGTAAAGTATGTGGAAAGAACAACGTGCCCACAACGAACTGTTAAATTTTATTCTCATTGCCAATATGATGTAAATACATCGAGGAGAAAAACTTGATCGCCCACTTTGGTTATAATCAGTGTTTCGTTTGTTTGGAAAAATATCGCCACGAAAGAAATTCGAGTTTCGGTAAACATAAATATTTAGACGACATGAATATCGCTGATTGAAGCAAATCGAAACTTTGAGACTCGAGATATAAAAAGTAACGATCATGGATCTCAATGTTTGCTCGAGAAGAGTTCACGATGGTTACGCGACCATAAGATCTCGTGGGCGAAATCGACCACGCGCCGTTTACCGATCGGATTCGGAAGAGTTGCTCAAGGACGCTGGTGGTCCTTACGCTCTTCCTCGAGTCTCCAATAATCCATTGTCGAACGAACAAATTCATCAAGTGCCAAGATGGACGGATACTGGGAAAAATAAATTGTCCGAGAATTATGGTACTCTGAGAAGAGGGGAAAAAAATTCTGAAGTTTGCCTGGATGAAATGAAGGGAGAAAAAATTATTTTGAACACATTTTCAAGTAGCAAAAATCAATTGGATCGTGAACACGGTAATAAGGATGAGAGAGAAATTCACGAGCGTCTGTACGACACCGTACCGCTAGAAAATCCTCAGGATTATTCCAGCAAACCAATTCGATCGGATATCGGAAAAAATTCCTTGAACTTCATTCAGAACGAAAAAATCGTAGCTCTCAATAATCTTTATGATACTGTGCCGGCAGAAAAGATCACAAAAAAAGTAACGAGACGAAAATCAGAAATAATTCGAAGCAGAGTTGAAAAAACCCATCAGGATGAGAGTCCTAAAATCAATGGAGCTTCCAGACAACCGATCTACGCAGTGCCAAATATTCCGAGGCAATGCAACGACGAAAAATTTGATTGCCGATTGAGCAATGACGGGAACTACGTTCCAAGCGGTGATCTTTATCGAACAACGGCGCGTTACATCGAAGATATAAATCGTAACATTGCTGAGATCGATAAGAGTTATGAAGAATTACGATGTTCGTCGAACTCGAGCTCAATCAATTCCGCATACGGTATAATCAACAAAGTTCCAAGATCTAACGATTCTTCGATCGAACAGATCGATGACAATCTTTATTCGGGGTTTCATCGTAAACGAGACATTTTAGCACCAATGCCACCGATATCACCGAATTTTGGTGAAAATACCGAAGTCCCATCAACCCCAATATTTACGAGGAATGACTTTGAAAATGTTAACGATCAAGCTTCGAGATTCGATTTTAAAATACCCCGAAATTCTGATCCTTGCCGAGAATCGGTTAGAACGAGGCCAAATTCATACGGCAAATTACCACCGAAATTACTGCCCCGCTCGTCATCTATGGACAATAATTCATTAAGGCACTCGACGGGCTCAACGACAACGAGCTCTTCAACGAAATCGACTGAATCACTTTACGCCATTAGCGAGACTCTCCTGGAAATGCCAAAAAGTAATGATGCCGACGATAACGAAGTGAAATCACCGAAAAAATTGAAATTTCCTAAAACGATGATCGAGAACGATGAGCGGGAATTTAGCAAAGATGATTTACGTCACGCTATTGATTTGAGACTTCGTAGAAATCGAAGCTTGACTCGAGAGGACGATGCGACGAGGATAAATCGCGATAAATGTAAGATAAATTGTCGTAACAGCGGCAGAGTGAACCGATCGTCCGAGGACTCGATGACCTTGAGCGAGAAAGATCAAAGATCCTGCTACATTGCGCCAAGCGCGTTGAGCGTTACGAACAAACCAGCTGCTTGTACTCGGTCACGTTCTAGGTGCGTCGACCTTCTCGACGGAGACGACTCGAGAATTAACGACTCGAGAGTCAATAACAAAACGAGAAACTTTGAGAAAAATGGCGTCACTGTAGCACCGATGTCCTGCCAAGAACAAGCTCGTTTAATCAATTATAATTCTACTGGAACGATTCGTCGGAATCGTTGTTCATCTAGAATTGAAGACAATGACGATTATTATAACGACGATAATGACGAAGAAACTTCATTGATCGGTAATAAAAAACGTCAACCCAAAATCAAGAATTCTCAGAATGATTTCCGCAAGAAAAAAAATACTATTTCAACAACGAAGATGGGAGCAGATTCCGAAAACGGAGAACAGGTTCACATTGAATGGAAACATTTTGAAGAGCGACGTTACGGTACACTGCCAAGCAGAAGAACTAAAAATTCAAGACCTTTGCACAAATCGAGCGAAGACGTACTCGAGAGTGAGAGAAAGTGTCAAGACGATTCAGTCATAATGCAAAGATCGTGCATAAGTACGATGGACGTTAGAGACGAAACGATGAATCTCAGGGACGGAACGACGAGTGTGGGAAGTAGAAAAAATGTGGCTTTGCTTCCGTTGTATCTTGTCGACGCTACGGAGCTTATTCTTCAAGGACAATTGCACCGAAAGGTTAAAAAAAATAGTACCATGAATAAGGAAACTTCGGAGATTGACGAAATCGCATCATCGAAATCCTCGAATTCAATTTTCAACGATGACAGTGAGAAAAGCCTCTTCGATTCGAAAATTGATCAATCGATGAGAAATCGATTTTCCTCAACTATGACCAAATCTCGAACAAGACACAATTCTTTAGAATCCGACGATGTCGAGACAGGGAAAAATCATCAATCGGTTGGCTTGAGCCCAGGCAGTTTTGCCACTTTACCGAGACGTGGAAATTGCGGCAAGGAACAACGTGCCAACGCCGATCCACCGAGACGTTTGTCCGGCAATGTTCCCGTGCTCGAGCCACTTTATGAGCACGCTGTTAGCGATCCCGTAAAACCTCGATCTAGTGACAATAACGTTATACCTTGGTGGGAACTTGCCACTAGGAAGTACAGACATCGAAGTTGTCCAGCGTTGCAGGTAAAATAATTTTTAAAAATATTGAATTTCAACACTCGTCGAATAAAAAAGGGAATATATCCGATTTCAGAGCCAATCACAAGAAGTTTACGAAAGGTTAAAGGTGCGAACCATCTTTAACACGAAATACGAGTTTTTAGATTTAACCGTTTTTTTCTTTTACTCATTTTTTATTCATTATTTTGCCTTTTTTATTCACTTCTAGCTGACGCCATATCAACTTTATTCAATCATTTTACCCAAAATGGATATATCATGTTTCCTCATCGCGACGTATCATTTTATAAACCTGAGAGTAAAATGAGAAGTGCAATGGAAATAATTTCTTTTTTATAACAATTTATTGATACACAAATTGCCCAGAAATGTTGAAGTGCCTCAATCATTATTATATTGAACGAATATCGCTTTTTAAAAACACGAATTATTACACACATAGAAATTTGGATCAAACACGTGCATTTAACCAAAATTACACTTTACACTTATGATTGTTAATCACATTAAATTTCTCTCATTTCGAATAATAATAAATATTAAACTCATTTGAATAAAACTAATATAAATATTCACATTTTATATTAGGCTTCTCTTTCTCATGGGTATAAATTCTCGTTAGCAGATGAGCATAAACAAGCCATCGTAAAAAAAATGTAAATAGGATTTGACACATTTAATATCACGTTTGCAATAATATCTAATGAAAATATTAGCCCGAGATAATTTCTATAATCTACTGCGCGGACAAGTATTTTACACGTCTCTTTTAACGATGGCAAAACAGGTGTGTACGTATACCTACGAACACGAGGATGTAACAAAGTGAGCAAATATATCGGCGTGTTCTTGTTTATTTTGTTTCCTTTTTTGTTTCGTTGCAAACTCTTCCACGCATCGTCCACCTGTCATTCTTATATATCCACGCAATATATAGCGCGAAATCCTCCAGTGTAAATGACGGCGAACATTCGAGCTCGATATCCAGCAATGACTCGTCCATTTATCCACGTGTAAAGCGTGTTTGTGTAAACACAAATACACTCAATATTTTCTGGGTGTCAATTTAAACATGAAATTAAAAATCTTCTTCCGACAAGACTGCTGTCACGCAGAATCGTTTTTAAGGCTTTCATTTAAAATGGCTTTATAAAATGGCCTGCCGGAAATTTTCTTCTCATTGTGGACGATCATTTTTTTCAATTTTTGAACCATAATCTTCTCACTTTTATTTTCATTTTAAAACAAATACATTTTAGAAAAAATACAAATTTTTCAATTGTAAAAGCCATTACTGCGTTTTCGTTTGCAGAAAGTAATGCTAAATACTCTCTCAGTACATAGAAAAATCTTGCGCGTATAAGGGAATGCTGCACAGCCGTCAAAATGAAAATTAAAGCCAGGCGTGTGAGCCCGCATTAAAACGTCAAGAAGCTCAAAGTGACGCGATGCAAGACGCACTCCATAACCATGCGTGGGCCGTTAATGCGAGTTCGTGGAGTCGATTGAATAATTAAACGAGAACATACGTATATACTAAACATAATATCAAATGAGTGATTGTAGGAACTTAAATATATTTTTTTGGGCCTTTTCCCGGATACTTAAACTTTCATAAATCTTCATTATAAAATTTTATATGTAAACAGTGACATACGTGTTTTTGGAATAATTTGTCGATTATTTAACATTCAGTAAAATTTCTACTTCTTGCTCGTATTTATCGTCGTTTTCATTAATCGATCTGTGATGTCGCTTGATAAAAAATAATCATTTTAGAGATTAGATTTTGAAAAAAGTGATAATTAATTCGGTACCTTTTTCTTTTTGTATTTCATCTTCATTTCTCTACTCGAAATACCAACATTTTTATGTTTTTTTATGATCACGTCAAAGGGGGATTTTAATGATGGGAGTCCTAAAAAAACATTTGTGTTGTTTCTCCCTCAAGCGACCCTTCTCGTAAAAATGGGGCCTCAAGAATGAAGGAAAAGTCTGTACGAGATTTAAAGCAGTCCCTTGGAGCAGGTTTCCTGACAGAATTTCCTCGTACATAAAAACGTGATCTTTTCCTCTTTTATTCTCGAGTATGGAATAAAAAACGACAAGTATATTCAAACCGTCGACAGAAGAAAAATGTCAACTGCAGTCCCTGAAATGATCCCTCGAAAATGTTGATTTATGACTCTTTTGAGTGTCTCTTGTATCCTCTATTTTTTTTTCGAAATTTCTACAAATAACTTCGGTCCATTTTTTTGAAAAAAATTACAACATTTCTGATATTTTTGATCGACAAATCTTCAGAATATTTTTTCAATGAGAAAATTGTATCGAATGTGGATTCTTCTCCAAGAAATGCACTTTAATGTATCAAAGCTAATTTTATGTTTCAACGATGTTCATAAAGTTAGAAAGTTTGTTTTTTTTCTGGCTATTTCAACTTTGAATTGATCTTCACGTCCACGTTTCAGCAATAAAAATAAAGTTTTCCTCGAATTGGGCAGACGACCGTTCTCCTCGACAATGAGAAGGAGCGAAAACAAGTACATAGCCCTTTCTCTACACCCTCAATAATAATCCGGCACTCGGCTGTTCACCGAGACTAAAACAATTTTGATTTACGAGCGTCCGTGCCAAGTTGGCAGTTCTCAAGACCGGATACGACGACTTTTGTGACGAAGAATAGCGTAATTGTCCAACGACGTCTCAGACAAATCTTGCTGGACTTGAAGCCATAATAATGTGAAAAGCAGCCTTGCTAATATCGCCGTGCCACTCCTAATAACGTATACAAAACACTTTGAATCAAAAAGTTAAAAAAATTCGAAAACTGCTATCGACCGTCTGCCAAAAAACTGTCATTCCCGTAGACAAAAATTTACATATTATGGAACGCATAAATTTCCATACTAAAAAATATAACCGAACATCTGGCAGAAAAAAAAGAAATTTCTACCAAATTCTTCAACTACTATTTACGTATAATTGAATGCAAGTATTTATCGAATTTAGATAGGAATTTTTTTTCAGCCGGAGGCGGTAGCGATTATTCGGAAAAAAAATGAGTCGTTATGGAATTTCTTTGTTGTATTTTATTTGTCACTGGATGAGGAACACCTGCGACAGGTTCAGCGCGTATGCTATGCATCATTAAATACCCTCGCTATATATATCCATAATAAAAATATACAGACTCGAGTAAGACTCTAACACAACCCTTCGGAAGAAAATAACATAAAAAAAAGATAAGGTTAAAAGTGAAGCAATGATCTCTGTTCTCTTGATTTTGCGGTACTAAAAAATAATGAAATAAACAAACGAAGGTGACACACAGGTTTGCTGTTGGCTGGATTACGATCTAATAGAGTCTAGTCTTCGCCAACGAGCTTATACGTCAGAAGTAACTATGTATATGGAAGAAACCATGCAACTAGTCTCGAAGGAACAGCACACACGTGTTAAGATTTTACTCGTTTTACCCTCGTCACACATCTCTTCTTCTCTGGCTGTTTATAATACTTGACTGTGCGGCAGCAGCCGGGTTCGCTACCAAGATGGTCATCACGTGTTCGACCTCGGTTGCACGCGTCGACCAACCTCCGTAACAAACTCCTCGTGCGTTTTCACCGGGTCTCGATAAATTCACGGCTTGTGCGTTTCTGAATCCATACTTTTGTGCTTGGCTTGCGTGTTCTAGGGACATTTATGTTTGACTGCCCAGACACCTTTGTCCCTCGACACGAAACTCGTTAAATAGTATAAAAAACTTTAAAAAAAAAGGCTGATGGGCTCGAACTAAAAGGTTGAGAGATAATTGATTTATTTTCAAAAAATAAAGTACTTCACTCGAATTGGTCGACAAACTCGATTCAGGGCACTTACAAACCATTGACATCACAATTTATTATGATTTATTGAGAAATTTGGTTTCGTAAATTCAACGAAACCATACAAATTCATTCTGCACAATTAACTCTGAACTCTTGTCTCTGTAACGAAAGAAAAAGAAATTTTATTTAATGAGATTCAATCGAATCTCGTCTCTTAATAATCGACTGTTATTGTCACTCATCTTTTTCTATAATTAAGTGCCTGATACGCAAAAATAATTCGAGACACAAGGAGTCCTGGTTGGTTAGTAATACACCCAGCAGGTCATGCGCAAGGTATGCATTCACATCGTTTCGCTCAGTGCCTTTATCTCACAGTGTAGAGTTCCACGATGAGAGGTAAAACTTACCTTAGATTCCAAAAGAGAGTTTTGTGCGTATGTATAAATAAGTAACGTGAAAGAATCGAGGATGAAGAGAAGGTCGTGAGCACGAGAGTCACAGCCTGAGAATTGTTACCCCACTTAAATCGACTTCGTAACGCTTCGTAGAATATGCAGTTCCCATACCGGATCCTCGGTCATAATATCCCATGGGATAGTAACGATGGGTGGGGGTAAAATTTTCGAATGACGAAATTTCGAACAGCTAAAATAGCGAATTTTAACATACAATTATATATATATATATCGATAACTGTATGTTAAAATTCGCTATTTTAGCTGTTCGAAATTTCGTCATTCGAAAATTTTACCCCCACCCGTAACGATTATTATGGCCAAAAAGTAGAGTCACGAAATGAATAGCATCACATATTTACAAAAAAAAAACAAGTTTTCAATTTGTTTGCATAACTTTTCAGTTTTTATTTATATAAATTACCAGAAAAATGATCATTTTTAGAATTCAACGAACGCGGCCTACAGCGGTGTAAGATAACAATTTTTCTGTTTTTTCCTACTTTCACACGCAATTATTTCAGATCATATCAATCACTCGTTATTTTTTTCAAATACCTTTGATTTATGACAGGAAAAAATTATTTCCCGAAAAATCACTGGTGCGTGAGTCCTGCTACAGAATTCACGGATGGGAAACACACAAAAAAAAAAGATTTGTGGTATTATAGCATGGAAGTCTCAATATATATAGTCTCGATGAAATTATAGTTTTTATACATTCGAATAAAACCCTTAATGAAACAAAATCGACATGCGTGTGGCCTGGAGCAGTCCGTATTTTTCACAACTATAAAGCAGCCCTTTACTTCCTTTGACTGCGTGTTATTTTTTTACGTCCACGATTTTGACTTCCATATTTTTTAATTAGAAAATTGGACGCGTAAAATTCTCAAAATGGATTAAACATCGCGAGGCTTGGCGTTGAAGACGATTTTACGAGAAACTTATTTAAATTTGGAGGGTTAAAGGCCCTTGCACTGTTTAACACATAGAACATTGCTTTAAAACAAGCGTGTTGTCGGAGAACCGATAAAGGAGGCAGTAAAAAGCACGACCGGAAAGTTCTTGAAGCAAAAACTTAATGCGGTAATGCTCTTCGTGGAGCTGTTGCTTATGGTGTATACATTCATAAAAATAAATAAATTATATATACAAATATACATTTACGGTATTTCGTATACCAACTCGCACGAAATCTCATCAATATGAACCCGAGAGCAACAGTAAGGTGCTTTGTTCTAGAGTTAACGAAACAGAATCTTTTCTTTTTTTTTTTACGCATAACATTTTATTCGCTGTAGCAATACGTGATACCCCAGGGTGAATTAATTGCACAAAACATCGTAGTTTACAAGTCGTATGTGTTGGATTTTGGATTTAAATTATAGAAAAATTGCACAAAGTGTACTATAAAGTCGTATCGATTCACGTACGAATGAAAATCATTAACGAGGTCATCCCATGTGACAGCTTTTTTTTCGCTTTTTTGGGAATTTTTTTTGATGAACCATTAAAACACAATATCTTTGAATTTTTACCACACATTTATTAACATTTTTACAGTCCCTCAGAATTTTATCAAACAAAAATAACGAGTTGAATCGACTTTATACCGTTCGGAAGACACTCATATATTGGTTGACGGCTGCCATGATTCCGGAGGTTTTGCTCATCTGAAATCAAAAAATCAAACAGCATTTTAATTTGTAGACCTGAGACTATCGCTGGAACTAGAGTAAAGTAAAAATATCGAAAGTTGAATTTTTTGCACGGTTTTAAAAGTCGAAAAAAACGACGAAACTTGGAACTTAACATTTAAAACCGTGCCAAAAATTCAATTTTCGATATTTTTACTTTATTTTAGTTCCAGCGATAGTCTCAGGTCTACAAATTAAAATACCGTTTGATTTTTTGATTTTAGATGAGCAAAACCTCCGGAATCATGGCAGCCGTCAACCAACACATGATTGTCTTCCAAACGGTGTAAAGTTGATTCAGCTCGTTATTTTTGTTTGATAAAATTCTGACGGACTGTAAAAATGTTAATAAATGTGTGGTAAACATTCAAAGATAGTGTGTTTTAATGGTTCATCAAAAAAAAAATTCCCAAAAAAAGCGAAAAAAATAGCTGTCACATGGGATGACCGCGTTAAGGTAAAATAGCTGATGCAGACTAGTCAAATGAGTGCTAAATTTTTAAAATACGTTTATGCAAAGTTTAATGCACTAATTAAATGAATTGACGGTTGATTTGTATTACAGCATGTCTTATTAACCTAAAAAAATATTAATAACAATAGATTTGCAAAACCTTCAACTGATAAATGCAAAATTCCACGATGTCATACTTTCATCGAGATTTTTCAAAGAATAATCCGTTTTTTTCAACCGATATTAATGCTCCACGTCTTATTTTGTTTCTCAGAAGATCACCATGTGGATTTTTTTGCTGAGTTTCATCATTTTATTGTTGCAGCCAATTGCTTAATTGGCTAAAAAAAATGTTCATAAACGAATTGCTGTAATTTTCATATTAACAAGTTCAGAAAAAAAACCTACGTGGTGAATTCGTAGAAGATCTCTTGAGGAACAAAATAAGACTTGGTACATTAAAATCGGTTGAAAAATACGGATTATTCTTTGAAAAATCTCGATGAAAATATGACATCACGAAATTTTGCAATTGTCAGTTGATGATTTCGCAAATCCATCGTTATTAATTTTTTTTTAGGTTTATAGGACATGCTGTAATACAAATCAACCTTCAATTAATTTCATTAGTGCATTGAACTTTGCATAAATGTATTTTGAAAATTTGACACTTATTTGACTAGTGTGAAGCAGCCATATTACGTTAATCCTCCCTTAGAGCTGCAAAAAATGACAATGATAAATTTTTGCTCAACTGGATCGAAGTGTCAATTTATTACGAGCAATGTATATTTTGTCGTCTCTTTTTCTCAAGCCATTTTGTACTTTCCGCCAATTTGTGAAAACAAAGAAAATGCGGGCTTTTTTAAATCTGAATAACAATGAACGAATGTCTTGTTCAATGCTAACTACACAAACTAATTAATTAGGGGTCTCCGAGATCCGAAATCCATTTCGCGAAACAGTTTGCTCGATAGACTTGAGCATAAAAAAAAAAAAAAAAAAACATCGCAAAGACGACGAGTAAGAGAATAAGAATGAATGGAGAAACGAGTTCGCTGCTGTGAGGGAGGGCCAAAAGGCCGGGTCCGCGGGGAAATCCGACCGACAGGAACGTCCGGCTCCCAGGGCAAAAAGCGGCTGTCCAGCTCTGTCGAAAGTAAATATATGTATATGGGCTAACATTCGTACGCGGTATTAAAAAAAAAAGGAACAAATTTACGTACACACATGCAAATATGTGCATTTATACGTACACGAGCTCGTTCCGAAGTCCCTTTCGCGAACGGTAATGATACGATATAGAAATGAGGCAAGCAAAAGGAAGCAAACCGGTGCAATTGTATAGTGAACATCGAGAGAAACGACGAACCCCACCTACGCTTCGATCACTCTTTGCAATTTGCTTACCGCCGACTTACATTTCAAATTATAACGATTTGCCATACGAGAAATTCTGTGTTGAATCGTAACGGAAATGGTCAATTAAAATTATGCCACGATTCTTGATTTAATACTGCACCGATACATTTTTTTTTCTTATTGTACTTCGCGTTTAGAATTATCGTAAATAAAATTCAAAACGGTATCAACTCTTTTTTACGTCAGATTATTCTGCACACATTGTTCAGTACAATAAAATACTCTCAGAGTTGCTGCAGCATGTACAATAATCACATTTATCCTCTAACACATCAATCGATAAGAAATGAGATTGAACTCCAAGAGAAATTACAAGGATCTATATTAAAGGAGATAAAAAAGGAAGAGAAATCATTGAAAAGAACCCCATGAACCGGTAGTACTAGCCCCGTGGAGCGAGATCAAAAGAGTAAAAGTAAAATTGAGCAGCTTGAGACTTCTATAATTAAGATCTTTCATAATCGATCTGCTCCTGAGGTCGACCCAAAGATAAATCGATATAAACATATAAAAATAATAGGTATATAGATACAGATTGAGAAATGGCTTGTATGTGGTAATAAAAATACAAAGCTAGCTGTAAAATCTATAAATCATCTGAAAAGCATCCACCCAACTTTGAAACCTGGCAATGTAGATGAGGATCGAACGTGTAACTTAGTAAATTAACGTTTTGCGTGGGTGTGGAGCATGCTCATCTGGAATTTACGAGCTGGTATTCCTATCGATACTGTTTATATAGTAAGATACACTCAACGTATACATATTTACTATGTATGCGCGCAGGACCTACCGGTTTGCCGGCTATTCCGTATAGAAGATAGTCCGCAATCTTATTTTATTTTATAACGTGTGCAACGTACACGATCCTCGATACATGCTTGTCTCTGAAACCCCATGGGTTCGCATGTTATATAGCCCAGTTTCTCTTTGGATAGACACGTTTCTGCAAATGTATTCATAATAGTCGCGATCTTGTTCGTGAATCCTCTTGAAAAGATTGCTCTCGAGTATTATAATGAATGCCATTTGTCAGAGCTATATTAATGTAAAAAAATTGAATCGTAATATCGATTTATCTTTATTCGTACATAAATCATCGAATAATCAGTATCACCTCGAAGACAATTAACAATTATTCTACGATTTATCGAATGACATTCTTCCAGATGTGAGTAAATCCGAATAAACAGTATCGATTGATTTTCCAATAATTTATCATAATCCTTTTGTTATTTAATCCACCTGCGACATTTCTCTTATCAAAGGCTATTGCTAGAGGATTTCAGAGAATAGAAAAATGGTTTATAAATGGCCACAACTAAATTTGTTTGAAATCCTTCCAGCTTCAATACAGGAAGAGAATTTTACATTTCCTCTTGTGTATTTATATTTCCATGCATACATCGATATAGCGTATGAGACACAACAGAATTCATATCATATTTGAGTCATATATACAATACAGAAGATTTCTTGCTCTCCTGACACTCTCACACGTATAATATTCCCGCAACGATGAAAAGTGTAACTTGTGAAGCGTGTGGGTTGCATTGTAGGTCAATCGCCTACGTTGCACAGTTCGCAACACCACCACAACGCGAAGCTTTCAACTCATACTACCGCAGGATATCACAGTCTTCTTCTATCCTTATTCTCTCTTAGTCACGAGCCAGAAGTTCGTTTTTTTCAACGTTTTTTTCTTTTTTCTTTTCGACCGAAACCTCTTTGGTATTTTCATGGAAGAGTTTGCTCTCTTTGCTTCTTGTCAATGCTTCGTGTTACTTTCGTTCGCAATAAAATCAGAGCCTTAAATCATCGGGATTCCGTGTCCGAATGAGAAAGAAGTTGAGGGAGCCGAGAAAAAAAGAAAATAAAAATAAAATATCAGAGTGCGTATATTTATATGTGTAATGCAAACGACGAAATGGAGAGGAGTATCAATGTCAGCTGACTGGCGTCAATTTACGCCTGTAACGTCGTCTGGCAACCAATCTTCTGCATCTCATATACTATCCTATCATTTTATTTTATTTTATTTTATTTCATATTGTATATGTATAGATACGTAGAAATTGTCTGAGAAGCCGAGTATTGTTGGACCAGACACTTTCGAAAGGAGACCGCCTGCATTATAACGGTTGATGATAGATTATTCAATAGAAAAGCGATAACCGGCACTCTCTCAATTCCATTTACATTGTTATCATAAAAAAGTGCGACTGACACGAATCTGCTAAATTTTTTGTAATAAATTAACAGTACTGATCAAGCAACTTTCATTTGTATCACAAATTATCCGTTATTTGTTCATTAAGTGGAATAACGTGGATTCTTTTTTCGCAATTTTTTTTGTCTTATCGCAAATTCTGCGATGGAACGAGCACTCGAAGATAATACGACTTCCGTTTCGCCTACCATATGTTTATTAATTTGTTTTCAACGTTAATGAGCGATGATGAAATGCAGGAATATCCAATACGCAGCCAGGGAAATCTTTTTTTATCAGTGTTTTTTTTTTCTCAAGTGGCTTTAAAATAAACTCATTCTTTTATCGTCTCAAGTACATGGAAAATGTCTTCTGGTTAATCTCCTAAATTCTTCGTCTACGAGGAGTTTCGAGACTTGCCCGTCTTACAAGAGCCAACTTTTATCTTCCGTTTACACTTGAAAAATAAGAACAAGTGTTTGGATATATAAAGAAAGAGAGAGAAAGAGCTCTTAACGTTTACGCACTAGGGTTTTGTCATAATGTTGGTTAAAGTTGAGGCTACCAGAGGGTAGATAAAAAGTTGCGCCATCAGTTCCAATTTTTTCCACGTCGTTGACGCCGTTGAACCTCATGGAAATCTTTTATGGTTTGCAAGTTTTTAAATTTCAAAAACTTGGAACCATGCGATTTTCTCGGTTTATTAAAAACGATATTTTTCAACGATATTGCGAATGGTGCACGTGAGAGGACTCCGGGATTTTTACTGGGTGTTCGAGAACATTATCATATTCTTCTTTTTTTAAAACTGCTTCGCTATCTTGGAAATTTCCAACTTTTATCCTAACGGACGATATTTCACGAAGAAATAATCGAATGCCAGAATAAAAATAATAAAAAGAGTGAAAAAAGAGATATTTTCTGCTGGTCTAACTTACAAATCTTTCAATCAACCCTCAGGCACTTTTTCGCGTGCATAACCACGCAAAAATATTCTTACTATTCTTTGTATATCTGTCGGAAATCCAAGCCTCCTTTTTTTGCTATTTCTCGACGATAATTGTTTTAATGACTTAAATACTACGATTTTCAATGAAGTAACTGATAATAAAAGTCATGGAGTCGTAGAAAACATTCGAAAATATGTTTGCATAGATTCTACACGAATAATATTATGTTAGATAATTATTCAGCGGGGAAAAAAAACTATAAACGACTTTTAACACGAGGCCAAACTGTCGGTTCATCGTAAAATTATGCTCTTTGTAAAACCTTGATTTTTCTTTGCCAATCGTATCACCTATTCATTATTCAACGTTTTATTAACGTACGTTTTTAAACATTTATGTTGCAGGACCACGTAGTGCAGGCCTTTGAACAATCACTTTCAAACATGAATCAGAGACTCAAGCAACTCACAGCAACAGCCGAGAAAAAGGTAATTTATTCTTATCTAATGAGCTGTACTCCTAATGGGCTTCATTTGATAATCGTTTTTTTAAGTAATTCTCAATATTAATCGTGTCTCACAATCAGAGTAATTAAAAAAACGTTCTAATTCGATTACCGTACTATTCTCAATTTCACTGTCACGTGAATAAGATATTAAAAAAATCCATCGAACTGTTACCAACTAATTCAATATTATTTGTATTTTCTTTTAAAAACTGCTGAAATTACCAAACGCGTTTATATCACGTGAAAAGTGATAAATAAGAATTCCTCAAGTTTCCAAATAAAATTGTTTATAATCCGTAGATAATGACAGAATTTATCTGCGTAATTAAAATATTTTCTCATATTTTTTTACTGTTCGCAATTACACACGAAATAATTATTTTCTAACTGTTATTGTGCTTCAAAAAAAGATCAAATAATTATATCCCTGGAATTATTTTCTACCAGACATGTGTCATTTTTATTCAATTAATTCAAACATTTAATTTTTGGTTTTGTTTTTCGTAACGTGTAATTCGTATTTAAAAAAATGCAAACTACCGTAAACCGAACGTTAATGATGTACGTTTCGATGGACAGGCCCTCAGAGGGAGCTAATTTACTTTAATCTACGGTTCCCGATCGCATACATTACGCCCGGCCAGTTATTTCCAATCTATCCTTCCAATCGTATCTTTTCTATTGCTTCTTTTATCTCAACCCTCGAGCAGACTCCCTCACCAGCCCTCTGCTACTTTCTCCTCTCGAATTTTCTTTCTCTCGCTTTCGAATATATACATCAGCTACTGTATTATGTACGGCGACACGCTCCAGGATTTCAATTAAATTTCCAGACTCTCGTTGCAAACCCTCCAATCATGGGACTCCCCGAAAAAAATAAAATAAATAAAACTGTTCTAGTCGAAAGCAAGAGAAAAAAAAACACATTTTTCGATTAACCCCAGAGAATTTTAGTGGCTGCCTACGACGAAACACGAAATTAACGAAAACGTAATTTTAATAAATACGAAAAAGGAATAAGTGGAAAAAATAGAAAATTCTTAATAAAGTCAAGAAATAAAATTATTTAAAATTAATTACGATTTTCGTATTTTTTCAATGAGAAGTATTTCGAGATTCAGATCGAAAAAAAAAGAAAATCGTTTATTTATCGTCAGCCAATTTCATTCGATCGTATAAAACCTTTTAAAAAAAATGATAAATTATACATTAAAATTTTGAGTGACAGAATTTAACACTGCCAAATAAAATTTATGTCGAATACACAAAAATGAATGAAACAATAACAATTCAGAGTCTGTTTCGGTGGTGAAATTTTTATTCGACATGATAAAACGGACGGTAACCAAGTTACGGATTTAAAATGGAAAAAGATCGAAGACGGAGTATATGAAACATTTTTCAAAATCGAAGATTGAGAAAACGAAAAAAAAAAACGATTTATCTCACCCCATTAAGATGCTCCGAGCGCATGGGTCATTGCTCATCGCTGTCAGAATCCACGTCATTGATGAATTGAGCAATCAATAATTATCTTATTAAAAAATTCCAAAAGAAGTCGATAACTTAACGAGAGTTAATGACTCAGGGAAATACAATGACGATGCTGAAAAAAGTGAAAAACCATAAATCTGTGCGATGAAAAGTGTGAGAAATAGGAATCACGATGAAAATATTTTGGACACTCTTTTGCTGGTACAAACGACACCGAAAAATAATCGAAGACTGGAACGTCCGAGAAACATCGAAAAGTCAATTTACGATTCGTGGTTGAATCGTGGTAACGGAATTTTTCAAAATGGCAATTTTCCTACGCTGATTCCAATTCCACCGGAAGATGCCAAAATATTGGGTCTTCGAATCCCAGGAAGTGAAACTGCGACGAAAGACCACGAAAATCGTACGACGAAAAATACTGAAAAACAAACAACGAAAAAGGAATCTTCAAAAATTCAATCATCCGTTGAAAAACAATTTAAACGGGGGAGAAAAATGAATGGAAATAATGATTCGTGTGGAAATCGAATTTCCATCGAAAATTCGAATAACACCACGAAAAAGGATTCCAAGTTGAAAAGTACGAAAGAAAATGTCGAAAATGGACCTGGACAAAAAGAAAATTTGAAAAGTTTCCAGGCTCGATTAGAACGCGGTCTTAAAACAATCACGAACAAGACTGCGAGCTACAGAAAGGGAAAATTCAAATCTGGATCGAGTGGAAAAAATGTAACATCCCAATTAACCAAAATTGATCCAATTGTTCCTATAGGAGGTGGAAAAATTGAAGAAATCGTTAACATCACATCGCTAAAGTGTGAAAAGGATATCGGTGTCAAAATGAGCACGAAAACAAGCGCCAAATCAATGAGACAATTATTCAGCATGGCTGATTCGTGGAGCAGTGATTCCGTTGCTAGTCACTCAAATAGCTGCACCTGTTGCGTCGCTAAAGATATCAACAGACGACAACCACCTTGCCCTGTGCATGGCGCTTCGAGCAGTTTCGTGAAGAGACAATAACATTTTTTTTTCCTCCAAATAATATCAAAAATTTACATTATTTTGTACGATTCATAAATTTATATGTAAAATATCCTATTCGATCAACCTGCCACCAAAATTTAATACAACATTTTTTAACCAATGCTGTTTTGGTCCAAATTATTATTTTATTTCTATTTAATTAAAACATTTTCGTAAATATGTCATAAAACATTTTAGAACAATATTACTGTAAGACTTTTCAAGTATTTTTTCGTGCAGTTTCTTGAAGAAACAATAAATATTTCTTTAAAATAATATCAAACACTCATATATTTTTGTATGATTCAAAAATTAATATATATCGAAAATTCAATATAAAAATTTAAACTCTTGTTGTTTCGTTCCAAATGATTATTTTATAGATTTTTAATTACAAAATATTCGTGAATACGTCAAGGAGTATTTTAGAATAACATGACTAAAAGTTTTAAACTACTTTTCACTTTTTTCGTTGATCGCACGTTAAATAAAAATTGTATTTTCAATGTCCAGCTTCTATATTCATTTATTGTAATGAATGATAATCATAATTATTTGAAACTGGTTTGAGGAAGCATCAATATTAGTACCACTGTTGATAAACGACTTTTTCTGTTTCTCTTAGGATTCCGAGTTACAAGAGCTGAGGGATACAATTGAAAGGCTTAGAAAGCAAAGTGCCGAGGCCGGTTTAAATGGTGCAACGTCAAACGGACGTCGTCACACGCTCGGTGATTCGGATTCGGGTACAACAGGTTGCGCGGGTTACAGCAATAACCAAGCGCCAACAATGGCACGACAGTTGTCAGCGGACAGTGTGACATCATTAAATTCATTAAGCAGTGCTTGCTCGGCGAGCAGCCATCGCAAGAAAAAAGGATGGTTGGGTTCATTTTCGAAAAAGTTTTCAAGAGCAAGAAAGAATCGTCACGGCTCAGTTTCGGACGCTGAAGATTGTAAAGATGGCAATACGATGGGCGATCTCAGCGCTCCGAACAGCCCGAGATTACCAACCGCTGCGAAACACGAAAATTCACACAATCACAATCACAATTCCAAAGCTAATGGTCAAAAATCACCGGAACACGAAAATCCAATGACTGGAAGTAAAAGCAGCTCGGCACTCTACAAAAAAGAGGACGAGGATGTTGATGACCTGAAAGAACAACTCAGACAAAAAGATCTTGTCCTCACTGACATTACCCTCGAAGCACTCAAATCTTCTGGCGAACTTCATTCGCTGAAAGAAAAAATTGCAGAAATGAAGGTATTTTTTCTATATAAGATACTTTTCTAGCGTAAAAATCATTTTTAATTTTCTATAAATCATTTTTCACTGTAAAAATTGTTTTTAATTCAAATTTTATCATTTTCTATAGAAGAAATTATTTTTTTATTTATATTAATCATTGATCATTATGAAAATGATATTTCTGTTCGTTATTAAAAGAGTACAAATGGTATAAATGAGGAAAAACGTAAAAATTCAAAAAGGATAAACCATGGAAAAATAATGAACTACTTTTATCTGTAATTGAAAGATTTTTTCATTTTCCGAATCATGGACATTGTTTTTTTTTCACCTAGTACAATTCCGAAGACTCAGAACATTTTAATACACTTCCCAATTTATCACATTGTCAAATTACCTTGAGTAGGCGTTCAATTAGTTTCTTTGTCTTCTAATTTTATCAACACTAAAATAAAATACAGGATACTCGCTCGAATGAGTTCTGGATAAAGCACTATACTCAAATCTGGAATATTATAGTCTTTGCGATGACAATTTCATGCTCCAGTCTTCCTTTTTTCTTACTCTCATTGATGTACCGAGTCTCACTCAGTCATTTTCAAAGTTCAACTGTGACGAAAAAAACGGTAGGGGTTGAATAATGGCAGGGCATAGGATGACTCCTATATAATTTTACGGTAGCTAGGTTTAAGAAATAGACGAGCTTATGGTCTCACATGGAAATTATGGAATTCCGGATGATGCACCATCCAAGTTCATAAATACAAATCTAAAAAAAAATCCATCAAATAACCTGAAGCATCAGAGAGATAGAAATAACCAATTTATAAAATAAATCAACACAATTAGAAATATCTCAGTTTTTTGAAAAATCGACATAGTTAATCATGTCATGCTTCTCGTGATCTGTAGTCAGGAGGAGAAAAAACGAGAGTTTTCTACGTTTTTTTTACATTAACGAAAACGAGATAGAAATCAAATTTTTAATGAGAAATAAATGAGGAAAACCCCAAAAAAAACGAATTTTTTGACGTTAAGAACTAAAAAAAAAATAGTTAATTGATTTTAAAAAAATTGAATTTAATTTGCAGAACGAGATGAAAAATCTACGAGAGAACAACGAGCGTCTACAGCGTCTGGTAACATCGAAATCGTTGACCTCGTCACAATCATCGATGCCGACTGATCCGGAGCGTCGTTACAGTATGACGGAAGTGGCTTACAGCGTGACAGCAATGTCGAACGGAGATCATCATCCGAACAATGGTGATCAGATGGAAGACATAAACGTAACGGAGCATGCTGTAGTATCGACGTATACGACGACGCAGAGCGAGACAGTGATAGAACAAGACACGGATGGCAAGAGAATAAGCGTAGCAGTTTATCTCGGTAGTGAGAAAAGTTTCAACGTTAATCTCGTCTCCTGCAACAACGAGGAAGGGGTTGGGGAACCGCCGCATTGTATAATAGCGAGTGTTTGCATATCGAACAAAACAACGTGGGATTCGTTGGACAATACAGTTCGACGTTGTTTCAAGGATTACGTTTCGAGGGTTGATCCCGTGACGAATTTGGGCTTAGGTGTGGATCACGTGGCTGCTTATCATCTCGGGGAATCTTCGCGATTCACCAACGATGCTCAACATCCGGAATTGCTTCCTTGCGGTTATCTCATCGGCCACGTCAAAACGATTTATCTCGTTTTGACCGGATACTCCTGGCTGGCGATCGACACTTTAATACCCAAATCCATAGTCCAACGCTTGCTCTCACTCCTCACCGAACATCGTAGATTAATTCTTTGCGGTCCAAGCGGCACCGGCAAAAATTATCTCGCTGGAAAATTGGCCCATGCTCTTGTCGACGCCGATTCCGATGCCGATGCCAAAGACGCTGCCGCTGTTGCCACCTTCAATGTCGATCACAAATCCAGCAAAGAATTGAGACAGTATCTTGCACACATCGCCGAAAGATGCGACTCTAACGCTGCCGACGAACTACCCAAAGTTATTATTCTCGAAAATCTTCAACATGCCGCCTCCCTCGGCGAATTGTTCAGCGGTTTATTGGGCACCAGACACTCCACTTGTCCTGCAATTATTGGCACTATGAGCCAAGCTACCTGCAGTACTACAAATCTTCAGTTGCATCATAATTTCAGGTAATTCAATTTTTTTATTTTACCCCTAGAACTCATAGGCGGGGAGGGGGGTCGATTTCGACCCCAGATGAATGTCGAAAAAATGAGGTTTTTGTCGTTTTTTGAATTCTTCAGCTTTTTAAATGAGTTTTTCGTCAACTCACCTTCCACGGAATTAAATTTATCGCGTATCGTTCTATTCGTTATTGAAAAACATAGAGATTCATATGGTGGCAAGTCTCTTTATCTTTGTAAAAATGATTTTACGGCCAAAAATACCATGAGAACGAAAACGACCCCGGTCATGAGTTAGAAGGTAAAAAAAATGGGACGTGGGTTCTAGGGTTAAAACGCCGATAAGATTTTTGTTACTTTGCTTCGTTTTTAGTCTCGTAAGTTCCACGAAACGTAAAATCATTTTTTTTAAATAAATCCACAAAATAATTGCAATCCAGATCACAATACAGAAGTTTTTTTGATGTTAACACATTGAAATTCACGGGAATGTGTGTATTTTTTTTAAATAAAACGTTTTTTGATGTTAATTTGAATGGATTTTAAAAACACAGATGGGTACTGTGCAGAAAGGACATGGAACCGGTCAAAGGCTTTTTAGGACGTTACCTCAGGCGCAAAATCCTCGAGCAACAACTTCGTGATACCACTAGTACGAGAAACCCTGAGATGGCTGCTGTTGTCGAATGGTTGCCAAGGGTCTGGCTTCATCTTAACAAATTTCTCGAAACTCACAGTAGCTCCGACGTTACAATAGGTAAGTCCATTGTCTTTCCTTCCTTCCTTCCTTCGCATCCTTCGTGAATCATTGACATTTTTGTCACCTCAAAAAAGAACCAGATTCCCCATTCAATGAATTACATAAAAAAGCATACGAACGATTTAATTGTCACGATTTCAAAAAAAAGTTTGTTTAAATCACGATTTCTTAATCAAACTTCTTGAATTTTTTAATACTCGAGTGTAATTTGTTCAGAAGTTAAAAAATTAATCTGATTTTCATTTTCCATTAAAAGCTTACTATCGAATTTTACATTTTAAAATTTAGTAAAAGTAAGTAAAACAAATTTATAAAAAGGAAAAATACATTTTTTTTGGAGAAAGAATTCTTCTAGATCGAGAATAAAAAACTTATCGTATTTTCTTTATTTCTTCAGTGAAAGAATTTTGAAAAAGTTTCCTTTTTAGATCGGAATTATTTATTTTTTATTGATTATGAAAAATAATCTCGATTTTCTCTTTTTACAGGACCTAGTCTCTTCTTATCGTGCCCGATGGAAGTCGCAGGTTCACAGGTGTGGTTCACAGACCTCTGGAATTATTCGATAAGACCATATCTCGTTGAGGCAGTTAAAGAAGGTACTGGCGAGGTTGCATGGGAGGATCCGGCGCAGTTTATAACAACGACTTATCCGTGGATCGCTACACACGCTGTGCACGGCGGACGTGATGCCCTTTTGCGTTTGAGGCCCGAAGACGTTGGTTACGACGTCGTGAGTTCCGGACACAATTCCGGTGTCGGTGCTTCGAGCGTTAAGAGTTTGGGTAGTACACACAGCGACACGGACGGTGATCCGCTGGTGAGTTAAAAAAATTTTCATCCCAAGACAGCCGAAATTTGTTTTCCTAATTGTGATCTCGATAATTAAATAAAAATCGTCGCTCTCTTTCCATACAATATTAACTCTCGAATACAATCGCGCTCTTCCGCTTCTGTTAATTGCAGTTGAACATGCTGATGAGGCTACAGGAAGCGGCCAATTACTCGAGTCCGCACAGCAATGACAGCGACTCGGTAACTTCTATGGACTCGTCTCATACGAGACACTCCGAGGATCTAAGTACATCGACTTCGTCGTCGAGGGGAGTTGAATCTGCTCTCTAAACATTTTAACGAATGGCAATCGTATTTTGTTCTTGCGACTTTTAACGAATAAATGTTACACACGGTTCAACGAATGAACGGCTCTTCCTGGGGGAAGATTCTACCTCGATGGTCAGAGAAAAGTTTTTTTTTTATATTTCATTTCTGCTTTATCTTTTTCTTGTTTTGAATTTTCGCAATTTTCTCTAAAGTTATTTTCAGGACTTTTGCAGGTTGATTCTGCTTTTGGAAAGTTCTTTTTAAATATTTTTGAAATAAATCGATAAAAAATGCAATTTTTCTTATGAAACGAGGTAGAAATAACTCTTACTGAAATTTTCAAACGAATAGCGAATTTTCTTATCATTACAATCGTGTACGAAAGATTTTTTCACGAATGACGTAATATCGCAATAATGTATAAAGATGAACGAGTGAAATGATCAATTGTCAATCGAAACACGTTTAGTCCACGATAATGAGACTGATAAATGCCAGACTTAGAAGAAAAAAACATCAGAAAAAATCAAGTTCTATTTCGAACGCTACATTTTTTCTCTCTCTCGGTAAAAGACTTTCGGACCTTTTACATGTGAATACCGCCTGTGCCGATCAATTTTCTTAATGCATGGAGTCAGTAATGACTGGTTGCATGGACCCAAGTTTAACGTAGCAATAGTACAACGGTCGAAATCTCTATTTTTGGCACGCCAATCGAACAAGCAAATCTCAACATTACTCTCATTCTAAAAATAGTACGACGCAAGTACATAAAGGTTTTGAGTGCGGTGACCGAGAGAGCCGTTAAAAAATTACAAAACCGAAAAAACAAAACTGGCTAAAAAGTTTTCCTCGGAAAAACCTAATCGACCTAATGAATCATTGCCAACGATCTCTTTTTGGTCTAACGAGGGTGAGTCCTGAGTTTTTTTTTCCACGGCGATAAATCAGTGTTTCGATCTAGAATCTTAAGCTATCTTCAATATATACGATACAATAAGTAATGTCGTGGAAAAAAGAAAATAGAAAATACGAAGCCACCGGCAAAAATGTGCACGTTTTTTCGTCAACGAACGAAATAACGATTATATTTTACGAGAATACTTATTATACTCTTTCTACACCGATTCTTATCACGCGTATAATTGTACAATTGATAAAAAAAGAAAAGAAAACGAAACAAAAACGAAGTACTACAAAGTGACGATGAAAATAATCGCGCTCATCGAGGGCGTATCCTTGATTTGTCTCAAACAGGATCGAATAATGATCAATTCGAATTTCCTTAAGGGATACATTCATAGACAGTATTATCAATGCGTTTTTTTTTACCCGAGTCGAAATTTCCGACGTTTCAATCGCAAATTTCGCAATTAGCCGATCCAGCAATTCGATCGATCGGTAAACGCCTAAATGGTATATCATTAAAACGTAAATAACTTTCTTTTCGATAAGTGTACAGTGAGAAGAGACTCGGAAGCCCTTCGGTGAAGCAACAAAAATTGATCTACGATAAGAAATCAAGCGTAACACACGGTATCACAGAATTTTTTTACCGTATCAAATGTCTACTCGGAAATGGTATATTTATATAGAATTTGCTATAAAAAGCCCTATTTAACAGAAAAAAATAATATAAATAAATCTATATATATATATATAAATAACTATACATACTTTAACGATAATGGCGCTAAATTTTATATAAATGTATGATCATTATATATATTCTGAGTAAAATTTATATCGTTAGACGATAAGTGAGTAATTCTGGTCATTCATAATTGTACATATTAACGAAAAAGAAAAAAAAAAGAAACGAAACGAAGTATACATGTTAATGGGCCATGGAAACGAAAGTTAATGGCCAATCGTCACGGACTTAATCCATGAAATTCATCGTAGAAAAAAGAAAAAATAACAAAAATGATGGTCTATGTTGTGTATAAAAAATAAATAAAAATAATAAAAAAAAGAAACCTAAAACCGCTTTATACAATATGCTCAGTTTACAAAATAACAAAAGCCTTTCGCGCGTTTTGCGGATTCGTTTATCGCACGCCGTAATTTGTAAATGCCATTGCTAAAAGTATCTACTTTTTCGAACTCACAAGTCGACTGACTACTCGTTCGAATTCAAAAGAAAAGTAATAATTGTAACTTGTATGATTGAGCCACTGGATGTGAGTGTAATATGAAAAGATACGAAAATTATGGAGATAACTAAAACTCATTTACAGGTTTTTTACGTTTGTACCGTATTTATATGCTGTACGGCGCTGCACTCGAACACTACCGAAGTAATAATAATTATTGTGTCATAAAAATAAAATGTTAAATCATATTTCTTCGAATTTATCACTGTTTTTAGATTCCCATTTCTCTTTACCGATAATTTTTTATTACTTTTTTGGAAAAACCCAAACAAGGGAATATTCGAAAAAAAATTACAGCCATTTGGAAAAATCATTGAACCCATTTCACGTTATATGAAGAAAACAATAAATTGTCTGATTATTCGTCGAAAAACATTTTTTTCAATCAATTTGTTTAAAAACTTGGAAAAATGAATTGAAAATTAATGAGTGTAAATTTCAAAGATGGCTGAATTTTTTTTCTATTTTTGACTCACTGCAATGTTTTGGATTTTAGATCGAATAAAAATTTTAACCCAAAATTCTTCGATATTTTGAATAAATTTCCTTGTTTCATCATTTGTCACAATTATTGTGATTTTTGAATTCTCAAACATGGAAAAAACCCTCGAATATGAACTTTTAAAATTTTGTGAATAAATGGAGGAAATATAGAAGACAACGATTTATTTGGTAAAACATTTTTATTCGTTCTACTCGTTCGTTCTACTTAATATTTAAGTTATAATGGCAATATCAATAATTTATTTATTCTTAGAACCTTCATCACATTTAACATTGTTACGTTTAATAAGCTTATTGTTCGAGTTACACCGTATCATCGATGATCTAATATAACATTCGAGGCATATTTTTTTTCCTTTATACAATATTCAACTACAGCATAAATTGTCAAAAGTCTACGATCCATGGCGTTCAAATGATCTTCCGTAATAAGTGGAAGAACATCGGCCATCGTTGCTTCGTGGGCCAAAATTCGACCTAACGATAAACTGAGTGCACCGCCGCTCAAGAGCTTCAGTCTGTCCCAAGTAGTTTTGTGAATCCTGAAATTCCGAAAGATTCCAAATTTTATTCACACATTTTTTCTTTTACTCTCAAAAATTTGAATTCAAGGGAACAAAAGTAGAACTTACATGCAACACTGATAAAGTGGCGCCAAAATATCAATGTGATCGATATCCGGATTGGCAAGACTCTTTCCATTGTCGATCAATAGCACCGCAGGATTGTGAAAAATATTTTGTGCCAGCTCGTAATGATGACGATCACCGTTGTCCATCAAAAAATCGAAAACGGCGGTGTCAACCAAATCGAGCAACCGGCTTGAGGATTGGGGCGCATAAGTCTTACTCTCTTTCACCTAACAGAATCAAAATCGTTTTTAAAAACTTCATTTTTATATTACAGTACTGCTTGAACGAAAAATCACTGAAAATGGCTTGTTCGAAATTTACTAAATTTCTGAAAACAAGTATCGTACGATTTTACAATTTTTTGTTGTGGAAAACTATTTGAATCCCTAACGGATCAGCGAGTCCCAAAAAAAGTCAAAAAAGTCCCATTTGGGACTCGAGACTTAAGTCGACAAGAGTGACCCCAAATTGAATCCCAAATGGGACTTTTTTCCCCTCACTCGGTGTAAACCGGACGTGACGTCATGAGTCCCAAACTCGGAATCCCAAATAGGGACTTTTTTTAAGGGTGAAATCTCAAAAATAATCTATTTGGGACTTCGAGCCTCAATTTGGGACTTTTTCTTTGCTTCTGGCTTCGGCCACAGCGTGGCGCAGAGTCAAACGTTTACGCGAGCACGCATCATTCGCCGGGTAGGCATATATTGCCGGAACCATAACACTCCGCGACTGTCGGAAAAGATAATCTAGTACAGAATAAAAATAGGTAAACAACTAGAGAATCGCTTATTCCGGTTGCCTCGCTTGAAAAAATCCCAAATTGGGGCTCGGAATCCCAGTTCGGGACTCATGACGTCACGCCCGGTTCACACCGAGCGAGAGGAAAGAAGTCCCATTTGGAACTCAATTTGGGGTCATTCTTGTCGATTTAAGTCCAGAGTCCCAAATAGGATTTTTTTTCAGCTTTTTTTAGGGAATCGCTGATCCGTTAGGGTAATTATCATGTTTGCCAAGCTCTGCTTTTTGTAGACATCAATTTTTGATTAATTTAGAAAATGTAGAAAATTAATTTTCTTATGAACTAAAGCGAAGCTGACAATAAAAAAATGGCAGTTTATTCATTTTTAAGTGTCTACCTTATCGCAATAACTAGTGTCTGTTTCCCAAAGTGCAAGTCTGTTACGTTTGTACGTTCGTTGCCACGGATGACGATGTTTCATGAGTTTTAGGTAAGAAGGTAGCCAAAGTATGAGAGAACCTTCCAAAATGTCACCAGTCCCGCATACAGGATCAGCCGGTGAGCAATAATGGCAAACACCGTACAAGCATGTATTGTTCGTTTCTTGATAAATAGTTGCGTAAAGTTGAGGTGTTGCACGGTTGCGTACTTCTTCCGTGAGATTCACTGAAAGAAAAATCATATTTTCAGACAATATTCATGCCTAAATTGTTTATTTTTTACGATCTGAATTTTTATTCGATAATTTTACTGAGCGAACTTTATAAATTTTATTTATTTATTCATTTTTACTCAGAGAAAATTCCATATCATAGCTCTCGCTCATCTTTTAACTAACAGTTGGCAAAAATCAGTTTTTTGAAGTGTTACATTTGGAAATAATACATTAATAAACGCACACTTTCTTATAACTGTAAGAGGAACTCTTCTCAACGATAACAACGAAGACAAATGAAAAGCAACGACTTCGCCATTATGCCTGTCTTTTCCATAATATACGGGGCCCTCAATAACCGCATCCCTCGTATACCACTGAGGCTTAAACATGGCTTTGACACCTTGTTCTAATGTAAGCATGAGCTTCAACTGTGTGCCAACAGGAGCATTGTCCGCCCTGGCTACTTTGGCTCGTCTAAGGGCGTTGAGAATCGTTCCGAGTTCCGGAGCTGCTGGAGGTAAAAGATGATGGGCATCGGGCCACTGAAATTAATAAACATTTATAAAATCGCCACTTGAACTCCAAATTTAATTAAACTCCAACATTTTTTCCAAATTGTTAATATAAATAAATAAATATCACTGTATTATAATTACGAAACCTTGAAAAATGTAAAATTCGTTACACGGTTTTTGCATGAAACAGGATAATTGGATTTAGCAAAAAGATATCCATTTTTTGGTCAATTTGAGTAAAATACTAAAAACAAAAAGAAATTATTCATAAAATCATCGTGCTAACGAAATTGTCATTCAAAAAAATACTTTTCGAAATTTTTTGCAATATCCAAATAGCACTTTTATACAATTCATGAATTAAGACAATTTCTACATTCAGGTGATGGAATTATAAATATAAATCTGAAAACTTTGAAATCTATCGAGCAAGACAGAATTGTAAATATAATTGTCGAACCGTAACATAATTGAACAACGCAGAACAATTGAATACCAAAAATACAAACATTATTGCTTGGTATGCTCCAAATATCATCCTGAACATTTGGCATAGTTTTGAGTTCAGTGAGGAGTCTGTCGAGTAAAACGATATAAGTGGAATTTCGTCTAAAATATTTAGAAGGTAATAGCCGCATTTCAGCTTTTATTTTTTCTTCCATTTCGGTGGCTACGGATTTTTTGATACCGCGTATATTATCATTAGCTTTGGCCGCTGTGTAATCGTTGTTCGATTTTTCATCGGAAATAGGAAAATTTCGTGAATTCGTTTTTTCCGGTGAACTTTCGACTATCATTCGTATAAAGTATACGTTTACGGTGAGAACGAGAATCAAAAGCCCGCTGAGCGCGAACAGCGCGCAACGCCGGCCAATCATCTGCAAGAAAAAAACGTTTGTATACATGCACAACACACACCCACAAACACATAAATCGAGCCTTCCAAGATCTCGATGTGGGAGAGGAAAAAAGGAGTGGGGACGGCTGTTACGATGGAAACGACAACTACACATAATCCCTGTATTTGTACTCATTTTAAAGAACACTTGAAATTCGTAAAAATAACAAAAACAATCATAACAAAAATGTGCTCCATTTACCTTACAGAAATTGGCCTATCTCTCGCTGTCATCTGAGACTCCAAAGTATTCTCATTATTCACTAAACTCTGTACAACTCCACCACTCGAAACACTCGGCGGCGAGCAAACGCCGCCATCTTTGTTATTCTCTGGTAGAGAAAAATTTGGGCCAATATTTGTGCAACATCGTACATTCGATGTGTCAATTTACAGAAAATTTAGCCAGTCAAGGTCGGTTCGATTATTTAATTGGTCTGATATCACAAAAATCATATTTGTAAAAAAAAAAAACAGTTTTATCTTAGTATTTTTATCGTGGAATAGCAAAATTTGAACATTTCGCTGCTGAATCAATACTACACTTCAGGGATTGATTCCTTTTTTTTGTGCAATGTGTAGCAATTGATTTCTGCAAGGGAGAATTACAAAAATGTCAAATTAACGTGAAAAATATAAAAAAATTTTGGCCCTTTTTCTTATTAGACTTTTTGTTTAATTCGTGAAAATGATCGTATACGGTCATGAATTTATTTTTTTTCTTATAAAAAAAACACGTAAACTACATGGTGATAAAATTAATAACATTACAAGTTGAACTAACTTTAGGCTAATACCCCACCGAGGGGTACCACTTGCATACAATGTATTTGTGTGTTAAATGGCTCGGTTCTAAGTTTGTTGTATTTTCTTTTGTTTATTCTTCTTTTCTTTTCTTTTTTTTCTTGGGTATGTTGTATGCGAAACTTAATCGATTCTTCTTATGTTCTTCCCACTTTTTTTCAGGCGAATCTTTCGTTTCTCTTACATTTTCAATTAGGTACAGTTGTACAAACGTTACATCTTAAAATTACTCAATCTCTTCGTTGCCTTTCTCTCTCGCGCGCCAATTCCGCGGCATAGTCAAACGGTGAACCTCGTCTATGAACAAATAAAGTTATCAAGAAATTAAAAATGAGGCCCAAAAAAACTGTAATTCAACAGTTACGACAGTGAAGTTTTCATCGTTGCGATGTAAGGACATTTTGTTTATTTGAAGTTTCGCACATTTTTTTGCTAGGTTCGTTCTATGAAAATTTGACAATTTTTTTTATAGATCTTTGCTCGAAACTCATGAATAAAATTTTAAAAAATAATTTTTTGTATCCACTGATAAATAATAAATGAAATTGAGAAATAGAACAAAAAATTTCCCTGCCAGAAATTTGCAGATCAAGGAATAATTCCAAAAAAAATATCAAATTGAAAAAAAAAATGAAATTTTGTTATATTCCAACGTGGTTTTTTTATGAGATTTCATTAAGATTAGAGAAATTGAATCTATGTAAAGAAATTCATTTGAAAAAATGCAGAATTGATAATTTTCCATGTCTTTTGACGATATAAACTTCAATATCGTTTTTTTTTATTCTGAGAATTTATTTTTTTAATAAAATATCCACCGGTCTCGATGTCTGTCTCTCTCCCGATGATGATCTCTGCTACGATCACGATGAGATCTTTCTCTGCTGCGACTTCTGTATTCGCGCTCTCTACGATTTCTGTCGCGACTCGTCGATCTCCTGAAGTGTCGGTCTCTCTCTTTATCCTTGTCTCGACGCGAGTCGCGTTCTCCTCGATCTCGCGATCGTTTTCTCTCGCGTTCCCTTTCCCTGTGCTTTTCCTTGCGATCCTCATCGGATCTGGAATGTAAGAATTCAACGAGAAAGCTTCGATATATAAATGTGATTTGAGCTGATGATTTGAGCCCTGATGCGGGGACGAGAAACGACCTTGAACGAGTGGAGAAAACATTTCCATGAAATGCCACAAAACATATTAAAAAACCTCAAAACAAAACATTACATTAAAAATAACACCAATTTTTATTGCAAAGACAAAATTAATCTGTAGATTTTTAATAAAATAATTGCGTTTTAAACAAATTTTCTGTTTTCTTACATTTTTTAATAGACAAAAACTTATAAAATTGAAAAAATTGATTATTTGTCGATCCTCCATTTTTTTAGAAAGAGCAGGCGAATTTTTTTGTTCCCCAGATCATCGCTCACCAATTTTCTTTTTCTTTGTACAGCCTTTGAGTCATATTAATTAAGTCGAACGATAAATAATTAGTAGCGTGATTGTATTCATACCACGTAGACGCACCTGGCTCGCCACTGGCTCGTTCTCTCGGCCTCCCCCCACTGTGCCTCGTTGTCCGGTATATGCCTCGGCTGTTGATGATTTCTCATAGTTCCATTACCGTTGTCCTTTCGTCCTGCATTATTACCACTGTTATTAGTACTGTACTTTCCACCGTGATTATTCAAAGTAATAGGTGGTTTGGCGTTTCTCGCGTTTGCCGTTTGTTGAGGAAATCTTTCGCCCAAACGATGCTCCAAATCTTTTTGAATAGGGACCGGTATCCTGGGAAATAGTGTCGAAAACCACTCAAGCTTCGTGAGGAACTGTTTCAATATCTCGCCAAGTTTCATCACTTGACCTCCACCCGCTTTAACGTCCATTTCCTCCTCATCCTCAAGATACTCGTCGTACCAGGAAAACAAATCAGCTGGAGGTTGTGTATATCTGTGTTCACAAAAAAAGTGCAAAAGCTCAGTTGTGTTATGAAAAACCTCAATAACATTGAGGAAACAAATATTTCCAAAATAAATTTCGTTTGTTATGAAAAATATTTTTTGTTGATTTCATAAGTTTTGTTAGGATCAAGATAGGTGATATTTTTTTATTTGCAAATATTTCTTGAGTTTTGAAAGAAATGGTGACTTGTTTTTGAGATCCGGAACTTCAAATTACATTTTAGTACTAAAATTCTGTATTTTTGTAGAAAGATGCGTTTTTTTTTTACCTAATGTACATAAATCCGAGTGCTCTGATATACGGAGAATCCGGATGATTAATGAGACCATTCAATTGTTTTCTAGTTAACCTCAGAGTGAAAAGCTTGTAGAGAAGACAGTACGCCGTTGAGACAATCCCACCAGCTCCGACACCACGAACCTGTATGAAACGCTAAATTTACAACCCCACATGTCAGTCGTTCACTCCCTCGCCTTTTACTATAAAAAATATTGACCAAGACGGTGCTAGTCCTAAAATCTAAAAAAAGTATTGAGATTTCGGATTGACCAAGCTCAATCTTTCTCACAGATTTTATAATCCAGTCCGTTGCGTGTACGATCCATTTTTTTATGGTAAAGCAGACTAGCGGTAAAGCAAAAGATATTGTTCTACAGTTTTCAGAAGTTAGGAAACATCAATAAAAAACGTAATTCGTGAAAACTTTTAAACAGGACATAGAAATTATTTTTAAAACTTGTTCCATATTGTTAAGCGAGTATTCTCATAATCAGGCCCAAAAATTCGATGTTGTTTTTTACAGTTTTGTGGAAATCGTTGTAACTGCAAAAATTTCAAGGTTTGGATTTAAACGAATATCTCGAAAAAAATTTTCACTGTTTAACCCGTCAACAGGTGCGCTATAAGACTTTTTCTCACACTTATATTAAAACGATGATTACTTGAAAATTTCATATGACATAGATAAAAAAAATGTATTATTCTGTATGATAGAAGAGTTGAAAAAAATTTTTGATTTTTTTAATTATTATTTTTTGGTTTTTAGTGTCAATTATCATTGTATTTATGGTTTTTTTTTAAATAAAAATGTTTAATAGCCACAATCACTGTAGCAAAATTGTTTTCAAATTCCTACTTATCAAATTAAGCACTTGAAGCTATACATGTGAGAAAATCTCTCATCGCACGCCCAACGTTTAAAGTGTACATAGCGCACCTGCTGACGGGTTAAATGAAATTGAAAATTTGAGAAAATGATTTATTTTTGACTCTACGATGAGAATACCGCCTTAAAACATACTCACGCCTCCGCACATGCCGGTTTGTCCAGCAGTTTTTCTGCTGCCTTTTTCCCATGGCTCCAAATGCGATACCTTATAGTAAATCTCGTCTATGACTTCATGATAAGTTTTAAGCTCGTACAGATTAACTTTGAAGTAGTGAGAAGATTGTATGTTGGTTAAAATCAAGGGATTTAAATTCATGGTCCTTTCGTTACCCCACAGGGGCAAAACATTTGATTTTTTACCCTCCTTCGGATTGGACCTGCGTTCTTCCTCGCATCCACTGGATTCATTCCATGGCGAACCTTATTAGGACATTGGCCAAAAAAATGCAAAAATTCAATATCAAATTCGAGTCACAAAGGCCTGACTATTGGGAAATTCAATAATTTTTAGTTAATTGAACATTTTTAGGGATCAATTGACTGAGAATTTGCGATATTTTTAAGGAGTTACAAGGTTAAGCGTGACAATTTTTACACGAGAAACAATTCGTTTTGTTATTTTTCGGTCAAAATCGAAACCGATGAATTTCCGCGAAATATGATTGAATAAACAATAGGTTTTTTACCTCCGTCAGTAGCCTCCATTTCTTGAGACTGCATATTTCGTTGATTTATGTGTAATACAAAAAAGCCCACGCATACAAGATTGGGTCTCAGCGTTTCCGCGCTGCGAACCTTCGATTCTTTTCCTCTACTCGGAAGATCCCATGGGAAACCCGCCTTTTGTTCAGGATTTTGGTTTCGAGTACCCGTCAAACTGTCGAAAATTAACACATTAATAAATCAACGCCAGTCGCTTCGTGTTTTTAACACATGCGTCCCCGTAAGTAAGGAAAATTTGGACGTTGGAATTATTAGAACGGATGTTTGTTCTCAATCGTCATATGCGTAATTGGGTTTGAATGATTTAGTACGAAATCTCGTCAAAGATGGCGCCACGAATAAATTCTACGAAACTGTTTTACCGACAACCTTCGAATTATTCTTTTAATGTCAAAATTTTAAATTTCGTTTTATTTCTTTTTACCTAAATTTTTGTGAAAATACGTTTTGTTCTAATACGTAATAGGATTGTATGAAAAAAAATAACTTCGTGTTAAAGTTTTCTTAATTTAATAATTCTGTTACTTCAAGAATGGTCTAATTCAAAATGCTTCAGCCTGGGTTTTCATTTATAGCTATTTTCAGGTTTGGATGGAGAGGTTCACATAGATAGAAATACACGGGAGAATAATGTTCGGAGATTAAATGAGGCCCCCTTTTATTAAATGAAATAATAATAGATCGGATGTAAAGAAGTTGGATACGAAATTAATTAACAAAAGAAATCCAACGACAACGCGTCGTGTACACATATATATATATATATTTCGTGTTACCACGCCGCCATGTTCGTTTATAACACACAGACTCACACGTTCGTTCATTCACAAAGACGCACGAAGCAGGCTAACGGTCGCGACTCCGCTAGGTGCTTTACGAAACACACGAAACCACGTCGACTATCTTTTATATTCTTTATCCGCGGAGCGTTCGTGTTGCTCCCACGTTTTATACGGTTACCCACGGTCGAGAATGGTGCGTCCACGTCCTCTCGATCGCGTACTCGGATTCAGACTAACTCTCGACTTTGGGCGGAACTTACGTCACAACCCCTCGCGTCTTACCATCACGTGGTCTAACCACTTTAAGTGCGCCATCTATTTCGAGTTTGTTCGCGCTCTAATTTTCGTACTCTAACATTCGTTTTTACAAAAACTGAAAACGATTAAATAAAAAAAATTATTCTATTAATCAACATGAAACACTGCGATTATTTCCAATTACAACGATTCACCGCAAAACGATTTTTATTGGTCCTTGAAAAGGATTTTCTACACAAAATCTTTACATAATTTTTTGGAAACTGCATCATATAATTCTGTTTTTCGGAATGAACCTTATTTTACGTTTTCTTGTTTTTCATTTTTATACACGCATTTTCACGAAAATACGTTTCATCCTAAAAAAATGGATCTATGTGAATTCTTTATGAAAATGAAAGTCCCATGTTCTGGAAATTTGTACGAGTCAAGTTATCAAATTTTTCAATAACTTCTTGAGTCATTTGAGATTTCCATTGATCTTTTTGTCCGCTTCTCATGAATGTACCCTCGGTACTCTTCGTAATTAACAGCAGAATTATTTTTCATGCTCTCGAAACTCAAATGCTTCAGTAATCGTTGCACGTTCTCGTCGTTGTCGTACGTGCCATCTTTTGACTTCCCAAGAAAATGAGAAGTTTTACGAATTACCGAGGCGAGATCCTTTCGAAAAAAAAATCCAAATTAGAAAAATGACGAAAATAAAAGTAAATGCGAATTCACATCGAACCAGAACCTTACTTTCTTCATATCTTCGTACTTGAGGAATAAAACATCGTCGTAATTTCTCTTGTTCCCAAGGAAATGAGAAGTTTTACGAATTACCGAGGCGAGATCCTTTCGAAAAAAAAATCCAAATTAGAAAAATAACGAAAATAAAAGTAAATGCGAATTCACATCGAACCAGAATCTTACTTCCTTCATATCTTCGTACTTCAGGAATAAAACATTGTCGTCACTTCTCTTGTTCCAAAAGCCAAGAATGTGCTTCCAAAACGGCGCGAAACAAACTTAAATATGAAGATAAACATGTTTTTGTTACACATCAAAATTTTATTCAAGACAATTGAATGAAATTCCGATTACATTAAGGGGACCGTATGGTCTAGAGCACGAAAATTTCACCTATTTTCACGATTTTTTTTTTGCCTTAAAAAATTTAAAAATCGATGTTTTAACTTTTCGGGTTTATTACTACCTTTATTAAGTATACAAAAAAATTTTTTTTTAATTTTAAAAACAGTGTTTATTATCATATAATTGGCATTGAAGACGACCCTCTCGAAAAATCCGACCCGGACGGTGAAGATCGATCCGAGACTTCTACTCATCTGAAACACAAAATTCAAGAAGATTCTTAATCAGAAAGAGTGCAGTTATGGTCGGGACTAGAACAAATCGAAAAAATTAAAAATTGACAAAATGGCGCGCTTTTGAAAAAAAATTCGTAAAATCGGGTTTTTTTTTCACTAGTTTTTTAGTATAAACAATAAGAAATTATTTAAATAAAATTATGATTGTAGTTCCGACGATAGCCATACATGTTGTGAACAACATATCCAAATTTCAAGTGATTCGGTTGAATAGTTTTTTTGTTTTCACCTGCGCAGTGCCGAAAAAAGTCGTTTCGAGATAAATGAGTTTAAAGTTTGAGGTACAGATATTTTCAAAAATTGAGCAAATTTTGAATACTTACAGTTAATCCGCGATTCCGGCACCATATAGGATTCCTTCGGAACGTTCATAATTCAAGATTTCCTCACTCCTTTCATTTCTTCGAGCTGTCCGAGCCTCTTTGGAGTTGTCCGTGCTCCTACGGTTGGCGCTCGATACTCGCAGCTCGTCTCGGTTTTGCGCTAGTTGCTCCGCTTGTGGCCCGATTGTTATGCCCATGGTCTCCATTATTTTCAATAGGGATGCAAATCCTTCATTGAATATGCAAGCGGAAATGTGAGTGGCAATATCAATGATTTTTTTTCCGGCAAACAGATGTTTCGGCGCAAGGTGCCACACGCAAGCATTGAAACTTTCGTTATTGTTCTGCGTATTACTGCCAATACACCTTTCCAATAAAGTCTCTGCTGTCAATTCTTCATAAATTGGTTTTAATATCTCTTGTGCTTCATCGCACAGAGCAGGTGGGTGCTCGTAGGTGTCTAAAGTACCTGCAGCCTCACTTTGACGCCACTTGCACCACGATTCGGAACCTGGAGGACAGTACGAGTGTTGCGGATTTTCATCTGTTGAAATTTTGTGATAATATGCTGCCCATATTTCACTTCTCATCCCTTCAGTCGAATCTGAATTACGTCTAATTGCTAGACCGTAATAAGTTGACAGCTCTTGCAATAATTTATTCGTCAATTGTTGACGCTTCGGTGTTTTATTTATCGATTTCCGCTGTGTCTTTTTTCCCTCTTCTTTTTCTGTCAATTTCTTTGTTGCTTTCTTTATTTGTGCATGTTTTTTTTTCGCATCAACAGCACGTTTGTACAAACGTTTTTTAACATGCAAAACACATTCTTTTTTGCAAACTAAAAAATCATCCCCGTAAGGCTTTGTGTCCAATAAGGCTTTGAACGTTTTCGTGTCGCGGACCGCTCTCTACCTGCGTTATGGGCTGTAGAAGCTGTAATATTGAGAATTTCCGCATGAAAATTTCACAGTATATTCTTGAGATACTATACTTTCGACATATCGAAAAAAAAAAAATCGATTTATTCAAATTTCTAGACCATACGGTCCCCATACGGTTTTTATATTCAATTAAAAATTGTAATAATAAAAAAAGGAAAAATAAAAGTCTCACGTTTTCCAGCCAGGAAAAGGGTACAAAAATCCTCGAAATTTCCGTGATATCCTTCGAGCAGTTTGCAATGATTGCAATACGAGATACAAGTGTCCTTAGCATTTCTCGCGACGTAGATGATTTTTGGTTTTTTAATACCATCACGAATTTGCCGAGGTAAGAAATCGAAGGGCAAATGAGATTTGATAAATCTTGGGCTTGGCAATTTCTGGACGTATGAAACGCTTTGTTCTACCAATTCCGGAAATTGGAAACTGTCCATTATTCGCGATAAGAATGTCGTGTAAACAAAAAGTGCTGAATATCTGTAAAAAAAATGGTATTATTTACAATAAATAATATAACTTTCATTTTTTTTAAATGGTCTTCGAAAATGTGGAAAAAATAAAAATAATACAAAATTTGAATTACTCCAAAAATGGAAATCTCTCTGAAAGAAGTACTTTTGCTGATTCGAAATCAAGATTGTTTGCGATGCACCAGACCATTTCTTGAGTCCAAGTCGTATCTTCAAAATATCATTAAATTAATTTATTATTATCAATAATACAATTATTATCGTAATTATACAATCATTTTTGTTAATTTTAGTATATTGGCACAGGTTCTCACCACTTTTTGGAAATCTGCAAACCCAAATATCGTCATCACCAACTTCAAAGTTTTCTATAGAATTGGCAAAATTTTTGTAATATGCTGGCAGACAAAATCCCTTAAGGTGATCTATCAGTTGCATGAGTGGGGGGTCGATAACTGAAAAATAGATACACGGTTTTCTCGGACACGCTTGATATTTCGAGAAAACGGAGAGTTACACGTGGTTCTTTTTCCATCAGAGAACAACGTGTAACTCTCCGCTCCGTTTTCTCGAAATATCAAGCGTGCCCGAGAAAACCGTGTATCTACTTTTCAATTATTGACTCCCCACTCATGCAACTGATAGATCACCTTAAGGGTCATGTAACCGGTTCGAAATTCCAAGATAAATAAATCTTCGTAAAAATGTTACTATTTGTTAAAGTATATTTCCTGAATATATTGGCGAAAGGAAAACGCAGGTTACCGCATTTATTTTAGAGAAATTGTTTAACGGACAACACCACTGTGACCCCCTATTTTTTTCACATTTTTCAAGAATTTTTTTTTGTGGGAAAAAAAAGAGATATTCGAAAAATTTTTTTTGGGTTTTGTTCCTTGTTTATTAATGTATCAAAAAACATTTTTTTCACATTTTTCACGCCGCATGGTGGCGCTGGGGAAGCTCTTGCGTCATCTCCGCAGTGCTTCGCGGCACGCAGCAGAACTCTCTTCAACGTCGATCTGAAAAAAAATACCGAGTGTTTTCGTTAATAATATGATATTTTGAAGAGAAGTACATAGGGATTTGGAAAAATATTGATTTTTAAAAAATAGGCACGCCTTTGAAATTAAAGAATGATTTTTGAGCAAAATTTCTCGTCGAAAATAGGCTATAACTTTCATAATTATTGAGATATCGAAAAAATGTTATGTACTTCTCTAGATAATCTACTTTTATTGATACAGTAAAAATTTGAAGTCGATCGGATAAAAATTGCTCGAGTTCTGCTGCGTGCCGCACTCAAAAAAGTGGTTTTGAGAAAAACGCGTTCAAAGTTGGGACCCCGAGCGTCGCGGACCGCTGCACCGCTCCACAAAATATTCAATATCTACGAAAATAATTATTTTTTCGACCTGGGTCCAACGGCATTTCAATCTTAAAAGTATTTTAGATTTTTTAAAATGGTTTTCAAAAAATCGATTTTTTGAAGCCGTCACAGTGGTGCTGTCCGTTAAGGAAATATGACTAGTTCCTCGGGGTCAAAAAAGAGCCTAAATTTATTTTACCCACAGCCATTTTGATTTGTGTCGAATATTCATATTTTTCATTTTTGTTGATTCTAATGTGCGACAATCGTGGTAAATAATTAGTTTACAAAAATAAAAACTGAAGAATTAGATTCTCAATGACTCGGGAGTCAAAGAAAAAGTAAGGTTAGGTTTACCGATCGCATCAGCTGTTACGCGGGACCATGCCAAATCTGTCGGCGCTATCCCTTTTTTGACCGGAAATTGAAACTTTTTTGTAATATCGTACTTTAAATTACGCGGTGAGATATGATTTTTTACAATATTTCTAATGTTGAATCTATGAGAATCCAGTTTTTCAATGGCTAATCTTGGATTTTGAAGCAGAAAAACCGTGTTCACGGCACTTCCGGTCCAAGGTCCGTGGATTGATAGCATTGCATATAGGTAAGATCTTCCCAAGACGGCCATTTTTGATCCACAGAGAAGTGCATATTGGTGTATCGGTGTGCCTGTATGTCTGTGCAATTCAAAAACTAAACTTTAATGTGTTCTTCGTAACTAAACATCTTCTGAGTATTAGAAGTTGTAAAACGGAATTTGAAAAATATATGGGTCGATGTTCCGCAGCTAATTACAGTAATCGCACTGAAAAAGGACTCAGACTCTTCCAATTTCCAAAATATGCGGTACGGAAGAAATTGTGGGCCGAAATGGCTGGGCTGGATGTGGAAAATTTGCCTCAATTTGCGAGGTTATGTGAGGTAAACGTAACCCAAAATAAATACGAATGCTTCATTGCATATACATATTTTTGAAGTCTAACCGGAGCTGCATTTGTATTGTTCATGGCAAACCAATGTTTAATAAGCTTATCTAATTATTACCACATGGTTATTTATTTACTGCTTTACACTCTGCATAGAATCACTTCGCTTCTGACCAGTTTGAGCTAGAAAGAGCTGATGGCTGGCGAAAATTAAAATCCAATACACTTCCAATCATTTCTGATAATCAAACTGAAAGTTTGATCATTAGAAACGATACATCTTTTGACACTGATAACCGCGAAAATAACAGAGAAAATGGTGGTGATTATGCTCAGGAATATATCAAGGTAAATATTTGTTTATACTGTAATAAGTCGTTCACGCAATTTCTTTTTGTGTGAACTTCATGAACATCTAATGTACATCGTTAGAAAAAACGTTCCCATCTCAACAATAATTTGCAAAAGTTGCAACGCTTTCCAGATCATTTTAGAAAGATATGTACACGTTAGGCAAATTATTTATGTCAGTGAAACAAAACGAGAGCTGCGAAAAACTGCGAAAAAATCAATGGCTTCGAAAAGTGCCTTTCGACAAAACATTATTTGAAATGTAAAATTTTTTGTAATAACTAAGAAATACAAAACATCAAAACATCTGTCGGTTTATTTATTTTTATGAAGCCTCATTCACTCTGCCACGTTATTTGAAGCTGGTATCTACTTCGTAAATAAACAAAAATATATTTACATTCTGCATTTTAAATGAATTGAAAATTCCGTGATCAATTTTTAAAGAAACTATATTGCTAGGTTTTTTTTCGAAAAAAATTCTTCTGTCACAATTACCAATGATACGTGATTGCACCCGTGATCATTTAATTTTAAACTGATCAAAACACGTCCAATCCGAATAAATTATCTTAAAATTTTCACAGAAATAATTTTTCAATCTCAATCATTCCAGGGAGTCCATGATTATTTGAAAACTACCGAGTAGAAATTCTAACATGTTTGAAATTCCCGCTTAATTCCGCCATTTTTGGTCCGCGTATAGTAGAAATGAACAGGAAGACCTTACTTATGCAATGCTACCAATCTACGGACCTTGCTTCCGGTCGACCGTCTCCATGACGACGTATTTCAGTGGCTCAAAATGCTCGACTTTGCAATTTTATTACGAAAAAAACGTGGTGATCAATATAGCTCAAATTTTGGCAATAGGCGCATATAATATCCGTCAAAATCATATAAAATTTTCAAGTCCGAATTTTGGATTTGACCTTATGATCTTACCTCCTTAAGGCTAGGAGTCATACCGACTGAGCCGCCATGAGTGCGAGAGAGATAGCTGCAAATTTCGAAAGTGAAATTCTTCGACACGGTTTGACCGATTACAAAAAGGCCCTGTCAGCCCATTTTTGCCATCGTCCTGCGTGGGCTGACAGAACTTTTTTGTAATCAATTAAACCGTATCGATGAATTTCAACTTCGAAAATTCGAGGTGAGGTTAGGTGACTGACCCATCCCTTTAAGGTAGATCGGTAAATTTGAGCCATCCAAGACGAAGGACTGACAATTTTTATAGTTACACATAAATACGAAATGAATTGATATTTGCAACTTGAACGCTATTTACCATCTAGTTTGGTAGTAATTAATTCGTTAAAATCGACTATTTCCAGACATTTATCCCTACGAGCATAGAAAAATCGTATGCACGTCAAGACTTATTGAATTTTTACATTTGGTACTTCCAAGATTTCGTAATAAAAAATTGATCACTGTATTCTGTGAATATTCCTGAATATAAAAGTGCTTGGATTTTTGGACGTTACCGTTAAAAATCGACTGAAAAATAAAAAAAATATTCGTTGTAAAATGATTGAGATTTCCACAGGAATGACACGGGAAAAAGCGCGAGAGCGCTTAGCAACTCTGTATTCAGCGTCTGCTAGAACTTGCCTTCAGACGTCAGTTTGCCAATTTCACCGTTTTTCTTTCTTATTCTTGAATGTTTTTACCGTATTTGATAAATATCGATAGAATTAATGGTAATAGGTAAACTAGCAAAATCTCTGCCGTTACGTAATTCCTTTGTGTAAATACACTATATAGGTTATAAATAAAGCTGATAGTTTCGGCAGATTACAGTAATGGCCATGACACGTTTTACAATCCACTAGGCTCGTCAAATTTCAATTAGTAAACATTTTTTGAACAATAAAATCATATAAAAATATCCATTCTCCGCTCTTTATATTTTGAAAATAATAAAATTATAATTTCAAAGACAATTTTGCATTTGCAAACTTTGACCTATAATAGGTACTGCAAAGATCACGTAGCCATCACCGATCTACCTTAAGTTCGAGAAAAATGTTACTCCATTGCATTAGTTGTAATGAGGTAAGCCACTACCCTCCCTCGTACTTATGCATTGCGTGACGTCAGCAATGCCAACTTATAAAAATTGAATACTAACGATGGATACGAACAAATAATGCAAAAATTTCCAACTATGTAGTAATAATCTTAATTATTATTTACATATATGTTCATTTTAATTAGTTAGGATTATTAGAAAATTAAATTTTGATAATTTAATGTCGCGCGTTCTTTGGTTATACGCGGTCGTTAGGTTGGATTCAGTGAGGCCTGTGACTGTTTAACGTGTACTGGCGTGTGTTTTTATAGGTTATGTCGGCGTCAAAGAAAAATGACGATAAATTGCAAAAAAAATTTAGTACGTCACTAAATCGATTTAGTACGTCACTATGTCGATAGAAAGAACGATTCGTCCGTGCTCATTGCTACAAGCATCGCACCAACGTTGAGAAAAATAAAATGAAATGAAAAAAGTTCTTATTACTAGCATTTCAGTAATTTTCTTTATTTTTACGGACGATATTCGCAAAAAAGTACGAGGGTAGTGGCGTTACCCCATACAACTAATGCAATGGAGTAACATTTTTCTTGAATTTCAACAATTAATTTCTCTAAAGTGAATGCGGTAATCTGTGTTTTCCTTTCGCCAGTATATTCGGAAAATATACTTTGACAAATAGCAAAATTTTTACGAAGATCTATTTACCTCGAAAATTTTTAGCAACAACCTTAATTAACACTGATCGATCGCGAAAATACTTGTTTCGCGTAATTGTTAAAGTGTTCTGTCGTTCGCATGCTCGAACGATTGGCATTTTATATACATCGGACCAGGTCCTTTGCGTAAATTGCGTTACGAACGCGTGACCTTGAATCAAAAACCGCAGCTTAGAAAAACGAGTCTTTTTCCTTAGTTTTTGTTCCCATAAAATTAAATTCAAAGTGAACAAGGTTAATGCCAATTTCACGCTTGTTTCGTTTCTTCTTTTTCTCGGAGACGTCACTGAGCGAGGATAATGCGCCCACAATTTATAGTAGCATTTTTTAAATTTAGGGGAAAAAAACATAAAAAATAGAAATGTTACTTTCGAGCTGGAACGAGTTTATGATATAATCGATGATCGCAATATTATTTTTTTGCCGAATTCAATCGATGACGACCTATTTTCGCAGTTTCGAAGTGACAGTTTTGTGTACAAGCACGGGTCTCCCAGACCCATGTGAATTAGCAAACATTAAACAGTTTTTGTAAATAATCTTCAGACGATCGAAACTTCAATTTTGGGCAATTTAAGGCTACATTAAAATTACTTTTTTAGGGTCAAATTTTACTCGCAAAACTCACCGATAACATAATTCATTTTTTTGTGTTCGATGATCGTTTAGAATTTCAGAAAATATATTTTGAAAATTAGTCATTTCCAGTCTTGAGGCTGCTCACCGAAATACCTTAAAATTATAAAAGATTTGTTCGATTTTCTTTTTTATATCCACACAAAACTGTTCAAACGCTTGTCAAAAAATAAAATAGTTGAAGAAATATTGACTTTTCGCTGAAATATAAAAAATCGGAGTGGTACAGGTCTCTCAGGTCCAGTTTGTACAAGTAAAGTGCAATTTTAAAAGACTACAAAACAGGCCAAATGTCATCAGTTTCAATGGATCATTTGTACGTAACACGGATTCGAAAAGTAAAAGATTTGTCAGGCAAAATCGGTCAAGGCAAAATGTTCTCGTTACGAATCGTAAAGTTAATAATTTGCATATAAATCAAACATGTTACTAAACTTTTCTAATTCTCCCCATACAGCATTTATGCATAAGACGTCTTATGTCCGCATCGTAGACGTCGAAAAGACGACAGTAGTCATAAAGACGTCTACGAAGCGGACATAAGACCTCAAATAAGACTTCAATGCTGTATGGGTCGTCATTCGATGTCCACAAATGATTTATTTTGTGGTGAGGTTTTATCGCTTCTAAAAGAGTAAAGTAGAGCTTGCGCTAAAATCATTTACTGCTAAATTTGGCATCGATTAATAGAATTCTAATTAATTGTTGTTACATTCGATATTCGACAATAAAAGATCAATTGTTTGACTTTCATTTGTATGCGAAAATAAGAGCTCAAATCGCAAATGCATCAAGCAATTATCCTTGAACGAAATATTGAATTTTTTATCGTTGAAGTACAATGTAATCTTTTTCTTTTAAATGAATTGTCGAATCAGTTTACCTTTCAATTTTTTCGAATTTAAATCACTGACATCTAACCAAGTCGCAAACAAAAATTTTGACGGATTTTATTTGCCCAAATATGCAGAAAAATATTGGAATGTTCTGTAAAAAAATGAATTACGTCGCGTTTTAACGATCCGAATTTCAACATCGAGCTTCAATACGAAATAATATATTTTTGTTTTCTCAAACTTTAATGATGCCTTCGAAATTTTCAGCTCTACTATCTCAATGGCACAAGGATCACAAAATGGTATTTTTTCTCTCTAGAGTCTACAGCACTAGGCTTGTTTGTTTGCTACATTCATATGGGAGTCGTAATATAAAATGAAGTGTTGTTCTCACGTACATATATAAGCATTAAAGCGTTTATATACGTATATATTAATCCGTGGAAAAATACTTTGAAAAAGTAAAAAATGAACGCCAAGTATTAAAAAATCGCAACGTTAGTTATAAAGTGATCATTCTATATTTTTGTTATTACTTTAACCCTTTGAGGGGCAGTGGGACATACGCTGTCCCACCTGTTTTGTCTCAGTTTTTTTCACTTTTCTGATATATTTTTGCACTTTTTTTATAGACAAAAACTTTTTAGACTCTTAGGGACCTAAGTTACAAGATTTTAATGATAAAGTGCGGATATTGTTTATTTACCATTAGTTATAAACAACTAAAGTACAAAAAATACGGATTTTTCAGGATAAATTCGTTTGTGGCTAAGCAAAAAGTCCTAGAGCTTTAAACAATTTTTCACGTGTATTCTGCACCTTATACCATAACATATATTTTTTTCAGAATTTTTCAAAAGTTGGTTTTTTGTTTTTTTTTTTTCGAAAATTGAAAAAATAAGGAAAAAATACTATTCGTGCGGGAAAAATGGTTGGTTTGAATGCAGTTCTTGTTGAATCAACCTGAAATTTGGTATACAAAGGTTTTTAGGGTCTCTGATTACGAATCTGGCATTATAATTAAAAAATTCAAGATGGCGGATCCAATATGGCGGCGTGTATTTTCGAAATATTTACAAACTGGATATTTTTTGATGAAATTACGCATACGGAGGTTTTCGAGGTCCCTGATCACAAATCTGGCATCATAATTTAAAAATTCAAGATGGCGGATCTAATATGGCGGATGTTATTTTTGAAATATTTACAAACTGGATATTTCTTGCTGAAATCACGTATATCAAGGTTTGGAGATCTCTTCGAGTCCTCTAAATTGAAGATGGCAAATCCAATATGGCGGACATTTTTTTATGTAAAATTGAAGTTATTTATTCAATTATATATTTGTTATAAAAAGTTGGCTTATGCAAACAAAATTTTGAGTATTTCGGGCAATGCATTTGGAACTAGTTCCTTCCCAGGTCGACGTCGTTAGTTCCGGGTCACGCTAAAAGAGAGGAATAATAGCAGTAGTGGACCTCTTCTGGTTCATGTAATTATGGCGCCAAAATCGTAATTAGCGGACTCAAAAACCTTCGTGTACTCATTTCTTTGTAAATTGAACAAAAAAACGCAAGGTTAGCCCATTACAGTGGCCATATTGGATCCGCCATTCTGAATTTCGTGATTTCGATTTCGAAATCGTAATCAGCGACCCCTAAAACCCCTGAGTACTTATTTGTTTGTAAATTCAACAAAATATAGTAAAGTTAGGCGATCACAGTAGCCATATTGGATCCACCATTTTGAATTTCGTAATTTCGATTTCAGAATCGTAATCAGCCACCCCGAAAACCCCCGTATACTCATTTCTTTGTAAATTGAACAAAAAAACGCAGTTAGCCCATTACAGTGGTCATATTGGATCCGCCATTTTGAATTTCGTAATTTTGAGTTCAGAATCGTAATCAGCGACCCCGAAAACATAAAGATCACCGATAAATGTTTAAATTCGTTGAGCAGAAAAATGTGCCCCTCAAAGGGTTAAAACTTACTTCACCTCGGAAAAACCAATTAAAAAATGTTTAACCTTAATTTCCGAAAAATATTCACTTTCATTTCTTTTCCACACTACGCAAAAGGTTACTTTACCTCGAAAAAAAATCATCAAAAAATGTTGTTCTTGATGTGAAAAAAAAATTAAACAGTTCCACAATTTTCATTCTACTATGGGAATATGCTCAAAATTACTTTACCTTGAAAAAAAGCGTACTAGAACAGTTTTGGCCTTAATTAAAAAAAAAAAAAACCGATTCGCAACGTTTATTTCTTTTCCGTCATATGCGAAAGTTACTTTACATCGAAGAAAATTCTAGTTAAAAATGATTGCCCATGATTAAGAAAAAAAAATGAAATCATTTTAACATAGCTAAGAATGGTGAATATAAACTACGGAATTCCGCAGGGAATCATGCACACCCTGAATAGTTAAAGGGTTTTGTCGCCTCAAGGGCTTCCAAGTAAAATTTTGCCAATATTAAAAAATTATTATGATTTTATGTTACCTAAGGACTATGAACGTACAACACAATTCCACAGAAAATAATACAAAGAAAAATTACATAAAAAAGTCGACGTACGCGTACAAATGCACGCGTTCAAGAGCACATGGACAGACGTATCTAAACAATGTACCGCACAAATTCACTGCAAAGATTTCATAAAAACTTGGCGTGTATGGTTTTCAAATATAAGTTCGGGGAGACAGTTGATCCAATCTACTTCCCAGATCAATGATTAACTCGTTCGTTCATCAATGATGAAAAAAGCCCGATTCCTGGAAGAATAGATAGAATAGAATATCTATCTCATTGTCATTCTTTTTCCATTGTAAACACTATTTTTCGGTTTTTTTTTTAAATAAAATGCTTCAAAAAAAGATGCTCAATGTGAAATTTCTCATCACTTCACGAAAATAGCTATAACTTTTTTTCTGTCCAAAATTAGAACTCCAGCAATCGCTCATTCTTTTTGTTTTTGAATCATCTTTAAATAGGTAATTTGCTTTTCTTGTTTATCGATATTTTTTAATTACTGATGATTTTTTAAAGGTGAACAATGAATAAAAAATTTGAACTTTTTTTCACATTTTCTTAAAAAAACAATATATCGGAATTTTATAAAGCCTACAACGTAGTGTAATCATGAGATTTGTTCCTGTGAAAAATTCATCGAAATCGGTTCAGTGGTTCTCGATTGAAAAGCGGCCAAATATTTTTTCGCCAAAAGATTTGTATATATAAAGATAGAAATATATATATATATATATATATATATTTAGAAAAATCGAGTAGTTTGATTACACGTTTCAGAAGCATTCGTGTAGTCTAATGACATTTGTGCACTTTGCTAACTGCCATCAAAGTACCCACCATATGACTTCACTTCACGTACCTCTTATATCAAATGTTAGCGGCAACATCTAAGAAAACGTCAAAGGACAATGACTTGTAAACAAACTGTATTAATGTCGATATTCAGTGTAAAATAAACATTGTAGCAAAGTTGTATACAATAATTATCTATATTTATGAACTAAGAATATATTTACATGTACTTATTTTTTTACTATTTTCACTGTCAGTATAAAGTACGATTTTAGCATTTTACTGCTCACTTCACTCAGTTTCACTATTTACGACTTCATCATTTTACTATTCATTATTCCCGAAGCAAAGTACTGTCATGTTTTTGATAAGGAGTGATATCTTGGCGAAAACTTTTAAAAAGTAAAAAAAGAACGCCAAGTATTATCGATCTTAGTTATAAAATAACGACTCTATATTGTTGTTATTACGTTAAAATGAAAACTATGTTTTTATTCACAACTTTCATTTCATTTTCGTTATATACAAAATGTTACCTCACTTCGAAAAGAAACTACTAAAAAATGGTGTCCTTGATTTGAAAAAAAAAATGAAATCATTCTAACATAGCTAAGTACGGTAAATAAATTATGAAATTTCACATGCGATCATTCATTGGCACCTTAAACGGTGTCCGCTAAAGAGTTTTGTCGCCTCAAGGGCGTCCAAAGAAAATCCTACAAATATAAAAAAATTAGTATTATGACATTATGTTAGCTAAGGACAATGAACGTACAAAACAGTCCTACGGGAAATGAATGAAACAAAAATTACATAGAAAATTATATGTACCCGTACAAGTGCACACGATTCACGTTTCTACATGTACATACACCACAAATTCACTGTAAAAACTACACAAAAACTTGGCGGGCATGGTTTTCAAAAGTAAGTTCGGGAAAACACGGTTGTTCGGATATACTCCCTAGATCAATGATCAACTCGCTCTTTCATCGATGATGAAAGAAGCCCCCAGATCCATTCCCAGACCAAATAAGGGAGTCCGTATTGACGACAAGATGAAGATAGGTGAGATGGATTAATCGGATGGATGGATAAATGGATGGGATGGATAGAAAGATAAGTTGAATAAGTAAATGAGATGGATGATTACATGCTAAGATAGATGGATAGAATGGATGATCTAAATGCATAGTTGAATGGAATGAATGGGGTAGAGGGATCGGATGGATAAACTGTTGACTAAGGTGGACGGGTGGGCAGAAAAAGACTAGATGGGATAGAGAATTGGGACGGTTGAACACAAAAAAAACTGAATGTACAAGTGGACGGATGGATACTAATTTTTTGATATTTGTAGCATTTCCTTTGGAAGCCCTTGAAGCGACAAAATTCTTTAGCGGGCACCGTTCAAGGTGCCAATGATCTGGGCTATGTTAGAATGATTTCATTTTTTTTTCAAATCAAGGACACCATTTTTAGTAGTTTCTTTTCGAGGTGAAGTAACATTTGGTATATAACGAAAAAGAAATGAAAGTTGTGAATAAAAACATAGTTTTCATTTTAACGTAATAACAACAATATAGAGTGGTCATTTTATAACTAAGGTCGCGACTGTTTAATACTTGGCATTCTTTCTTTACTTTTTAAAAGTTTTTGCCAAGATATCACTCCTTTTTGAAAAACTTAACAATACTTTGCTTCGGGAATAATGAATAGTAAAATGATAAAGTCGTAAACAGTGAAATTGAGTGGAGTGAGCAGTAAAATGGTAAAATCGTACTTTATACTGACAGTGAAAATAGTAAAAAAAATAAGTACATGTAAATACATTCTTACTTCATAAACATAATGTCGAAAGTTAACACGTTAATAAATCAACGCCAGTCGCTTCGTGTTTTTAACACATGCGTCCCCGTAAGTAAGGAAAATTTGGGCGTTGAAATTATTAGAGCGGTTGTTTGTTCTCAATCATAATATGCGTAATTGGGTTTGAATGATTTAGTACGAAATCTCGTTAAAGATGATGCCACGAATAAATTCTACGAAACTGTTTTACCGACAAACTTCGAATTATTTTTTTAATGTCAAAATTTTAAATTTCGTTTTATTTCTTTTTACCTAAATTTTCGTGAAAATACGTTTTGTTCTAATACGTAATAGGTTTGCATGAAAAAAATAACTTCGTTTTTACAAAAATTGAAAACGATAAAAAAAAATTATTCTATTAATCAACATGAAACACTGCGATTATTTCCAATTATAACGATTCACCGCAAAACGATTTTTATTGGTCCTTAAAAAGGATTTTCTACACAAAATCTTTACATAATTTTTTGGAAACTGCAGGGAAAAATGAGATGTTGATGTGTAAAAGTTTAAATATTTATTTTCGATCATATAATTCTGTTTTTCGGAATGAACCTTATTTTACGTTTTCTTTTTTTTATTTTTATACACGCATTTTCACGAAAATATGTTTCATCCTAAAAAAAATGGATCTATATGAATTCTTTATGAAAATGAAAGTCCCGTGTTCTGGAAATTTGTACGAGTCAAGTTATCAAATTTTTCAATAACTTCTTGACTCATTTGAGATTTCCATTGATCTTTTTGTCCGCTTCTCATGAATGTACCCTCGGTCTCAATGAGTTTCAATTTCCTGCTGATATCAACTGCGTCTTCGTAATTAACAGCAGAATTATTTTTCATGCTCTCGAAGCTCAAATGCTTCAGTAATCGTCGCATGTTCTCGTCATTGTCGTACATGCCATCTTTTGACTTCCCAAGAAAATTAGAAGTTTTACGAATTACCGAGGCGAGATCCTTTCGAAAAAAAAAATCCAAATTAGAAAAATAACGAAAATAAAAGTAAATGCGAATTCACATCGAACCAGAATCTTACTTCCTTCATATCTTCGTACTTCAGGAATAAAACATTGTCGTCACTTCTCTTGTTCCAAAAGCCAAGAATGTGCTTCCAAAACGGCGCGAAACAAACTTAAATATGAAGATAAACATGTTTTTGTTACACATCAAAATTTTATTCAAGACAATTGAATGAAATTCCGATTACATTTAATTTTTATATTCAATTAAAAATTGTAATAATAAAAAAAAGGAAAAATAAAAGTCTCACGTTTTCCAGCCAGGAAAAGGGTACAAAAATCCTCAAAATTTCCGTGATATCCTTCGAGCAGTTTGCAATGATTGTAATACGAGATACAAGTGTCCTTAGCATTTCTCGCGACGTAGATGATTTTCGGTTTTTTAATACCATCACGAATTTGCCGAGGTAACAAATCGAAGGGCAAATGAGACTTGATAAATCTTGGACTTGGTAATTTCTCGACGTATGAAACGCTTTGTTCTACCAATTCCGGAAATTGGAAACCATCCATTCGCGATAAGATTGTCGTGTAATCAAAAAGTGCTGAATGTCTGTAAAAAATCGAATTATTTACAATGAATAATAGAACTTTCATTTTTTTTAAATGGTCTTCGAAAATGTGGAAAAAATAAAAATAATACAAAATTTGAATTACTCCAAAAATGGAAATCTCTCTGAAAGAAGTACTTTTGCTGATTCGAAATCAAGATTGTTTGCGATGCACCAAACCATTTCTTGAGTCCAAGTCGTACCTTCAAAATATCATTAAATTAATTTATTATTATCAATAATACAATTATTATCGTAATTATACAATCATTTTTGTTAATTTTAGTATATTGGCACAGTTTCTCACCACTTTTTGGAAAACTGCAAACCCAGATATCGTCATCACGAACTTCAAAGTTTTCTATAGAATTGGCAAATTTTTCGTAATACGCTGGCAGACAAAATCCCTTAAGGGTCATGTAACCGGTTCGAAATTCATTGGTGAAAGTTTCTCGAAGCAGACGACCAACGTCTTCAGTTTCAGTTTCTTCAGACATCTTATTTTAATGAACTATTTGTGAATGGATTTTATAGTCGATTAATAAATTTCGTTGACGATTTAAGGTAATTGCTAAAAAAATTCGAGATAAATAGAACTTCGTAAAAATTTTAGTATTTGTTAAAGTATATTTCCCGAATATACTGGCGAAAGGAAAACGTAGGTTACCGCATTCATTTTAGAGAAATTGTTTAAGGAAATACGATTAGTTCCTCGGGGTCAAAAAAGAGCCTAAATTTATTTTATCCACAGCCATTTTGATTTGTGTCGAATATTCATGTTTTTCATTTTTTTGATTCTGATGTACGACAATCGTGGTAAATAATTAGTTTACAAAAATAAAAACTGACGAATTAGATTCTTAATGACTCGGGAGTCAAAGAAAAGTAAGGTTAGGTTTATCAATCGCATCAACTGTTACGCGCGACCATGCCAAATCTGTCGGCGCTATCCCGTTTTTGACCGGAAATTGAAACTTTTTTGTAATATGGTGCTTTAAACTACGCAGTGAGGTATGGTTTTCTGATTTTTTACAATATTTCTAATGTTCAATCTATCAGAATCCAGTTTTTCAATGGCTAATCTTCGATTTTGAAGCAGAAAAACTGTGTTCACGGCACTTCCGGTTGACCGTCTCCATAAGACGACGTGTTTCAATGGCTCAAAATGCTTGACTTTACAATTTTATTATGAAAAAACGAGGTGGTCAATATAACCCAAATTTTGGCAATAGGCGCATAAAATATCCGTCAAAATCATATAAAAATTTCAAGTCCGAATCTTGGATTTGACCCTATAATCTTACCTCCTTAAGGCTAGGAGTCATACCAACTGAGCCGCCATGAGTGCGAGAGAGAAAAATGTTACTCCATTCAAGAAAAATGTTACTCCATTGCATTAGTTGTATGGGGTAAGGCCACAACCCTTGTACTTATGCATTGGGTGACGTCATTGCAGCAATGCCAACTTATAAAAAATGAATATTAACGATGTGTACGAATGAATGCAAAAATTTTCAACTATATAGTAATAATCTTAATTATTATTTACATATACGTTCATTTTAATTAGTTAGGACTATTAGAAAATTAAATTTTGATAATTTAATGTCGCGCGTTCTTTGGTTATGCGCGGTCGTTAGGTTGGATTCAGTGAGGCCTGTGACAGCTGTGTTACGTGTACTGGTGCGTGTTCTTATGGGTTATGTCGGCGTCAAAGAAAAATGACGATAAATTGCAAAAAAAATTTGGTACGTCACTAAACTGTCTATAGAAAGAACGATTCGTCCGTGCTCATTGCTACAAGCATCACACCAACGTTGAGAAAAATAAAATGAAATGAAAAAAGTTCTGATTACTTGCATTTGATTGTAACAAAATTCAAATCACCGCGGCGATTTTTCGACTGTGCTATAGCCGTAGCTGCGACGTTGCCACATTCCAATAGAGCTTTTTCAATGAGCCTCACTTTTTCGGAAAGTTGTTATTTATTTTTGATGATTTATCGTTAATTATTTCGGTTACCTATCTGTTTTTTTCGGTAATATTGATCTATATGCTTTACTCGATACGGCACTCGTTTTTTGAGTAATTTTTTTTTATTTTTACGGACGATATTCGCAAAAAAGTACGAGGGTAGTAATGTTACCCCATACAACTAATGCAATGGAGTAACATTTTTTTTGAATTTCAACAATTAATTTCTCTAAAGTGAATGCGGTAATCTGTGTTTTCCTTTCGCCAGTATATTCAGGAAATATACTTTAACAAATAGCAAAATTTTTACGAAGATCTATTTACCTCGAAAATTTTTAGCAACAACCTTAATTAACACTGATCGATCGCGAAAATACTTGTTTCGCGTAATTGTTAAAGTGTTCTGTCATTCGCATGCTCGAACGATTGGCATTTTATATACATCGGACTAAGTCCTTCGCGTAAATTGCGTTGCAAACGCGTGACCTTGAATCAAAAACCGCTGCTCAGAAAAACGAGTCTTTTTCCTTAGTTTTTGTTCCCATAAAATTAAATTTAAAGCGAACAAGGTTAATGCCAATTTCACGCTTGTTTCGTTTCTTCTTTTTCTCGGAGACATCACTGAGCGAGGATAATGCGCCCACAATTTATAATAGCATTTTTTAAATTTAGGGAAAAAAAACATAAAAAATTGAAATGTTACTTTCGAGCTGGAACGAGTTTATGATATAATCGATGATCGCAACATTGTTTTTTTGCCGAATTTAATCGATGACGACCTATTTTCGCAGTTTCCAAGTGACAGTTTTGTGTACAAGCACGGGTCTCCCAGACCCATGTGAATTAGCAAACATTAAATAGTTTTTGTAAATATTCTTCAGACGACCGAAACTTCAAGTTTGGGCAATTTAAGGCTACATTAAAATTACATTTTCAGGGTCAAATTTTACTCGCAAAACTCACTGATAACATAATTCAATTTTTTGTGTTCGATGATCATTTAAAATTTCAGAAAATATATTTTGAAAATTAGTTATTTCCAGTCTTGAGGCTGCTCACCGAAATACCTTAAAATTATAAAAAATTTGTTCGATTTTCTTTTTTATATCCACACAAAACTGTTCGAACGCTTGTCAAAAAATAAAATAGTTGAAGAAATATTGACTTTTCGCTGAAATATAAAAAATCGTCCTGGTACAGGTCTCTCAGGTCCAGTTTGTACAAGTAAAGTGCAATTTTAAAAAACTACAAAACAGGCTAAATATCATCAGTTTCAATGGATCATTTGTATGGCACGCCGTTTTGCTATTTATTATTAGAAATTTTCGACCTCAAATGAAAATACAATATCTCATTAATACTGAAACTAATAATCTCCGAAACCATTTTAATTTAGTCAAGAGCAAAAATAATGAATTAATTTTGTCTAGACATAAAATTAATTCGAAATGCACAGGGAAGGATACAGAAAACGTTGAATTAATTTTTTGTCTAGACATAATTTTAATTTATTTTTATTATGTTATAAGAAAAAATTTATGCATTTTTATTCAGCTCAACAGTCATAAAAATTGTGAGACTAATATTTAATTAGTCGCAAAATAATTCAGTGAATTAATATTGTGGTACGACATCACACGAATTGACGATTCAAGAATTTATTAAGGCCGAATAAAAATTCGATGAATTAAAATTATACTTCGACAGAATGAATCTTCAAAGTCAAATTGAAATACTACAGTCATAATAATTCAACGAATTAAACTAAATTTTAAATCGCATGAAGTTTTCATTATGTCTAGACAAAATATTTATTGGAAACTTTCATTATGTACATAATTAAAATGTTTAAATTAAAATTGAGTACATAATTTTAATTCCGTAAAATTTTATTCGGAAATTAAAATTATGTACAAAATTTTAATTCATTGAAATTTAAATTCGAGTCTCAAAATTGTGTACATAATTTCAATTCTCGAATTTAATTTTGGAGCCTAATTTAATTTTTCGATATTATTAAGAAGGTATACATAATTTTTACTCTTAAATTAAAATTTAGATTAGTTACAATAGTCTACATAAATTTCATTCGCTCAAATTTTAATTCATGCAAATTTTATTGCGTTCAAATTTTTATTTATTCAAATATTATTTCCTGAATAAAAATTTGAATGAATTAATATTTGCAAATTCAATTTCATTTAATTTTGAATTCTGGAATTAAAATTTGGATGAATTAAAATTTGAACGAATTAAAATTATGTACATTATTTTAATTACCTCAAATTTTAATACGAGAATTAAAATTATGTACATAATTTTAATTACTCTAAATTTTAATTACCCCAAATTTTAATTCTTCAATTAAAATTATGTACATAATTTTAATTATGCAGTTGGCGCCAATCAGCAATTGGGGCGGCGTTCGCTATACGCGGGACGCTACCAAAGCTTTACAGCAAAATAGCATAGCTGCTGCTCTCTATAGCCCACGCACGGTTTCTATTCCCTAGGAGTTCGCGAATTCTTGAATTAAAATTACGTACATAATTTTAATTACATGTACATAATTTTAATTAAAATTATGTACATAATTTTAATTACCCTAAATTTTAATTCATGAATTAATATTATGTACATAATTTTAATCCTCGAATTAAAATTTGGTAATTAAAATTATGTACATAATTTTGATTAACTCAAATTTTAATTCGAGAATTAAAATAATGTACATAATTTTAATTACCCCAAATTTTAATTCGAACGAATTTTAAAATAAAATTTCATACATCATTTGTGTTTAGGAATTAAAATTATGTCCAGACTTAATATCAAATGGTATATCTAATTCAGTGGTAATTGAATATAAATTCGATGAATTAATATTATGTCTAAACATAATATTAAATCCTTTAAGGAATTTTCATTTAGTATATTTTTTATTTGACTTCATTTTTATGAAGCTAATAAATAGCAAAACGGCGTGCCGTACGTAACACGGATTCGAAAAGCAAAAGATTTGTCAGGCAAAATCGGTCAAGGCAAAATGTTCTCGTTACGAATCGTAAAGTTAATAATTTGCATATAAATCGAACATGTAATTAAACTTTTCTAGTTCTCATCATTCGACGTCCATAAACGATTTATTTCATGGTGAGGTTTTATCGCTTCTAAAAGAGTAAAGTAGAGCTCGCGCTAAAATCATTTACTGCTAAATTTGGCATCGATTAATAGAATTCTAATTAATTGCTGTTACATTCGATATTCGACAATAAAAGATCAATTTTTTCACTTTCATTTGTATGCGAAAATAAGAGCTCAAATCGCAAATTCATTAAGCAATTATCCTTGAACGAAATATTGAATTTTTTATCGTTGAAGTACAATGTAATCTTTTTCTTTTAAATGAATTGTCGAATCAGTTTACCTTTCAATTTTTTCGAATTTAAATCACTGACATCTAACTAAACTACAAACAAAAATTTTGACGGATTTTATTTGCCCAAATATGCAGAAAAATATTGAAATGTTCTGTAAAAAAATGAATTACGTCGCGTTTCAACGATCCGAATTTCAACATCAAGCTTCAATATGAAATAATATATTTTTGTTTTCCCAAACTTTAATGATGACTTCGAAATTTTCAGCTCTACAATTTCAATGGCATAAGGATTACAAAATGGTCATTTTTCCCTCTAGATTCTACAGCACTAGGCTTGTTTATTTGCTACATTCATGTGGGAGTCGTAATATAAAATGAAGTGTTTTTCTCATGCAAATATATAAGCATTAACGCGTTCATATATGTATATATTAATATATATTTATATATCTATATTTATGGTTACGCATATACTGTTTGTAAGTTGAACACGTTTCTCTTGGAATAGTTAAAACAAAGAAAATCCTAATATGAATTGAAACAGCAAATGTATTCGCCACATCAAATGCTTCCCTCTCTTTGTACATTTTTGTACTTTTTCAATCGCGCTTCGTCGCATCGTACGTCGTTTTTTTATTCGTTAACATTAATAATGTCATGGTTAAAGAAAAATAAAGTTGATCTTACAGCGAAGGATCAAAGGTTCGAAATGACACTGACGCTCTGTGAAAGATCGACCTGTCCCTTGAGTACTTTTTGTTGTAACTTTTGACCGAACAATTTGGCCATCAGATGATTACGGCGCGCATCCTCTTCCTTCTCACGCTGACGACGCTTGTTTCGCACCTCGTTCAATCGCAGATAACGCGTTCGCAGCCTCAGCTTCATCTCGTACTCGCTCAGTTTTCTCTGGACGTTTGCTGTTGCACGTTCCAATTGTTAGTTTCGTTCGTCTTACGTTTCTTCCTCAAGTAAACATCATATTTTCGTAAGTGCTTGATTTTTTTACCTGCCGGGCCTTTCGGCGGACGCTGCGGCTTAAGGAAAACCGACGATCCAGCCATCGCCAGAAATTGCTTCCGCTTCTCACGCTTCAGCTGACGCAGCTGCGATAACTCTCTCATGTAACGACGACGAGTCTCCACATTCTCGAGAAATTCAGGCTTGTTTGTAGCCAAAAAGTCCTGAAAGTATTTTTCAATGATATTAATCTTAAAATAAAAATTTAAATAAAATTCCAATTAGTCGATTAATCATTATTGAATCAACTCGATATTATTTATTATTTGCAAATTATTTTTTTTTTATTTATCTGAGTTTTCTGTTTCAAATATTCGACATTCTCGAGAAATTCGGGCTCGTTAGTTGCACAAAATACTGTCAGAACTTTCAAATATTCAAATTATTTTCAGCATTAAAATTATAAGTTTTCATTTTTGAATTTATTTATTTCAATTAGAATCAGTTATGCTTTGATTGATAAATAAATGGAGGAATAATTTCATCGATTGATCATTTACAAATTTTTAAATGAAGTTTATTATTATAATTATCATATTTATTCGAGTTATTTTTTTTTTTTGCAACAACTTACTTTAAGAGTTCCTGGAAGTTCGTCCTGATTCACATCGTTATCTCCATCTTTTTCAGTACTTATTTCCTCCTCTGCAGCGCAAACACAATTTTTCTGTGGTTTTTCGTTGATAGGAATGGATTGAGTAGCCTTAGATTGCGTTTTCGTCTTGTTGGACAGACCTTTAGTGACAATTTTCTCACTTCTCAGAGATCTCTTTCCGCCGATGTTTTTAGGTTTTTCTTTGATCGTTTCATCGAATTTTAACTCGTAAGCAACTGGTTTTAAATAATCCTGAGAACATTTGCATTTCCGGAAAGCATTTTTGCCGTCTTTAACGGACCATATCGTGCCGCAAGTTCGACAAGATTTGCAAGTTTTTTCGGAACTGCCATTGGCTTCTGTAGCGGAAGAATTTTTTCTCGAATCTTGTTTATTAGCGCCGCCACTCAATCTCTTATCGACCCACGGATTATCCTCGGCAGTGCACGCGCATTTCGGACACGACAACAAATTTTCCGGCCGAGTTTTGTTTTCAGTTTCCATTGCACTTTCGGAGCTAGAAATCGGAGTTTTATCCTCTTTTTCACGGTTCTCCTCCTTTCCTCGAATTTCGTCTCGTTCCCGATCGTCGCAATTGCAATCTGTTGGAAAAACGTAAACGTCGCTCGAGTCGTTGTCGTCGGAGGATTTCGTCGAAGTTTCGATAGTTTCTGCGCCATTTTTTGTCGTGGGTGAGATATTTTCCTCGTCGCATCTTGCGCAACGAGCTTTGTTTTTAGCCGGTAATTGTCGAATTGCATAATTGGATTTGCACGTGGCGTTTAATTGGTTTTTCGCTTCTTTACGAGAGTTCAAGTTTTTAGAACTCGAGGCAGGAATTTGGCGGACGATTGGTTGAGTGATAATTGGTCTCTCGTCGCTTCTGGGCTTTCGAGGACAATTCTTCGAGTGTTCGCGTGTAAATTTCTGCGGCGAATGTATTATGCAAGCTCGGTGTCTACTGTGAGCCGCGTATCTTTGGCAATAACAAACGTGTTCCTGAGTCCTCGTGCAAGTTTTCACATCGCCGTGAGACTGCGTTTTGTCGCGATTCGGACAATTCGACGAGTGTGTTCTCGTCCCTGCTTCCATCACTATTTGGCTCGACGTTGAAACGGCGGTTGACATTTTTTGTGGCGAAATCGAACGGGTTTGAACGCACATATCGCGCGTTCCCAATCCCATTTCTACTGTCACTTTCGCTGTAGATGTTGAAGCAAAAACTGGTAACGTCGCCGAAACGATTTCTCCACCTGTTTTCGAATGTCCGCTTGGCTCCCCATCGCTTCCGGTTTGCGTGCAACTATTTCGCTTTCGAGTATGTCCCACTCTGTCGATTCTTTCGTCCTCGCGCTTCGTTGATGGCTTTCGACCCGAACGAGCACTCGCTAAGTTCCCGTGCGACGACCATTGGTTCTCCAGGACCTTGCTCAACGGCTCTTCCCTTTGGATATTCTCGACTGCTGCCTTACTTCCGGTTACTGGAGCTCGATCAGTGCGGCTCGAAAACTGCACGAAATGCAAGGATAAAAGTCAGATATTTTTTGTTACTTTTCTATTGAAAATACTTTCGAATGGCACAAAAAAATTGAAAAAAAAATGAATTTTTTTTTACGATTAAACCTCAGTGCACCTTTTTTTATTAAGCAGCTACAAACACTGGGTCGGTGAGACCCGGCCTAAAATCACACCTGTACAGGCAAAATCTGTGTGCGTTCCATATTTTTTACAAAAAAATCATTCGAGCTCATAAACATGTGATTGCTTAATCGAAGATGGTGAGTGTTTCAACTTTTATTCCAGATCTTTCAGACCCAAAAATGCACTCTAAATGTTAAAGTTGACCTTAAAAATTTAACGATTTCAAATCTAATTTCTTTTCATTTAACATTAAATTTGATTTGTTTGTTTTTTTATTTTTATTTGAAATGATTCGTTTTTTTTTAAATTTGAACTTGAAATTTTTTGATTACCAAAGATGAATTCTTTGTAAATTATTGAAAAATTCTTTGGACAAAATAATCGTTAATTTGGTTGATTAGTGTAATAGAACATGATTTTCTCAATGAAGATTATTTTTACTTACGTTTCGTTCGGTGTGAGCTTGATTGATCCAACGACTAACGGGCAATTCAGCTAATCGTTTACTCGGTGAATTTTCGCTTCTCGATCGAGTCTCAGTTTTATTGGGTTCTTCGAGTAATCGTTTTAAGTTGCAAAGATGACTGATTTCATTGGTGATCCAAACTAGTTGATTTCTCTTTTCCATTTCGGCGTAATTGATGAGTTTAGCATCACTGGATTCGGAATTGCTGCATCGTCCAAGTTCGAAACGTCTTTCGGACATGGTCGTCGGCAATCGCCAATCAGTCTCATTTGTCTCGGTTCTGCGTCTCTCTTTGACCAATACAATTCTATTGGAAACTAGATTTCTATGAGATGTGCTTGTACTCGTTGCGCTCGTGGTGCTCGCTATGGCGGTGGTCGTTGTCGTCAAAGCCGTTGGAACATCCCTGACGAGATTTTCCGACGAATTTCTAGTCTTTTCGTTGCTCTTTTCAATACTATAAAATAAATTTGTACTTTTGTTTTTGTGCTGATTTTGTAACTGTGGCATGAAGCACTCGGAGCTCTGGCTCTTTTCGCCGTCCGTGTTTGTGTCTTGTCTTTGATCTTCACTTCTCAATCCCATCCGAGCTTTTCTACCATCCATCAAAGTTCTGTCGGTGTGACCGTCGAACGGAAATTTATCACTGTTTATCGTACTCTCTCGACTGCTCGCCGCAAGCTCGATCATTTCCTTCAACGCACGAGTCTCTTTTGACAAATTTTTCTTCGGACTCGCTGGATTCCCACGGGCACTATTACGCTTTCGTGGACGCCAATCTTCTGCGGATGAATCTGTCGTATGTTGTTGTTGCTGTGGTTTGTTACTCACCAGCGCTTGAATTATGTCGTTACGATATACTTTGTTTCGAGTGTCCGCCGGATTCCACGGGACATTCTCTTCCAGATCATGCTCTATTCTATCGTCTGTATACTTCGCTGTGACTAGCCTCTTTATAACGTGATGTATCAGTCTTTTTTTCACCTGTAATGGAAAAATTCATTTTATTCGTCAAATGGAACTTTGATACTGTAAAATGAACAGAAAGACATCTCGATCGATCGTTTAAATATGCGAGTCATTTAAAAGTTTCTTCTTTCTTCGGCGATCTATTGGATCGAAGGGACGATGGTTTTTCGTGGTAAATAATTACAATTTATTTTATTTCAACCAAAAAGTGGTACACGGCTGAGGAAGAAACGCCCTTTTCTAAAAAAATGCCGCAACGCTAATACGTAGGTCACTACAAAAGTTTTGTCGTGATCTTGCATAGTGGAGTAATGCTCAGGAGTGACAAAACTTTTGTAGCGACCTACGTAGATGCACTTTCGCCAAAAATCAGTTGACAAAAAAATAAAGTGGGATATTTAACCGCATATTGGTATGTTTCGTGGATTATAGTGGAATTAAAAAATATCGATTTTTGATCAAATGGCAAATTCAACGAAAAAATTGCGATTTCAAGACAAAGTTGGTTGGTTTGTTTTTGTTAAAAATAAAAAACTGAGAATCATTGAAATTTTTTTATGAAATTCGATAAACAATTGTGTTCAGAATGACTATGGGAAATTTCAAGCAAACCGATTGAGTAATTTCCGAAACCTTTTAGGTATTACTTTATTTAAATAAATAAAAATTGCGAAAATTTCTTGAAAGGTATTTTTAATAACGAAAAACTTTCTTCGAATTGTTTCGATAGTTTTCTAAGCAATGTTTTTGCATTTCCTCGTTTTAATCTCTTTTGGGTGTACAGCCCCTGAAATAAAATGTATAAATAATATAGAGCAAAAAAATTGGAACAAACCTGTTTGTCACACTTGTTCGCGTCGACGAGACTCTTCAAAATATTAACGCTCCGCTCAAGATCTCGGACCAAGCTATCCGAGTCGCCCCAGAGTTTTTCATCGATACTGGAGCTTGTGTTTGGCATCGTAGAACATCTTGATTCGCGTCCAGTGTCGCAAGAAGACACTTGACTCGTGCTACCGTTCGCGACATTTTGATAAACGTGACCAGGAAAATATTCGAAGCTATTGGAGGCGCGACCGGTCGCGATTTCTTCGTTCATTTCTTCCACGAGAATTTCTGATCTCGTGCTGGACGACTCGTTCCTCGATGGCTCTGACGAACTGTTGCATTCCATCGTTTTTCCACCTCCTCGCGTTCGATATCTCGTGCGAGCTCCATCGACTCTAGCATCGTTTCCTTTTGAGTCATTTTTTTCTCGAGAATCATCAGGTTTTTCCACAGGATTCGGAGCTTGTGGAATGGACAGCGGAACATTACGATCACGCACGGTGTATGTGTTGCTGGAATTTTTGAGAATGGAGTGCAGTGATTTTGGTACTAAGCTACTGGCTCTTTTAGGCAAAGGAGGTTTTTCTTCTTCCTTTTCCTCTTCTTCTCTCTTTTCCTCTCTATTTTCTTCCGCTTTATTCTCATCGAACCCATTCACTTCATCGTTGGCTTTTTCACTCTCGCTCTCAGTCACTTCGACCTGAATCCCTATAGACTCTCGAGAGCAAGACTCCAGGCTAGTTTGAATGAATTTATCGTAAGTAATAGGTTTGTTGACGATGGTTGCAATGGAAGAAGTAGAATCGAAAATAAGAGGCAAAATCTTTTTCTCCCTAGCCCGCAAGTTGAGCTCACTTTGGCTTCGCTTAAGGGACAATCTCGACAGAGGTAAAGCGAGTAGATTCATAGAAGAGCTTTTTTTGAGAGGAGACAACTGGCTGTGTCTAGTTTCTTTAGACCTCGAGCCTTCAGTAGGATATTTTATTTGTACGGGAGGTGCTCTTTGACTTTTTTTCGACTCCGCAGCTCCTTTACCCTCGTATGAAGCAGCTCCCTCATTGCAAACTTCTTGAGATTTTTCATCGCACACTTTCATAACGGCGGACGAGTGATTTTTAACAATGGGCGTTATTTCCATTTCGCTCTCAGATTCGGTGGACATGTGTCCAACCAAAGGAGTAGAATTTGCATCTGGCTTCATGGAATTTTTCGTTCCCATTCGCGAGCTTGTGGTTGATTCGTTGGTTCCTTCGGGATCAAGTCGCATAGCGACGGAGCAACCTCTTGCCAATGCCATACGTTCAATGGTGCACAATTTTTTGTCCTTTTCTTTGGACCTTGGAACGAGAGCATTGAAATAACCGACGTCAGCGCCGCTGTCCCATTCCAAGGGTTTATGGGACGCAACACTTGACGTAGGCGAAACACTGGGCTTCGTTTCGTTGTCCCTTGGCTCAACGAGAGTTTCCCGACTGCTTTCGTTCTTCTCCTCTAGAATCGTCTCGTTCACAGGACGTTTACTTATGGGAGAGGGCGTGCGGGAATCCACGACGTAATTCGATGTTACGGCAGCGTCTGTTGAGGATGGTTGACCGATAAGCGGCGGCCTCGCCCATCTGCGTCTCTCTCGAGGAATCAACAAATCCTGTCTGGATCTTTCCTCATCCGCAAGAATCACATAACTATCTACAGCTGTTCTAGAGTCAGGGATAGATCCGTAAGTTCGTGAATGGAAACTCGTGCTCTGGCAAGTAGCGCCAGGCTCTTGCAGGGAAAAATATCGACCCAGGCTTGAATTTTGAGAATATTTTTGATAGTACTCCATGACCTGAGAAGAGAGAGTCTTTTTGGCTACTACGGGAAGTATCGTTGTTGGTCTGACGCTCGAAGTTTGCTCCACGTACCATCGGAGCGAGGTGGATGGTTGAGTCGATATTTCTCGCTCCGCTTGATTGTTTCTTCCGTCAAATCGCTCCGGAGCTTCGGAATCTTCCAAATCTTTGAGACGGCCTTCGCAACTCGAGCCAGAATCGTATTCCATTTTTTCGATTTGAATATTGTCGTTTACATTATTTTTATTTTTATTTGAATTTTCGTTTTCGACTGGAAAGATCGAATTTTTTTTTTTTTCGTTGATACTTTTGTCATCGCACGAAAATCGCGAAGATTCTTTTTTAGGTTTTTAGCTGATGAGAAAAAAAATATCGTGGAAATTAAGGTTTCTTTTGATCAAATGTCTGGATGACGTCTGCGCGGCGTCTACGAAACTTTATGACGCGCTTCGTGGACAGTTCTAACGTCTATGTACCTACCCTCTAGCAAGCGTCACTTCGTAATTACATTCCTTTTGCGATATAATTACTTTATTAAACACTTTGGTTAAAAACTTATGAAACTTCGAAAAACCCACGTTTCACTTTAGATTTCGTACACATTACTTTTTTTTAATTCCATTCTCACACGTTTGTACGTGTATCAAAGCTTCGCACATAATATTCAAATTATTGTTTACATGTTGTGTAATTTGGACGGGAGAACGTAACCCTTCCTAGAAAGTATATAATTATAGTACGCACTAAGCTTGTTAGGGGAACACTACGGCGTTGGTCGAACGCCATAGAAAACGACGTCATTGGCTCATGCTTGACAATAGAGGGGAAAATCGCGCATAATCGGAACTCGCTTGTTTTAATCAAATGAGTGCTATTTTTCGAATGTCATTTCAATTTATTTTTCCAGCTGTAATCGCTTCAATCATTCAAATTCAATAAAATTCAGCCTCAATTCGCGATAATTAATTTTTTTCATAATAAAAATGTCATAAGTTAAGTGTTTCCGTCCAATGACAAGGGAATAAAAACAACATTCTTTCACATATTTGACTAACGTACTGCGTCATGCAACTCCGAACCAGAAATTTCATCAGAACAAAAAACCAACAATAGTGCGATCTAACAAAAAAATTGACAGAAAAAAAAATAATACAAGAAATAAGTCACTGTCACACATTTTTAAACCATTCAACGATTGTATTATTGTATAAACAATCAATCCAAAGTCAATAACACGAGTAAGAACACAAAAATATCACGTGAAATTGAAATTCGTAAGAAAGGGAGGTTATGTTCGTGCTACAAAGTTTCGGACAGTGAAAACATTATTTTCGTTATTGAGGATTGATGTACGATTAAAAATGTTGAATACACGTCAAATATTTCGAGTATTCGCATCAAAGTGCAGCACATCGTTGCCAAAATCTGCTACACCAGTGTTCTTCGAAATAGTAAAAAATTCTTCGTTTCATCGAAATTCTCTACAACAAAAGTTGAATCTTCACACGAGTGTCGTTAGTCCAAGTGCTGCGAATGAAGCTCCAATCACGAAAAAGCCACTCGGAAGATTAGAGAGAAAACTGAGGTTAAGTTTCACGTGTAAACGTTGCACCACGAAAAATACAAAGACGATATCGAAATTGAGCTACGAAACAGGAGTTGTTATTGTGCGCTGTGACGGCTGCAAAAACAATCATCTAATTGCGGACAATTTGGGATGGTTCACCGATCTCGGTGGAAAAAAAAATATCGAACAGATTCTTGCTGCGAAAGGAGAAAAAGTTCACAAAATATACAACTATACTGAGGGCATTGTACAAGTTATGGAAAATAAAGTCGTTGAAGAGGATTTGAAAATTACTTTTGAGAGCAAATATAAAAGTACAGAAGAAACTGCGAATCAAGAAGACGTTAAATCAAAGAGCTGATGCAGTTTGGGACATAAAAACAAATAGATTTGAACTGTTAATGGGACTTTAACGAATATGTTTAAAAATAATTTAAATATTTATTAATAATTGTTTTGCTATACCAAAATTTTAAATAATAATAAAAATATATTACAAACTCTGTAGAAATAAATTTGATTATTCATCTCATAGTTATCCAATCACTTATGTGCCAATTCCAATGTGGAAGAAAAGATATCCCTTAATTTGATGATATGAAAGTTTAAAAGAAAAAGTATTAAAAAATATGAAAGTTAAAAAGTTTGTTTTTGAAAATTGCCTGGAATATTTATTTGGGCTTGGGCTACTAAAATTCTTCAAGCTTCATTTCAGATTTACAGCAGACAAAATCAAAAAATATAAATGCTTGGAATTTTGAAAACTAAAAAAATTGAAAAATAATTCGTATTTTTGTTGCGCTCTGAAATCGTAAGTTTGAAAACCATTTGAATAAATTATATGGTATTGAATTCTGGATAGAAGAAATTAAAATTGTGTTTATTTAACAAATTTCATCTGGATTTCTTATAAAAGTTTCAAAAAATTCAACCGATTTCTATAGTCCTGGAAAAAAATGAGAAAAATACTAGAGAAAAATTACGTTGTATTCCAACGATCTTTGAATATTTACGGGAACAGTATTCGATTTTGATGCCATTGCATATCTATATATGGGGCATTCCATGCCAAATCGACCTACATCAGACCCTTCCATTCTTTGATTTGGCTGAAAATTTTATGTTGTATGACTCATTGAAAGAAGCTCTTGATTTTTTTCAGATTTTTTTGTCCATACACTTGTGAGATGATTTTTTTTTTCAAAATTCGATGTTTTTTTCATCAAATGATTGTAACTCAAAAATCGACCAAATCGAACCCTTTTTTTCACCATGCTATTAGAAAAAAAAATACGAAAGACTGATTAATATTTGTATTCCGTATTTTTCCCCAATTTAAAGCAAAGAAACATTGGTTTTAAGATATTTGCCCTTTTTAAATTTTTTCAAAAAATTCACAAGAAAACTGACCAATTATATGATTTTTGAGATCAGTCTCATCGTGGGCCGATTTTTCATTATATTTATTTTCTCATTTTGAAAAAAAATTCATTTTTATTTTCCAGTCAATTTGGATGAAAATGAACTTTTTTTTTGAATGTAGGTTTTTACCAGACTCTTGGAAAAAATTACGAAATAATGATTGAAAATCGTCTTGTATATTTTTTTCAATGTTTAAGCAAAAAGTCATTAGATTTAAGATGTTGGACACTTGATTTATTTCAACAACGTCACAAAAAAAACCTTGACCAATTAAATAATTTTTGAGACTAGTCCCATCGTAGAGAAATATTTTTTTATCTCTTTATTTAGTTTCAAAAAAATTTTCATTTTTATTTTAGTCAATTCGTATGAAAGAGGACTTTTTTATATTAGAAATGTTTGTGTGAAACAAAATATCAAAAAAACAGTTCGATTTGGTCCAAATTGACTGAAAAAAATGATTTTTTTTCAAAATAAGAAAAAAAATATATGGAAAAATCTGCCTATGATGAGACTGGTCTCAAAAATCATATAATTGGTCAAAGTTTTTTGTGAATTTTTTGAAAAAAATCAAAAAGGGCAAACATCTTAAAACCAATGTTTTTTTGCTTTAAATTGCTTTAAATTGACAAAAAAAATATGGAATACAAATATTAATCCTTCTTTCGTATTTTTTTTCTAACAGCACGGTAAAAAACCAACCTTTCTATAAAAAAAAAGTTCTATTTGATCGATTTTTCGGAGAGTCACAGTCATTTAAAGAAAAAAACATCAAATTTTGATGAAAAATCATATCTCGCAAGTGTATGGAGAAAAAAATCTGAAAAAAATCAAGACAGCTTTTTTCAATGGGTCATACAACATATAAAATTTTCAGTCAAATTAAAAAATGGAAGGGTCTGATGTAGGTCGATTTGCGGTGGAATGCCCCATATATAAATCTGTTGACAAAAAAAGTTTGACCGCTTATCGATCGAGAACCACTGAACCGATTTCGATGAATGTTTCACAGGAAGAAAGCTCATGATTCACACTAAGTTTTAGGCTGTATAACATTCCGATAAATTGTTTTTTACGGAAATATGAAAAAAAAACTTCAAATTTTGTATTCAATGTTCAACTTTAAAAATTCATCAATAATTTAAAAATGTAGATAAACAGAAAAAACGAATTACCAATTCAAAAATAATTCAAAAATAAAGAAAATGAACGGTGGCTGGGGTTCCAATTTTGGACAGAAACAAGTTACAGATATTTTAGTGAAGTGATAAAAAATTTTATTATTTTCAATATTTTATTGAGCAGCGTTTGTTGGAGGATTTTAGTAGAAAAACCCCAAAAATTATGTACAAAATGAAAAGAGAATGGTAAATAAACATTTAGGTTACATATCACCTCACCGCGGGCGAAACTGCGGGAACAACTAGTTATGAATTATATGTGTATCATATTTATGAGTAACTGAACTGAAAACAAAAAGGTATTTTCAATTAACAAATCGTTGATTTCGATTTTTATTTAACTGCTTTTTTTTATTTTTATTTTTTATTTGTATAGAAATTCTCTGTACAGTAGAAATCGCGATCTTTGGTCCGCTATAAAATACTTAAGGTAAAAACTTGTGATGATTGATTACGTTGAATGGTTATGCAGATACTAAGAACGTATATTATTTACGATGTTGATTGTTTGAGCGATGGTAACTCTCGAATAGAGTCCGTATCACGTAAAAAATATATACTATAGTATAAAACATACTTATATATACATATATAAAATAAAATGGTCCTGTAACGCGAAATATGTGAAAAAAATATACATATACGTCGTTGTCTTAAATAAAGTTAAAAATTTCGACGACGAATTTGAATCTTTATAAAAGCTATGCGTTTTAATAAATTCGATGACCGCGCACGTACAGCTTGGCAATAGAAAATGGATCTTCGATATAAATGCAAGTACGGGCGGACTCGATTAGTTTCAGTGCGTTTTGTAAGAGTAAAGAAAAGTTTTGGCACCGTAAATTAATTTTGGAGACGGATCAATGGTCCGAGTCTCTCATTGATTAATCGTTAATATCTAATAAGGCACAAAACGAGGAAGGCATCGATTCGTTGGCTGGAACTTTCGTTTTCTTCTGTAATTGCACATTTTCAAACTCTTTTGGGCTTCGAAACGATTGCATATTCGGTATCGTTGAAAACCCTGTGTTTAGGTTGAGCGGAAGTTGTGACAGGATTGCTCGTGGCGTTGGTTTTCTTACGAATAATTCCATAACCGTTGTGAGTGTCGTCGGCGAGACGAATGCCGCATAAATCCTCGACGACGTCGTAATTCGGCCATGGGGCACTGGTGTCGTCACCGGAAACGACAGAATTGCTTTGACTTACGTTGGGAGTTTTGTAGCCAGGATTATTGTTGAGTTTGTGCATGGAACCGAAATGTTGAAGTTTGTCGTAATTTGGATAATCGTTTTTTGTCGTAACGTTGTTGTGAATGATGGGAGACGCGGCGACTGGTGTATTTTGTGTTAACTCGAGGCTCGGCTTACGTTTCGAAGAATTATTAGCGCTGAGATTCGTCGGAACGAGAGGGTTCATCGTTTCGTACTGAGATTCGTACTCGTTGTGTTCGTCGTTGAAATTAGTATTGGCGTTCGTCTCATTGTCGACAGATTCCGTAGGGTTTTCTTCGTCGTCGGAGATCCGTTGTTCGACTCGTTCTGTATGAGGAACGTTGTCGAGACCGTGAGTTCTCCAAGCGTCGCTTCGGACTTCGACGAGATCGTAAGGATGTTGTTTATCGTCGGAGCACTGACTGGCAGTGGAGGATTGGGGAATACTTTTGTGGCTCACGTCGGGTGAGCCACTTGTATTTAATTTACGATATTTCCCGCAGGCCGGTGCATCCCCAAACTCTCCTTCGAAACTCTTTTTCTCCAGCAATCCAGTGAATATGTATTTTCTCGGTGGTTTCGCAGGTTTGGGTTTTATAATGGGAGGTGGCGGTCTTATGAACGGTATGGAATCGAGGCTCGAGGAGGAACAGGAAACCAGGTGTTTTTGGGAGTTTTGTGATATCGTTGAGAAATCTATGTCTATGAGATTGTTGGAACTGTTGGGCGAAGGTGGCAGAGGCGAGCGGGAACCAGCTTCCATGGAAAGTGCAGCGTGGTATTGAGCGTCGTTGCACTCGATGCTCGGACTGTTTTCACCGTTTAACAATTTTTTCATTGATTTCATCTTTGACGATATGCACCGAAATATTTCCTGCTGATTGCTGTGTTCGAGTCGAAAGGAGCCTTCACCCGATTCGCATTTTCTACCAGCTTCGAATGTAAACTTTCCGTCTCTGTAACCGTATCTTCTTATGTATCTGTAAGGCCAAGTGTACATCACCGACTCACCATCTATGATTTTCATCTCAACCGCCGCCACCACCAATGTGTAAGTCTTTGATTCTAATTTGCATCGCTTTGAAGCTTCCGTCTCTACTACTTTCACTGAAAAAACACCCTCGCCGCTGGTGCAGTAGAGGTCATTGTCTTCCTCGATCGTCTGACCCGATGCATCACCTTTGAACGCCACCGATTGAAACGCTTCTATCCAATTCGTTGTCTCCGAATCAGAGAAACATCCAAAATGATGGACTCCTGTTTTTGTCACTACCTGTCAAGGATATATTCCGTTAGTTGCAATTTCTGTCGACTCAAATATACCACAATTACTTGAAAATACTTCAATAATTTAATTCAATTGGAATACTACCGTAAAAACTTATTCGCCGATGGAATTATTAGTATTTATTATGTTTTACCATCCAGCCCAAATTTACTGTTGATGATTGTTTTACTATTGTTATCAATTATTAGTTACCCATTTTTTTGCTCTATTTGTTATCAATATTGTTTACATTGTTATAAATATAAATTAATTTTCAGTTTTAAATAATTGTTATTATAATTGTCATTATTATCATTATTTTATATAAGTATTGTTATATATTAATTATTAATTATTATTAATATATGTATTGTTATATAATTGTCATCATTATTATTTTATTTGTAAAATGTTTTTTTGCAGGCCATAAGGATTTCCAACGGCAATGTAAACGATGTAACGCGATACAGATATTTTTACAATAAGTTTTTTCAATTCCATCTGTTGATAATAATTAAATTATTTAAATAATGTAAATATGGCAACGTGATATAAAAACTCACGGTGAAGACTCTGGGCTGATTACTCGAAGCAATTTTGATACAGGCTTCGAGAGTGAGGATCCTCGGTGAGTGTTGCTGCGACAGAATTTCATCCTGGCTGTCGTAAATCTCGAGTCTCTCGATCCCGTATTTGCTGGCTTTGAAAATCTGACAGAATTTTTTGTGCCAGGTTTTCTGAATGGAACGAAAAGTAGGAATGAAAAAAAAAAGATGAGCGATGGAAAGATGTTTAGAAAGACGATTTGACAATCGTTGATTAACCTCTGAGAGATGGGAGAGCACATGAGACAGACGTGTGTGACTAACCTTGAGTTGGCCGAGCACTCCTTGTGGCGGAAAGAGTAATTGTCCTTGGAAAAACGGTTCATCCTGAAGATCCATTATTTCTCTTTTTTTTTTATCACACTCGAACAATTCACTTTTTTTTTCGAAACACTTTTACCACAAACACTTTTAACCACAAAAATGATGGTTTCAAACGTTAAATTTCTCGTCTGTCTCGCGCACGAGACATGCGAGAACAGCTCCTTTGTCCCTCTCTCGTATTATACATAACAGACCTCGAGAGGAGAGAATGCAGCGGCTAAGGAGGCCGTATCCTCCCGTATACGTGTGGTGCATCTAATCTCTCTTCGGTTATTATATATACGCGTATATAACTTGGAGAATTCTAACTTTCGGTCTCGTATAACACTGTCACCAACACATTCACCTTTTTGTATATCTATGGTTTGAAAGCTTTAGAACAAATGCTCGTTTTATAGTATCCACTGTCACAGCCATATCACAGAGACAAACGTTTCTACGTACGTTCTCTAGTTCAACTCTAGTATATATACGTCCGTGCATATGTACCGTTTCGCATGTGTACTCGCATGCGTGCTATACATTGACTTTTCAGCTGTATCGCTCCTAGACTGTCACATCTGCTCCCGCAACTTCTCGACCAACTTTTGCTTCACCCCAACAGGATCATTGTAAATTCTAATGTATCCTTTCATCTCGTTTATGACCCTCTTCCCGACAGCTTTTCTCATTCAAATGTTTAGTGTTGTTTAAAAACATACGATTCAAATAATTTGAGTTTTGTAATGTCTTTACACGCGATTATTGTGATCTGTTGACGCATTGTTATTCAACGAATATTATTTTTGTAGGCGGCCATATTGTTTTTCTTTTAACACACAAAATGTGTGCGTAAATATACGAAAAAAATGATTCGCAAATTTTTACTTTTTTTTATGTGCCGTAATGTTTATGGTTTGAAGATTATAGAGCGATGTTTTTGTCCTCGTAAAAATTCTTTGCTACAGTTTCTTTTTAACAAGCTTTTTAAGCCCCGAAATTCTTTTTGAAACGCTTTTCAACTGTCTTTTTTTGTCGACACTTCAATATATATATATGTATACAAAAATCGTGCGAGTTTACATACTATAGAGCGTCTGTCTGAGAAATGAGAAAGGAATTCGAGGGATTTCCGATAGGAGACTGTAGTCAACTGTGGGCAAAACAGACGCGCACTGAACTTCCTATGTATCCTTGTTTTCCTCCTATTTCTTTTAATCGATAAGATAAATATTTTTTCTAGTTCAGGCACTTTAATCACAAAATACAAAATTTCAAAATACTTTCGTTGTTTCTATTCTATTTGTAAATTACGATGATACCTTTTTTCGAATTATTTTTTTGTTTTTCTACCTACAGATGGAGCACGTGTGTATTTATATTTTTCTTAATAAAGACGATACGTGGAATAAATCTTATCTTTCGGACAATTTCATTCCCGGCTGTCAAAATACCTGATAAAAAATATCAACTCCATTTATTTAATTTAATTTAAGGAGTTATTCTCAATCGGATAAGTTGAAGAAATCGATTTTTCAGAAAACATTAGCAGTTTTCATTTCGTAAAATCCCAAGAAACCCGACTGTTTGGTTTCTGATTGAGCACGAGTCCTTAAGCGTCTGACAATTCGATTTTTTAACACCTTATCGTTAACATTTTGTTGTTATTATTAAATCGAAATATAATTTTACTTTTTACGCGATCGAAGAAATTTGTTGACCAGTTGTTCAATAAAAAGCGAATCAGAACAAATTATAGTTACAAATGGAATCAATTTATTGCACGAACTACTCTCATTTCGAAGAAAGAACGAAAACTCATTAAGAGTTTGATCGATTTCTCTTGTTTCCTCTTCGTTAATTATTTATTAAACCACTGAGTTATTTATTGATAATCGACCTAAAAAAACATAGTACGATTCGTGTCGTGTGTTGTTTCAAAGGTCGATCGTTTCGCGAGGAGGTAGATCGTAATGAGGTCTGGTCAGTCGGTGAAGAGATTTTGATGAGTAAAAAGGATCGAAAGAACGAATATAAAATATGTATTTAATTTTTGTCTTGGGGCTCGTGAAAATTGAATTTGCTGCGGCTTTCAACGATTTTCCATCTCTCATGATCGCTAATGCTACAATGGGTAAATTTGTAACTCATTAAAAAATCGTAATTTAGATCGTTTTGTATATTAAAATTTTTTTCTTTTAATTCAGTTTCCATTATTCCTATTTTTATGCATTTCCGGTAAAATATTCAGTTTTTATTCGAGTAATTCAATGAATTTTCATGAAAACAATTGAATTATTTTTTTTTAATCTTTTTTTGGTTAAGAGGATAAATGCACTTTGTTTTTTATTTCTTTTTATGGCAAAAGCTGTCGTAATCGAGAGACCTTTTTTTGAGATGAAAGCAGTAAAAAAAAGACACACGATACGTAACGCTTACGAGAAAAAACTCGAGGGATTCATGAAGACGATAACGGAAGCTGCAAAAGCTCGAAGCACGGATAGCAATGTAGGAATGGAGATAAACGTGTTTCAGGAAACGAGCGTGAATCTCGCCAAAGGTGAGTCACTGATTACGGATTTTTTTCATTTGCTCTTCGTGCGTTATTTATTTTTTTTTTTTTAATTGTGTCATGATCCACATACCGGTTTTCATGTCGAAACGTATGTATCGTTTCTCGCAAATGCGTCACTGATGATTTTACATCGTCATTGAAATTACGTCGAGCAGATTACACAGTTTTGCTATCGGTTGCGAGCTGCGATGAGACTTGGAACTTATTTCAACGTGCTCGAAAGGAGAAGCTCGTTCATCTCGCGATAACCGGTTAGTTTACAATCCCAAATCGATTCGTATTTTGTTATCAGTGAGTTAACTAGTTTGTAAATTCTCGTTATTTAATCGAGAAAAACTTGAAATGATTGTCCAATTTTAGAATTTTCTCTATGGCTTCAATATTTTTCTCAATTGCAAGAATAAAGATGAAAAAAAAGAAAGAAGATGAAAAAAAAAAAACTCGAAATGACTCATTTGTTCGAATAAAAAACAAAATTTCGCCCATCGTCAAAAAGACTGAATTTGGTAAATGCAAAATGAGTTTTTTATTCGAATAAGAAACAAAATTCCGCTGTAAAATGATTATTCTATTTTATAAATATTTCTCGAATATTTTAATATTTTCGCAATTGATAAAAACAAACGAAAATCGAAGTAATTGCGATAAATTAATTTAATATGGCAAAATTTCTAATTCAAAATGAGTACTACAATTGATAAATTACCGATCGATCATTCGAAGTCGATAAAATTGTAAATTTGAAGCATTCATTAAGATTGTCAGTCATTAAGATTTATTGACTTTTTTATGGTTCGAAATTATCCTATGATTCATTAATATAATTGATGTTCATTGAAAAAAATTCTTGAACGCATCTTATTTCTAATAGTATCTAACAACGTTTTTTAACGGGTTAAGGGTAGTCAGAGGCGTGAAAAAATGAGTATTTTAAATATTTTTTTTTGACAGTAATTAAATTTATTTTATAAAACTAATGAAACAGAGTTATTATATTACGTTTTAACTTTAGTTGAGCAAAATTTCAAAAAAAAAATATTAATTGCAGACGAAGTTATTGCGATCTTTGTTGGACCCCATTCCACAAGTGGTGCTTTGCGGTGACCATCAGAACATTTTACTGGTTCATCTAAAATCAATCAAACAAAAAAATCATTAGTTCAATGGTTAATCTAGTAATTAATCGAAGCTTTTTTTTTTGAAAATAAACAAAATGGCGGCTTCCGAAAGCTTACTCGCGTATTTTCAAAGAAAAAAGCACTAGTTTATTGTTAAAAAAAAACAGAAGTTTTCAAAAAAAAAAATCCTTCGATTAAGTACTAGTTTTTTATCCTTTCAATAAACTGTATAAATTCCATTCAAATCCGTCGAGAGGTTTTTGAATTACAGTGGTCGCCGACTTGTGGAACGGGGTCCAACAAAGATGGCAATAACTTCCTCTACAATTAATTTTTTTTTTTGAAATTTTGGTCAAGTAAATTTAAAACATAATATAATAACTCTATTGCATTAGTTTTATAAAATAAATTTAATTACTGTCAAAAAAAATTATTTAAAATACCCCTATCCCTAACCCTTTAACCATTAAATTAATTTTTTAATTAATTTATTTATTTTATTTATTATTTAATTATTTATTATTTATTATTTTATAATTTTATATATTTTTTTATATTTTTAAATTTATTATATTTATTATATTATTTATTATATTTATAAAATTTATAATTTTATAATTATAATAAAATATAAAATTAATTATTTAGCAAATAATTAATTTAATTAAATAATAAATAAATTATTCATTTAATTAATAATAAATTAACCATTAAATAATGAAATACAATTTTTCTGAACGGTTTCACATGGAGATCGCGATTGTCCGCGATTACCGATTGCCTATGGAATAAGTATTCCGATGGTCGAACCTAGTCAAGAGTTGCCTCAGATGTTATTGGATTTGAGAGTGGACAGAATTCTTACTTGGACGAAAATAAACATTCTTCACGATCATGTATTCGGTAAAGAAATTTTTAAGCAGATATATTCATCATCGATCGTAAAATCATCATCGATAAAATGACAACAGTAGAATTGAAGGAATTACAACAGAAAAAATGAAAAGATTTTTAATATTATTTGAAAATTGAATTATCAATCAAATAGAAGTGATTATTTGTTAATTTAAAATTCAATAAAATATAAAAGATGATTTGAAAAAATAGTCTTTAATGAAACAAAAAAATTTATTTAAAAAAAATAGTTTTTAATACAATAAAAATGATTGAGTAAAGTATTGAAATGAATTATTTGATGAAATTAGAGAGAGACACGATCGGTAGAGTGTTCAGAGCTTTGTTCGGCGAGTTCCCGAACATTCCCAATCTCGGATTATTATCACAATGTTTTTTCTCCACTGAATCATCGAATCATTCGATATCGATGAAGAACCAATGGATTATCGAGACTCTAAAAAAATTTCCACATCGGAGATATTCCGGTGATCGGTTTCTCGTAATAGTTAGTATCGATATTGTAACATCGGTCATTAAATCCGTGAGTAATAATAAATTCTCGTCGTACCGCATTAAAAAAAAAAAAAAAAAAAAAAAATCAATTTTTATATCTACGATGTTAATGAAGGCACGATCTTTGGGGATGTTGCATCCGGAGAGCCAATGGCTCTTTGTTTTAACGGACAGTGCCGAAAATCCGTCAAATGTGACGGATTTGAAAAAACTCTTAGCCGAAGGCGAAAATATTGCATTCATTTATAACGTCACGAATTTCGACGAGGATTGCAAGGTAAAACGCCGATTTATTAAGGTATAATGGCTGCTTCACACTACTCAAATGAGTGATAAATTTTTAAAATACACTTATGCAAAGTTCAATCCATTAATTAAATGAATTGAAGATTCATGTGTATTACAGCGTATCTTAGTAACCTAAAAAAAATTAATAAAGATGGATTTGCGAAATCATCAACTGATAACTCCAAAATTCCATGATGTCATATTTTCATCGAGATTTTTCAAAGAATAATCCGTATTTTTCAACCGATTTTAATGCACCATGTCTTGTTTTGTTCCTCAAGAGATCTTCTATGAATCCACCGTGTAGATTTTTTTTCTAAACTTGTTAATACGAAAAATACAGCAATTGGTTTATGAACATTTTTTTTGGCCAATTAAACAATCGGCTGCAACGGTAAAACGATGAAATTCAGAACAAAATTAACGTGGTGAATTCGAAGAAGATCTTTTGAGGAACAAAATAAGACGTGATGCATTAAAATCGGTTGAAAAATACGGATTATTCTTTGAAAAATCTCGATGAAAATATGACATCGTGGAATTTTTCTTTTTATCAGTTAAATTTATTTTGTAAATTTATTTTAATATTAAATTTTATATTAAATTTATTATTTTTTTATTTAATATTAAATTTAATATTAAATTTAATATTAAAAAAAAAAAATTATTAAAATAAAAATTTATTTTGTATTTATCAGTTAAAGATTTTGCAAATCTATTGTTATTAATATTTTTTTGGGTTATTAAGACACGCTGTAATAGAAATCAACCGTCAATTCATTTAATTAGTGCATTAATTTTTGCATAAACGTATTTTGAAAATTTAGCACTCATTGGATTAGTCTGCATCAGCTATTTTACCTTAATTTACTGGATTTAATTATATGATTTTAGAATAATATTGAAAATAAATTGTGCGATCTGTTTATTTAGTAGAACTGGCTATAAAATATTTAAAACTATTGTCTTACAACTAAATTTTCAAATTCCTATTCGTACATGCCAACAATCAAATAATCAACGATGCAATAATTCAGGTAGGTCTGGAATGTCATGCGAAAGAAATGGTCAGTTCTCTTACGGCAGGCCTCGAAAATGCTCTGAGACAAGAAGTCGAGTTGTATGAGAAAATAACGGATGAAGAATTTGAGGCTGTGCGAATGACTAAAGCAGAGAGATGTCTGCAGCTCGTCGCATTTATTCGTGTAGGTTAAATTTCTTTAGGAAGTATGAGCCCCTTGTAACGGGGTCGAAAACGATCCCAATTTTTTTAATAACAAACAACTTTTTTGCATTTTTTTGAAACTTTTTCTCATTTTATAGAGTTTTCGTCATTAAATGTTGACCAAATGCCACTTTATCATACACCATTCTTTTCGTTATCAAAAAACGAAGAGAATGGTGTATAATTAAACCTCATAATCACATACGAGGAACATTTTATGCTAAAGAGAACATTGGGGTCGTTTTTGACTCCTTTGTAGGGTTTACGTTCGGAAAAATCGATTGCAGAGGTCAAATAACGTTTTTTTTAAATTGCATTTTCAAAATCAACGAGCGAAATTTCTGGAAACTTACTGCGCAGATTTACTCCATATTTTGTATGCTCATTTCAAACGTAACAGCTTTTGCATTAAGGATTTTTTCATATACGAATTTTCAATAAATCTCGCAATACTTTGTCTGATTAGAAAGGAAAAATCTGTGAATTTTTATGCAGATTCGAAAAAAAAAAAAAAAAAAAATCTGTTAATCTTCGTAGAATGATTTATACAACCCAGATGGGGAAAAAGGGCCAAGGCGAAAATGCCACGATTGTATAATGTGGAAAATGTTAGCTGGTATAACTTGGGGCAATTCGTTCAATCGTAAAAACAAAAGCGAGCCGCATCAATTGATCGATGCAGGCTTTTGGACACCTGGACAAGGCTCCGCGCCAAAAGAACTTCTTTTTCCACACACCGAGCATGGTTTTAGAAGCAAAACGCTGCCAATCGTGACGTATCACGTAAGTGGCGCTTGAATTTGATGTTACGACCAGAATTTCTCGTAAAAAAATTCATTACAAAGGTTCAATAACACAATTATACAGAATCCACCATGGCAATTTATTTCGAAATCAATGGAAACTGGTAAACCCAAATGGGATGGACTAGTTTTTGATATCGTTAACGAATTGAGCAAAAAACTTAATTTCACGTACAAACTGGTTGAATTAGGAACGAAAATGATTGAACGTGAAGAGCATTTTGAAAATCTGGAAAATTCGAAAAATCGTTCTGATACTGGGATCAAAAACGAGGTTGTATTTTGTGAATAAAAAATATTGCTAGATTTAGAAACTTTAATCGTTCGTCAATCTTTGAAATAATCGTATTTTTATTAAAGATAACAATGCGATTAATTCTGTAGGAATTCATCAGAACTTCGACCTCGTCAGGTGAGAGAATCCCAAGCGACGTCACAGAATTGATACACAGCGGACAAGTTTTTATGGCTGCTTGCGCTTCCACTATTACCGAAAATCTCAAATCGTCAGTCAATTTTACTGTTCCAATATCCGTACAAATTTATGGCCTTCTCGCACCAAGGCCTAAACCATTATCCAGAGTAATGCTTTTCGCATCGCCGTACACGATTGAGGTTCGAAGTTTTTCACTTTTGAATATAAATTTATTCGTTTTGTACCCTTTTTTGAATATTTTTCGGCACCTCGTTCCAGCCAACCTGAACTTTTGTGTCTGACGAATTTTTCGTCCAATTAAGGTAAATACTGTACTGCATGCTAGTCAAATGAGTACTAAAACTTCACAATGTTTTTATACCAAGTTTAATGCACTAATTATACATAGTGAAGGTGAATTTGTAAGATGACATGTCTAATTAACCTAGAAAAATATTAATATCGATACATTTGCGAAACCATTAACTAATAGTGGCAAATTTCCATTATGCCACATTTTCATTGGGACTTTTCAATGAATAATCTGTATTTTTTAACCGATTTTAATGCACCACGTCGTATTTTGTTCCTCAAGAGATTCTCTACGAATTCACCATGTAAACGTTTTCGAAGTTTATTTGTTTGGAAATTATAGCAATTTGTTTATGAAAGATTTGTTTCGCTAAATAAACAATTGGTTGCAACAGAAGAACGATTAAGATTAGAAGAAATCTACGTGGTCAATTCGTAAAGGATCTCTTGAGGAACAAAATAAGACGTGGTACATTGCAATTGGTTAAAAATTACGGATTATTCTTTGATGAATTCCGATGAAAATGTGCCATCATAGAAATTTGCATTTATCAGTTGATGATTTCGCAAATCTATCGTTTTTAAAATTTTTCTACGCTAATAAGACACGCTGTGATATAAAGCCGCTAACATTACGTTCAATTGTGTATTAAGCTTGGCATAAAACAATTGTGAAAATTTAGCATTCATTTAACTAGCATGCAGTACAGTATATACCTTAACATGTTAGGAAAAATCTCCAAAAATTCATGGAGCTATTTTAGTCCATATTTTAAAGCACTGCACTGAAATTTTTCTTAAATTCATTGAAATCGCAGGTGAGGGTTGACAATGATTTTCGTTGATATCTATAATTAAAAAAAACAGTACACTGGAAGAATTGTATCAAAAAATTGTCGTAAAAATGATAAAAACGCAGGGACAACACGAAAATCTTGAATCAAATTTAAACCCATTTTTTTCGTGTGAGTTGAAGGTTGCCTGATATTTGATCCACCAATTTTTATTTTGTATTCATTATACTAAAGTTAGTCAACAGGATTGAAAACGTCCCCAATTTTTGTAGAAAAACTTCTTTTTTTGCATTTTTTCGAAACTCCTTTTCGTTTAATAAAGTTTTCAGCATCAAAGGTTCACCAAAACCGATTTTATCATACACCATTCTCTTCGTTATGAAAAAACGAAGAGAATCGTGTATAATTAAACCTTAATATCGCATACGAGAAACATTTTATGCTAAAGAGAAATTTGAGGTCGTTTTCGACCACTTTGTAGGCTTTACGTTCAGAAAAATCGATTAAAATGGGTTTAAACTGGAAGTACGCGTTTTATTTGATAAAATTTATAGTCCTGGGCCTGTCTCGCTGGAGCTGTTCTTTCGGTCGGACCGATATTATACCTCGTGCACGAATATAGTCCATCCAATTTGGACGGTCCTCAATCAATTCAATTCGGGCTCAGCACACCGGCGAAATGTCTTTGGTATATTTACGGTGCTCTCCTTCAGCAGGGTGAGTTTAAATTCGTTCAGGTTGATCACGCTTTGAGATAAAAATTTCTGAATTTTCGTAAAGAAAGGACCTTTAAAAAGGAAACTTTGAAACGGTACGACATGTACTTTGACCGGAAATCAATTGAACTTTGAGCTCAATTACACGTTTTTTATGGATAAAGATACCAAGAAAGTGAGAATAAAACAAAAACGGTTTAAAATTGGGCGTTAAAAGGTGGGATGCATATACCGGAAAATGACGGTGCACGTTTAATCGTCGGAACTTGGTGGCTGGTCGTAATGGTCGTGGTGGCAACGTATTCCGGAAGTCTCGTAGCTTTTCTCACGTTTCCACGAATGGATGAGAGTATTTCTACGGTGGATGATATTTTTAAACACAAAGAAAGGCTAACGTGGAGTTTACCGTCGAAGAGTTTTCTCGTCGAGTATTTGACGAGTGGTAAGAGTGGTCCTTACGATCGTTTGTTGAGTGACGAAGAGCATCAAGCGGAGAGGCACGACGCGAGCAATTACGAGACAATGATAAATCGCGTTAAGGAAGGCACACACGTTTTGGTCGATTGGACAAGTTCACTGAGAATGCTCACGAGAATTGACAATCCATTAACCAACGATGGTGTTTGCCATTTCTCAATTGGCACAGAGGCGTTTGTTGAGGAATCCATTGCTTTGCTTTTGCCACTGGGAAGTCCTTATCTCTCTCTCGTTAATACGCAGTAAGATTTTTTTTTCTTTACTTTTACTTACAAAAAAGTCTGCTTTTTATACGAAAAACTCTTTACACTGAAAAACAAAATGGAAAACTTTTTTCACAGTTTTCTTTCCAATTTTTTGACGTCCAATTTTCTTTTATTTCAATTTCGTCCTTTTTTCCATTTCGAAGAAATATTTTTCTTTCTTTTTCGAGGCAAATGAAGCCAGAAATAAGATATAACTTTGTAATCATTTCGAAATACAGATTAAAAAGAATGAAAGAGTCAGGCTTGATAGAAAAATGGACAAAAGATCGAATGCCTATGAAGGACGAGTGCTGGGAGGGATCGAGTTTGAGTAACCAAGTGAACAATCACAAAGTCGACGTTTGGGATATGCAGGGAATATTTTTTGTCCTATTTCTCGGTGAGTTTTTTCAAATTTTCTGTACGAAATTTCATATTTCATAAACTTTTCAATTCTTCAGGATATTTGATCGCTCTCGTTTTTCTTGGCTGGGAATTTTTTTCGCATTTTCGTCAAGTGGCCAAAGAGCGAAAAATTATTCAACCTTTTCTTTCCTGAATTTGTGAGTTTTTATGGGATCGTGAGAATTTACGGTTGAAAAAAAAAAAAATAACCACAAATATTTATTACGAATATACAAACGTGTGAATGCACTTTGTAAGCTCGCATTGCGTGACTTCACTCGCTCTTCATGCACATTCCGCTTTATCCAATCGCGATAATTATACAGTATCATGAATTAATCGTCGTCGTGTGTGAGCGCACTAATTCCATTGCATTTTGCCCCGGTGAAAAAGGGTACAACGGTACATACTGATTATAGAAAACAATTACATAACTTTGCAGCTGCGAAAGAGTTTAACGCGAGCCTTACTCCGACTCGAACTCCGGATTTCTTTTCTGTATATTCTTTTTTTCTCATCCTTTATACAGTGTAATACGAATTCGTGCGACCTCGTTAAGGGTTCACGTGCATCTGTTTGAATAATCAATCAAATTTTTTTTTCAATAACAAAATCGTCAAAATTTTATCCCTAAAACCAAAACGTTTGCATAAGAAAAAAGTCATTTTGGGATTTGAAATTCTTAAAAATTATTTTGAAAAATGACTGGAAAAATCGTCATTTTTTCAGAGAGCTCTCGATTTTTTTGTTACGAGAATCACAAATAGGAGAATTTCCTACACGAAACAAAAAATATCGGAATAATCAATTGGTAGTCAATTAACCGAAAGCCAATTAACCGATTTTTTAATGCAATTCTCTGTATTGAATCAAACGAATACGGTTTAATGACTGAAAAATCATTTTGAAGAAAATACTTTTCAAAATGGATAGAAAAATTGTCATTTTTTATGGAAAACGCGCGATTTTTGTGGGAAGAAATAACAGAAAAATCTTTAATGGAAAACAAAAAATAAAAGTCTCCTCGCGAACGAAATGATTAATTCGTAGTTATTAAAAAAAAAATTTTACTCGATACTCATTTTTCATCGCACTAGATAATTAAAATTCTCAATAAAGCAAAAAAAATGAGAAAATGCTGTTTTACCGCTGCAAAAACCACAATTTTAGGTTCGCACTTTTGCCCCCTCTTCGATACTCGCAATTATAATAACTGTCGCGTCGAACATCCATGAAGAGAGGAAAAAAAGAATCGCTGACAAACGGAACTTTGTAAAGTGGATGTAACGATAAGAATCTAGGAGCACGACCTTGCTTCTCGATTCATTCGAACCAAGTTAAAAGTGAATAAAAACGATGTTAACCCGAGACTCCTCTCTACAAATTCTTCCCTCTCCTCTGCTTCCCTTATTCGTTAACGAGAGTTAACGCCAGTTTGATCGCGGACTCCTGCGCAGTCGTTGCTTAAACGTTCTTTCCACAACAAAACCGATTTTTCTCTGTCCCGATCTCAACGACGAAAAGCCGATGGATCGATCAAGCGTTGATTCGACGAGACGATCGATCTTTGTCGTTCAATTGGCCAAAAATCTTTCTCTATTCTGGTCAATCACGATTATTTTTTTACAACGTGAGTTTCCAGAGTTTTCATTGATTTTTCAAGCAGTTTCGTCTCGTAATTAGTGTAATAAATCAATCGATTTTCCAATTATTGAAGTAACGAGCTCAGCGAAAAGTTCAAGCGTTTCTTTGCCTGACCATCAACTTCATCGTCACCAATCCCCACAAGGACTTCACTATAGCCCTGTACGATGGACCAAATCTTCCCAAAATTCTCGACAAGGTCGTCCAGTAGACGTCATGACCGATGTCATCAACGATCTCGGTGTTAAAATTCTTGACAGATATCTCGACAACACAGGAAATGTTGCTTTCTCACCGAGTGGTCTGGGATTCGTTCTGGTTGCTCTTTACGAGGGCGCAGCCGGGAGTAGCAGTCGTGAAATTAGCGACGTGCTAGGATTGCCTCGTGACAGACGTGTCGTCCGAATTGGATTACGTGACATTCATCGGAGACTTCGAGTAAGTTTTATTATCGCTTTCAGCCATAAAATCCAAACGATTATTTCGCCCAAGCGCCTCAAAGTCTCGTAAAAATAGTGAAAAAGATTAAAAGAAATGATTTTTTGCTTTGATTTTTGAGAGTTACCTCAACGCTGACGCGTTTCTTGGTGGTTTGACACTCAACCGCGACGACATTAATCTTCGACCTGATTACGAGGAAACTTTGCGATTTTACGGTTTCGATATTTCCGATTCCGGGACCGAAAATAGCACGACGTCTGATGACATTACAACAAACTCGACAGACTCTTCACTGACATTGACTACGACAATGACGCCGGATTTAAATTCGACCAATAGTCCTGTCGACACGACGACTGACAATTCAACTGCAAGTACAGGATTAAACAACGCGGTTGAAGTCGTGACCAACATTACCGGTGACCCAAGCTCCGCAATGCCGAAGGGAACGAATGGCACTTTGTCAACGACTCCTGTAAATTTGACCCTGCCAACAGTGACGAATGGTATGACGAATACGACGAATATTATGAATATGATGAACATGACAAATTTAACAGCAACGACCCCAATGTCAACCGATTCAATGACTCCTGCCACGATTTCGAGCACACGATCGTCCACGAGTTTGGCCAACGTTCAAACTGTCTCGAACAGCAGTAGCACGAATGCCTCGAGCACGATTATGCCGATGTCGAGCCTCGTGGGAACCTCGACCGAGCTTGCTAACACGCAAACCCAAAGTTCAAATGGATCGATCACAACGCCAATGACTCCTACGTTAACAACGATTATAAATTCTATTCCAACATCAACAACGACCGTTTCAACCAGCCCTATGTCCACTAGTTCGACGTCTACATCGACCCAGAGCACTAATGGTACCAATTCAAATTCGATGACAACGGTCGTTGACAATCCTACGACAAATATGGTCGAAGACACCGCTACGAATGTCGTTCGCAAACGACGAGGCCTTTTGCATCGTCTGGGAGGATATTTCGCCAGTATTACTGGTAATTAATTAAAATAACATTGAAATTATTTGGTCTCGAATTATTTTTGGAGTACTTTCATTATCTGCTCTTTTTTAGCAGTTTAATCGATCGATTTGATTACGTATGTCCTGAAAAATAATCGACTGACACGTCGACGATTAAATTTTTTTTAAAAATTGAATCATGCTCCATTAAACATATTTTTCCAGACGATGGTATATGGCTCGATGAATATGGCAGATTTAATAACAATCACGACGACTATCAGTCTCAGAACGACGATATTGCCGTTGATCCGAAACGCGAAACCGAAATTGCTTTTCTCGTTAATGGTTGCGACTATTCCCGAGTCACAGGCGCTGTTTACACAGCATTTTTGCCTTTTTCATACTTTCCCTCGTTGCGAGCTTCTCTATTGGAATTTCCACTGGACGTAAGTCACAAGAAAAAAATATAATTATTTCTTACTGCTTGATATTGAATTATGAGTGTTGAATAAATAATATTTTTCACGATTTATTATTCATATAACAAAATTTGGGCAATTTTCTTTATTAAAATGTTTTTAAACTCGCAATATTCACTCAATGTTTCTGACATAAAAAATTCCTTCCAAAAGTTAATGGTGGAGTTTAAAAAAGAGGCCAGAAATATTTGTTTAGTAATAAAAAGAGGAAAATTAGACTTTTTAGGTCAATTACGATCTAATAATTGAGTAATCGTGCTTTATAATTAAAAATAAATTGAGAACCTTGTTAGGATATGATTAATTGAGATGGCATTTATTAAATACGATGTTCGAGCTTTATTTATACAAAAATATTGACTAAATTACTTTCTCGAAATGTTCCTAGACTAAAAATGTACTCAAAATTATTGAAATGAAGAATAGTTATTAAAAAATGTTGAAGTAACTTGAAAACAAATTTACAATTATTTCGCTGTGAATGAAAAAAAAGGAAAATGATGTTTTCTCCTTTAATTGCGATCGAATAATGAAATAATTATGATTTATAATCGAGGATCCTCGTTACAAAATACTCATTATGTTGCCTAATGATGAAAATGGTACGAGACGATTGGCCAGGACGTTAGTAACGAAACCGATCACACTAAGAAATTTGCGTCGATCTCTCCAATCTGCTTGGGTCACTGCAGTCGTGCCATCGTTCATGCTCCGTGGATTCGTCACTTTGACTCCGTACTTGGAGAGGGTGAGCGAAAAATAAAAATCATAATTGTTGAATTATTCGTTATAATTGTTCTCGAGGTTTTCCATGGAAAATCGGCAAATAATTATTCGCAGATCCTGCCAATCAAAACGCCAACAGCTTGTAATCCATATTATTACTCCATTTTTGCATTAGTTTCGCTCGTTGAGCTCACCAGTCCTCCTTCACTGCACTTTTTCACTTCTCCACCTCTTATTCTTAATACGTAATACTTCCGGTTCTCATAAACTAGCTTTTACCATGATATATATAACATCACCTTAAGGCTTTGTTGCATTTATTCAAATATTCTTCGAATTTGCATAAACACAATGTTATATCGATATTTTTTGCTCGATCGATCATTTTCGTCATGGTAAATTTGTAAAATTTGAACATTTCATCGTTTCCATAAGAAATTATCACGCTAAATTGCAAAATTTTGATAATTTTTTTCAAAACCAATTTTTTATTCATCAAAACGTTTTGACCCAAATAAAAATTCTTAGGCACATCGAATTGTGATATTATTTATGGCAAACGATCATTGATGAATTATTTACAGAAAAAAAAGTTCAACAAAAAATGCGATTCATTTTTTCGTCTATGAAAGATAGAAAACTCTGAAAACATTATTAAATACTTAAGAAAATCAACAAATTCTTCTTCCGCGGCGAAGAAAAAACACGTTCAGTTGATCGTTGCACAATTTTTTATCCAAACAATTGGGTAACAAATATTAAGCATTGTTTTTATTGAAAATTATTGCCTCGGGGATTAAGGTAGTACTGTCGGTTTTAGAATTACCGTTCAGAATTTAATCAAATTTGGTACAGCAATAGATTATGATAAGAAAAAGATCCAGTTAAATTTTCAAGAGGCTACAGAGAACCAGAAAAAAGATATCGGTATTGGTAATTTCATACAGTTAACAGTGAGTCTTATGAGAAATCACAGTTTTCATTGTATTTTACAAAAAGTACCGTTCAGATTTCAATAAAAAAGGGTAGAATAAGAGAAAATATTATAAGGAACATTTTAAATCCTTAAAAATACAGGTTGAGAGCATGTGATAGTAGTAATTAGCAAATAAATATCCCAAATGTACGTTTATATCGTAGTTCAGTATAGACGTGGCAACGTTGCGAAGAGGTTACAATGTGCGCGTAATTTAAAAATGTTCAATTTGTTGCAATCTCTTCCGGTACATTTTTTCTGTTACTCTGCGGCCCTTCCAGTGGTAGATTTTTTTTTCTTCTCGTGGTTTTCACATTTTAAAGATGTTTTATTTCGAGTTGACACACAGAACTGAATAATGATGCGCCCGTCACCTGTCAGTCTTTACGCATAGCTTTTGCACACCTCTCGAGTGAAACAGACCATTTCTGTCTCTCTCACTCTATCGCGACGTTGCCTATTCGAAATACTACGTAAGTCAAACATGACGGTGTACACATTTGGCTCTTGCAGTATCGACCGTACTACCTTAACGGAGAACACTACTGTGACCCCCTATTTTTATCACATTTTTCAAGAATTTTTTTTTGTGGGAAAAAAGGAGATATTCGAAAATTTTTTTTTGGGTTTTGTTCCTTGTTTATTAATGTATAAAAAAACATTTTTTTCACATTTTTCACGCCGCATGGTGGCGCTGGGGAAGCTCTCGCGTCATCTCCGCAGTGGTTCGCGGCACGCAGCTGAACTCTCTTCAACGTCGATCTGAAAAAAAATACCGAGTGTTTTCGTTAATAATATGATATTTTGAAGAGAAGTACATAGGGATTTGGAAAAATATTGATTTTTAAAAAATAGGCACGCCTTTGAAATTAAAGAATGATTTTTGAGCAAAATTTCTCGTCAAAAATAGGCTATAACTTTTATAATTATTGAGATATCGAAAAAATCCTATGTATTTCTCTAGATAATCTACTTTTATTGATACAGTAAAAATTTGAAGTCGATCGGATAAAAATTGCTCGAGTTCTGCTGCGTGCCGCACTCAAAAAAGTGGTTTTGAGAAAAACGCGTTCAAAGTTGGGACCCCGAGCGTCGCGGACCGCTGCACCGCTCCACAAAATATTCAATATCTACGAAAATAATTATTTTTTCGACCTGGGTCCAACGGCATTTCAATCTTGAAAGTATTTTAGATTTTTTAAAATGGTTTTCAAAAAATCGATTTTTTGAAGCCCTCACAGTGGTGTTGTCCGTTAAATCGCTAAGTATCGAGATTCGAAAGAAATAATAAATAAAAAAAATGAATGAAATGTCAAGCGATTTTTGATTTAATCAAAAATCAACGGGCAAATGTATAAAAATGTCAATAAATATTTTAGTTAGGAATCTCGGACGTGTTCGATCCCCGAGCAGCCGATTTAACGCCGATGAGTCCAGATCTGGGGGTTTACGCGAGGGACATTCAACAGAGCATAGGCGTTAATATAAGGAACAATGTAAAAGGTGGAATCGGTGGGGCCGACGGTGGGAACGAGGATCAAAGGCAACAGTCGCAACAACGCGACGACCTGGTTCGCCGCGTACGCGGTGTGCACGGTGTTTTACCATTTTTTCTTGCAGGATTGGCAATTTCACCGCGTCCGCACGGGCATTCTCCTCCTCCTCATTATCCGGTATATCCGGGTGCAGGTTGGTGCCATTTTTTTGTATTTTTATTCGCTGCATCCTGGTCCTTTTCCTCGATTGCCATTTTGTACTTTTTCAAAGGGTCAAAAAAACAACAAAATTGGTTTTTTTTTCGTCAATACGTCGCGGGTCATAGAATTTGTTTGGTGTCCTTGAAAAGTTGGAATAACGACGATTTTTAAGGACGTTACCTCGCGATCGGTTTCGTTTCGGCGGTAGGCGAACTCTGGCCGAGTCGCCATTTTTGTTCTCCGTTTGGTTAATTGCCGCGTGAACCTCTTCGGTAAGAGATATTTTCTCAGTATTGTTGTAAAGTTCATTGAATTTAACGACCGATATCCTGCGTGAGTCAGCGCGAGAACAAACTGGGAGAATATAACGCGAGGAGATGCATCGGCGTTGTTGTTTCGTTTTCTTTCGTTTTTTTTTTACTTCGTCTTTCTTCCTATCCGCATTTTCATTCGCAACGCGAGTCCCTGTCGAAGACTATCAACGTTCGCCATTTAGCCTCTTGCGCAAATTGTTACGAGGGCATAATACCGACGTGAGCCTTTTGCTCTCTTCCGTCAAACATATAACTATATTTTCACGTATATCAATATTTTTATGTCTATATTGATCGCTCGGGTCGTAAGGAATTTTTTAAGTATTCTCTCTCAAATTTATTTCTACGACTTATCGACACTTTCACCTTAAGCATCTTTTTTTTACTGTCCATTTAGCATCCGGTTGGCATTGAGTATCTCTGTTTTTTTTTTTTTTTCAACGACAACCCAATTTCGAAATTATGACGACGATCGAAATGATAATTGCAAAGGGCCTTGAAAAAAAAAAATCATTTTTTAAATGAATAACTCAGCGTTCTTTGTCAGTCAAAGCTTTGAAACTATTTTCTTTATTATTTCGAATGGATTGTTTTGAATTTTTGATCCTTTGCCTTTTTCCTGAACTGTCGCTTTTGTTACGAGGGTTAAATTGCTTTTTTGATCATTTTTCCCCTCAAAATTGAATATCGTGTCCTCAGGCACTCCTTTGTACGAGAGAGCACCTCCTGTACCATTCGTGGTCGATCGTCCATTTTTGTACTTCATCGTCGACGACGAAACTTCGGTTACTTTGCTGGCTGGTCGAATCGACGATCCTCTGAACTCGAGGATGCTTTGATTCGTTCGATACGAAAAGAAAACGAATTATTGTCAGGAAAAAAGTATAGTTTCGAATGAGAAAATAAAGGAAGAAATAAGATGGCATTAGTGAAAACACACAGATCATGGCTTTGTCATAACCACGTGAAATTTATTAATTAATACTTAAACGTAATAGCTCTCCATGTAGCGTTATAAATATTGTCAAGTTTCATGTTATTTAAGAACATGTTGTTTTTTTGTTGTTTTATTTCATTCTCTTTTTATTCATTATTCGCTCTCGCAGATTCTTTTTTCTTTTTTTTTGTTCAATTAAAAGAAAATTTCATCCCTCTTCGTATAATAGTACAAAAATATCGTACGGTATGAATTATCGTAGCTTTAATGCTTATGTTAATAATTGATCTGTACAAAATTCACGTTATACATGAATAAACTTTCGTTTACGAAATAATATAAATACAAGCCACTTGAGTACTATTCGCGTTCTCTCTCTCTCTCTCTCTCTCTCTCTCTCTCTCTTTCTCTTTCTCTCTCGCTCTCTTAAGGACGCAACAAAGAGACGATTTATTTTAACGAACGAAAGATTATTTTATTTATCTGTAATCGGCAAGAGATTGGCTTCGAGGATTTTCCTTTATCTTCATTTCCTAAGTACGATAAATTTATTTTATTGGAAAAAAAAAACACATACACGATCTTGTGTTTTTCGAATTAAATTTCTTCGAGAAAAATCGTTAAAAACGAAGATTTATCCAAAAACAAGTTTATCGAGCTGAAATTAAATTAATCGAAACGATCGAATCGATCTAATTAAATTAAATCACTCGTATGAATTTTCTACATTTAAGTATTTAATAAATAAGACAAAAAAATCAATGAGACTTGAATAAAAAATATAATTCTTCAAAATGAAATAAACTGGGAATGAGTGAAAGTTTGAATCGAATAATATTTTCGTCATTTTGAACGTGATTGAAAAATTGAATTCACATTAATTTCACTCCAGCAATATTTATAATGAAAAACAACCATTTTTCGATAAAAATTTATAATTTTCTCGATCGTCTCTTCCGCAAACATTACCTAACAAAAAGTCACCTAACTTTGGCCACCCTTTCTCATCAATAATTAAATTACAAGAGTGCATACGCGCTTAAATATTACGTTGCTAGAAAAAAAAATAATAAAAAAAATAAAGAAGAGGAAACAAAACAACACACACATCGTCCAGCGTTTAAGTTAATAATAAGATACGATAAAGCTAATAATAGTCTGCTAGTCTTTGACTTACGAGCTAGGGGCGAATATATTATCAATCATCATTTCAATTAACATCTAATCGTTCTAATATTCAATTATTACGAATTAACAATCGCGCACACCGGGAAAACGCTCACGTGTTGTTCGACAACGATAAAAACATTATTTTAGTGCGTGTTCGTCCATCTTTCGTTCGTGATTGAGTGTCGATATGAAGAAGTGAAAAAACACGAAAGGAAAGAAGAAAAAAGCGAGAATAAATGAAATTTAATTAGGAGTTTAAGGGATTATGCGATTAAATGGAATGAGCACGACTACCTTGATAAATTACTATGCACGCGTTGTTTAGACGATGAACAAAGTCGCGATCGGATTTAATTCACAGATGTTCAGATTTGATTACTCCAAAAATAGATTATTTTCTATTTTTTTTTCAAATTGAAACCTGATGCAGGACTCATTTTAACCTGAGACCCCTACAACGGGATCGAAAATGACCCCAATTTCTTTAGTGAAAAACTTTTTGCATTTTTTCGAAACTTTTTCTCGTTTTATAGAATTTTCGTCATTAAATATTTACCGAATGCAATTTTATCGTACGTCATTCTCTTCGTTATCAAAAAACGAAGAGAATGGTGCATAATTAAACTTTATTGTCACATGCGAAGAACATTTTATGCTAAAGAGAAAATTAGGGTCATTTTCGACCCCGTTGTAGAGTTTACGTTCGGAAAAATAGATTGTAAGGGTTCAGAATTAATGATGGTTTTGAATCGAAACGGGGACGTAGAAGATTTGTGGAAAGAAAAACGTTTGATGACGAAGAATCGGCTCGAGAAATGTTGATAAACAGGCGAAGATTGTTTTTCTTTTTGTAATTAAACCTGAACTTCCTTCGACCGATTATACACTTATTAGAAATCTCGCGATCTTCGTTCGATAAAGAGCAGGACGGGTAAAAAGGAAGGAAAAGGAGAGGAAGATGAAAAAGGATTGAAAAAATTGGTTGCTCGATATTCTCAATAATCAAGTCACGTTCTTGAGGATCCAAGGAACGAATTTGGAGATTCTCGTACAGACGCCAGGTAAATTAGCCTCGGCACAGCCTATTCCCCATGATATTATACCCGCGAGAAAGTAACGACCATCTTTGCCACGTACTTGAAGCGGGCCACCCGAATCACCCTGATTAAAAAGAAGAAAAAGGCTTAAAAGTGATAAATCTTTATCGAGATGACGAAAATTACGATGAAAATAAAGAGGAAAGGGAATAACAAATATATCAAACTTGCCTGACACGAGTCTTGGCCACCGGTCTCGTAACCTGCGCACAAAAATATCTCCGGGATATACTCGTGCCTGTCAGCACGAAGAAACATCGTCTTGCATCGATCGTTGCTCACTATCGGCACCGATACCTAAACAAATTTTTATTTATTTTTTTATCTGTTAAGATTGTATATTAATTTAAGTTAAATATCACATTTTTAGTTGAAATTTATAAATTTTATAAAAAAAGGCATAAATAACTGGTTAAAAAAATTCAAAACAAAGTTTTGCAATCGGTTTTTGACAAATTAATAAAAATATAATTTATCATAACTCGGACACGTTATTTGTTTCTGTTTCCTTTACTAATTTTTAATTTTTCCATGGACAACTCGAGCGAAAGATTTTTCTTTCATCTCCAAACACTTTAGTCTTCGTTTTTTGAGAATTTGGCTCAGGAAAATTCAGCAATTGCATTTTCTGTAGTAAAAAATCGAGAATAATTATCTACGAGCTTTTTTTACAATGATTTCTGGACTTTAAATGCTTATAAACTTTGCAGGAAATTACAAGTACATCGAACACTCCTTAATGAAATTATTGGGAATTTTTAGTACTCGAAATTGCTCGATTGAAAATGATAAACGTGTTTTTAAGACAAAATTACCTCTTGTAATATCGACGGGAGCGTTCCACCCTCGCTCAATCGACCCCAACCCGTAACAGTTGCATTTTCACCGATCAAAAGATCGTCCGTCGCCGGTAAACATATCGGTGAAATATGGGGTGCAAATATCAATGCACTTTCCAAACGCACCAGAGCCAAGTCGTACTCGTAAGTGAAAAAATTGTACTTCGGATGAACGACTTTTTTGGCTATTCCACGTTCCACGTACGGCAAACGTTCTTGGACCGATGAAAAATCGTAATCACCAACTCTTATCCGTATCTGCGATGTCAGTAAACTGTAAAATGAATATAAAATTGAGCGGATTTTCATTTGTTGCTAAGTTTCAAGAATTTTGAAAAATAAAACAAATTCGAACATATTTATTAATTTTAGATGAATAAAACCAAAGTCAACGATTTAGAATGATGCCGAGAAAATGGAAAGCATTTTTTTCAACCAATCCTGAAAGCGTTTTAATGTTCAAATTCAAGAAATTGAAGTATTTTTCCAAATTTTATTATTTTATTTAAAACTAGCTGTGCCATCAAGGACCATTTTTGTGTTCAAAGTAAGTGAATTCATCATTATTTACACGATTTACTAAAAAAAAAATGAAGTCATTTGATGTAGAGACAATAAAGAACCCTTTCGCATTTTACGCTGTACGAATGATAAAATAGTCAATATCGATGACTTTTTATACATTCTTGTTTGTGATTTTAATAAAAATATTAATTTCATATTTGTAAATGTTTCGTAATGAGTTCTGAAAACCCTCGTGTGCGACGACCATCGGTCAGCAGTCTGTAGCGAATGCGAGCGTTTTTTGGAATTATATAATTTGTATTCCAGCCATCATCGACTATTTTAGTATTTTCAATGAAAAATAGAAGTTTGTGTAAGTAAAACAATGTTTTTTTCTTCCCGGTATAGCGTAAAACTTAAAATTTCATTATCAAAATGAGTGCATGTGTGAGATCATGGAAAAAATACTTAATTCGATAAAATTACTTTGGCGTATTTTTTTCCTCTAAAAGCCATTTTTCAACTAAAAAAGCGCGTAGGTTTTATTACATTTTGATCACATTTAAAAAACCTACAATTTTTTTTGTATAAAGTGAAATACTTGAAATCACTTTCTTTTTATTTCAATTTTTCTCGCAAGTTTATAATTTGGGCTCAATTCAAGTAGCACCGAGTGATCTGTCAGGAAATTTTACCCCATAATCATATACTTATGTTTGCATTTTGGATTTCATTTTCACCTCCAAATCATGAGTTGTAATCACGAAATCCCTATTCGCACCTGTGTATGGTTTATAGGTACTGGGATTTGCACTGTACGGTTTGGGGGTTAAAAAAATTTACATAAAAAAGATGAATGTATAGGAAAGATAAATTTTTTAAAAATTTCATATTCATACAAATAATTTGAATCAATGACATAGCTATACCCCGGACTTCGTTAACGTCCGTCCATATTTATTATGGATGTTAATATTTTCATGTTTTATATTATATGAGAGAAAAAAATTAAATTCCATATTAAAAAATGTATTGAAATGTTATACGGCCTATCTCTTTGTCCTTCTTTTTCCATTTTAAACATAATTTTTTAGTTTTTTTCACATAAAATACGCCAAAAAAAAATGCTCGATTTTCAAATTTTTTAACACTTCACTGAAATAGCTGTAACTTTTTTTCTGTCCAAAATTGGAACCCCAGCCACAGCTCATTTTCTTCGTTTTTGAATTATCTTTAAATTGGTAATTTGTTTTTTTTTGTTCATCTATATTTTTTAATTACTGATGAGTTTTTAAAGTTGAACATTAAATAAAAATTTGAACTTTTTTTCAAATTTCCGTAAAAAAGTTCCGTAAAAAATATCGGAATTTTATACAGCCTGCAACTTAGTGTGAATGATGAGCTTTCTTTCTGTGAAAGATTCGTCGAAATCGGTTCAGTGGTTCTCGATTGAAAAGTGGCCAAACATTTTTTCGCCAACAGATTTATATATATAGAGAAGAGATACGAATATTTTTTTTTCTCACGAGTAGTAAAACCAATGACTAAAAGTTGCAAAAATTGTGCTAAAGCAATAAAAAATGCGCTATCATTTTTTAAATACTCGCTAAATGAGAATGAGGCTCGCAATGATTAACACTTAAATATAACGAAAGATCGAAGTGCATAAATCTTGGCAATAAAATAAAATTGCGAATCTCAAGCGATACAAAAATCTCGTAAGGATTTAAGTGATTATTCGAAAAAGCTAAAAACCGTCTCGTAATCCGTGTGTTACTAAATAGAAAAAAATGATAAATGTGAAAAAATACTAACTCGTCAACGCAGTGTCCAGCAGTGGCGATCCAATTAGCATTAAGAACAGCGCCGCCGCATCGATGAGTACTGGAGAATCCAAAGAAGGAAGTTCTTCGTACGGATACTTGCCACGGCCATCGGCCAAAAGAAGCGTCTTTTCCACCGACGATGCGAGTTTCCGGTCGTGGAAAAAGTGGTGGTACGCCGCACTCTGTTTTGTCGTTTTCGCCAACGGCCGAAACGGTTGGCACGGTGCCTAAAGTTTTTCGCGTTGTCAAAGAGGCTGTTGTGATTGTTGGTACAGTTGTCATTGTCGTTGTCGTCGATGGGGCTGGGGTAGTTGTGGTAGTAGTTGTCGTTGTTGTCGTTGTGCTCGATAACGTTGCTCTGGTCGTTGTCGTCGAAGGTTTATTTGGCAGGGTACTCGTGCTACCGGAAGTTACAGCGAGCGTTGTGATCGTTGTAGTTGGAAACGTCATCGCGGATGTTGGTCGATTTTTCAATCGATCGGTTGCCAGAGCTGCGGTACTGCCGCCCGATAAAGATGGTTTTCTCCTTCTCGTTGGTCTTGGCCTCGTTAACGCGGTGCCAAGATCGTCCGTCGTAATATAGTGAGCAGAACCAATCGATGGCTTCTCGTGTTCGGTACTCTAAAATTCGCAATTAAAAACTTTAGTCGCAAGCCTTATTTCATTTAATGACATATGGAAATTCAACTTCGAACTGTTTGCCTTCGATCAATTCCTGTCGAAAGTTGGCACGAAGACAAAATTGGAAGCCAACAATATTTGGAAGTATTCGAGCTTTTTAGTGGATGATTTTTGAGAAAAAGATCGATTTCTCAACCGATCGCAACGATAATATCGACAAAGTATCTAAAAAAGTGGGTTTTTGGAGTTTTCTCGCAACAATTCGAGTTGGACAACAAACGATTGATAATTTCGATGTTTGATCAAAGAACTTCCAAACAAGCCTTTAAAAAAATATAATAATGAAAAATCTTTCGACATTTAGCTTCACGAAACTTCCTATAGTGTAATAAAATGCAGGAAATGTGATGCTCGATGAACCCATTCGGGTTTCTCTTCAAAACTTTGAAGATTGAATTCTCACAGCCTCGAAATGAGAAAAGGAAGAAAGTTTTGGAAGAGTGTGAGAAAGCGCGAGATCGATAGAAAGATGAGAGAGTTAAGATGAGAGCCGGAAGTGATCGAGGCGTAATTCCCGTATTCGATTGGAAAGTACGATATTGGCAGATGGGGAAAAGCGTAGTAAAGACGGGAGCGCATCCACTTATGGGTTTTTGTGAGCGAGCGAGTTGACTCCTCGGTTTACGTGAGAGACAGATGTATCGTTCTCACGTCTTGATGGGCATTGACATCAAGGTCGATGTCTCTTTACGTTGTCGTACTCACACATATAAAGATCAATGTACTTAAAGAGAATTGGCATGTATATGAATGTATGTATATGCTCACGTGTTGTGACTCGGTGGACTCGAAACTCGGTCGATTCTGATATCTCTCGGGTTCGTTGTCCAAGAGATCCTGTACATCGGTCCAATGAGGTTTTATGGATGATCCAAGCTGAGGTGTCCAGCTGTGATCCGACCAAAAGTGTGCGCCGTTTTTAACGCCGGATGTCGTGATAGTTGATCCGGTCATTGTCGTTGTTGACAACTTAGTTACGAAAGCTGGTTCGGTCGTGACTTTCCAATGAGTCGTTTGAGCGGACGACGATCCGCTGTAAATACGTGCGATTAAATATATAAGAATGAAAGAAGGATTGGATCGAGGGGCAGCGGCAGGAAACAGAAGAAACATAGAAAAAGAGACAAATAAAACTCGTCGGTAGGGAGTTCTAGCCGCGTATAGAGTCGTTTAAATCTCGTTACGGGGCTTATGTGCCAACTTTTCTCTATTATCGCATCGCGAGCTTCGCGTATAAACGCTATAGATGTATACGCACTCGCGCCAAACGTGTACGGCTTCTTCTTCATCTTCTGGTATTCCTCGATTTTCTTTCTTACTTCATTCCTCTTGAGTCTCTATTCTCTTCACTATCTCGTACGCAGAGACATGATATACGCAGTCATGAAAAACTCACCCGGTTGATGTGTGCGCCTCGTGGCCGTACTGATGAGTCTCCGGCTTCGGGGTCGTTCGACTCTTTGTTGGCTTCTTCGTTATTTCTGGTCTCGATACAAAGTTCGGCCTGGCATCGTGATCGATTATCGGTCGATACGTACTGGTACTCTTGACAGACAGAAATTCCATTGCTAATTAAATTGGCAATTAATCGATTGAGCTGTGTCTGCAACTTTGTGTTTACTTTGATCCAAAGTGCATAATTTAATTAATTAGTGATCGAGTACGCGTCGAACGAAACAAAACATGAGCGAAGAATTTTTTCATTTGAATAAAAATTCATTGTTCAAAACCCATAACTACTAGGAACTTAATGGATTTTATTGAAACAAACAACTAACAAAAAAATCGGGTCAACGACATAAATTATTATTCTAAAGAATCGCTCTGCATATCTCGAGCAAAATTTGCAAAACTTCATGAGCCTATTTAACAAATTATTCATGCTTGAGGTTTCCACACGTTAAAAACGCATTATTGCACCAGGTCGTACCTAATTACCATTGCTTGAACTATACAAATTTCGTGAAAGTATTATTTTTCAAAAAAATTTATTACGCATTTCACTCGCAGTTATCTTCGTACAGCAGCAACTTTTGTGTGCAGATTTGTGCCTTTTGTTTTTTAATCACAAGGGGAGAGTTATTCCCGCGGTATGAGTGGGCAATTCTTCTTCATTTCTTATTTTTTTGTTCGTCTCTCACCGATCTCTCTCCATTCACTTCATTACGGAGACATAATGTGCACAATTATCGTTAAAACACACACGTGTATACGAACATTATATATAGATATAGATAAATAACTGTAATTCGCACTTGGTACGGAGAAAGCTATGATAATACGTACGAAATACGAAGAATATAATAGAAGTGTGTATATATCTTGAAGAAAGCCACAACTCACTTTTTCTTCCGGTTGATTGTAAAGGTAAGGTCTGTAGACGGTTTCGTGCGCTACCGAATCCTCCTCCGGATCTTCCTGAAGCGTGTGACCGTTGTTCCACGAGGAGGACGTAGGCGGTCTCGTACGTAGAGAATCCTCAAGATCGGTACCTTGATTTTTGCCCGGTAGCCTTACGGAGGTCGTGCTGTCCGAAGGATCATCAATTTTGTCCTTCAAAGTGTGAAAATTATCGAAAACATTGGTGGGCCTGTGCAGCGGTCTTCCAGCGTCCTGAGGCAATTTGGACCAAGCATTGTTTCCGCTGGACGATAAAGTGAACGGTTTTTGTTGTTTGTGCTTTTGTAACTGATGCAAAGCTTCGTAATCGTTGAATTCGGAGCTTGGCTTAGCCTGAGGTCTCTTTTGAAACGGACGCGACGGTCCACCCAGGTAAAATATCGACGGCGACGACGATGACGGTTTCACAGTCGATCCTCCATTGCCGAAATTCGAATTTGGAGTTTGCGTGTTTTGTAAATATTGTTGTACGTTTTCGACGCGATCGGTATGTGGCTGTAGACTCGTCTCCTGCAACGTCGTCGGGGATTCCGTCGTTGTCGTCTCGTTGTGCACGCAACAACTTCCGAACATGAATGTATCGACGCACACACCAACGTGAGTCCCCTCCGACTTAATGCACTCCCATACGAACATGCACGTGCCGTAATTCACACTTCCACTTGGACCTGGCACTCGACACGGTTTTGGACTGATTTTGTAGCCTGGATAGAGGACAAAAGGAAGGAAAAAGAATTTAACACGTTCAAAGATTCTTCGTAAAAGGAAAGAATAAATATTTCTCCGGTAATTATGAGTTGAGAGGAAAATAATGACGACGTTGATGACGGCTATTAAAAGCATAGTTTTGAGACTTTACCCCCGATTCAAGGCTCGTAAATCGCATACTTGATTCGTCGTTTAATTAGCGAGGCATCAGAATTCTCATTTCGGATGCCGGTAAACAGTGAGGAATATAAAAACGATACTTTATTCGAGTTACTTACGCAAAAAGGGAAAGAATGACAAGAGTTTGAAAAAAAGATAGAAACAAGAGCATGAGGAAGACAAAAAGAGAAAGATAAGAGAGAGAGAGAGAGAGAGAGAGAGAGAGAGAGAGAGACATCTCTCTTCAATTATCGTCTCTGGTTTGCCGTCTCAAAGTTCTCACGCTCCGGAGTCATAATGGCTGGGCTCTTTGCCAGTTCTGCAAGCCCGAAGAGCTTGGCTGCAAACGGCTGCTGCACTCTGGCCCGAGGAAGAACGCTGCCCTCTCGTTCTTCATACCCAGTCACAAGCATTGAGGAAGAGAGAGAGAGAGAGAGAGAGAGAGAGAGAGAGAGAGAGAGAGAGAGAGAGAAAGCGAGAAAGAGAAAGAGAAAAAAGAGAATAAATATAAAAGAGTTGCTTGCAATTTACCCGAAAGACGATGATACCTCCCGGAGTGCAACTCCAACTGTTCGTAGAACAGAGACCGTCGACTTGGTGGGAAGACTAAGAACCCGAAGAAGAGCGAGAAAGGGAGACGGAGAGAGTGTAAAGAGAAAAAAGAAACGTTCACATTTCGACCGAATGATTCATTGTGACAATAATATATATAGATATATTAATTGGTTTGAGCTTGAAAGATGAAAGTTTATTAGTGAAGAATTGTGTGTATGATTCATGGAGAAAAACGGAGAAAAAAATGAGGAGAAATGAATTCAGGACAAATTTCGGAAGAGGCAATAACAATCTTGGCCAGTGTATTTTTGTAGGGTTTTTGAAACTTAGAGGAGCAATTGAAATTATGTGTGAATATTCACATGACCAAGCAAATAATGATCTCCGGCTGCTGTAAGTACACTCGGTCGGTTAGTAGTGCGCTTCCGCGATCGCATGATCCTCAATCCTCAATTCGCCACGGTGTCGAAGCGCAAATAGCCCTCTTTTCTCCTTCGTGTGTGCGACAGAACGATAGAGAACGAGAGATAAAGAGAGAGCGAGAGAGAGAGAGAGAGAGAGGATGAAAAAAAGAAAGAAGCGCGAGACTCAGCGGGACAAACCGCGTAAAACATAAAGAATTACTGACTGTGACCTCGATTGAGTGAACTGAGAGACCTGACGACGCCCGACCACCAGAGAATCGTCGCCACGTAACCGATCCACCGCATCCTGGTTCCTGTAAAAATAATAATAATTATAATAATGTAAAAGTATTTAGCACGGTGTCAGCTTTATTTGATTTTTTCCCTTTGAACTCTAAAAGGTTTTCAAGGAACAAAATATTGCACGAGGAATAATTGAAATAAAAAAAGTGTCAATATATTTTACAGCAGCAACATCCTTCCTAAAAGTCACAAATTATAAAACGTGTCCTTTTTTTCCCTATCCCAAAAAACCCAGAGCAAATCTGCTGCGTATATCAAACACTTGGCTAATTCTTCTTGTCAGTTTTTTAAACGCGCGAGTGTCGGTTATAACAAATTGCCAAAAGAGAATCAAGGGCCGATGAGACGTGTTGCCGAAGGGGGCTTAAATGTTTTCGCAGGTATTAAATATACTGCATCGATCTTCGGATCGAAATAAGAGCAACGAAAAAGAGAATAAAAAATGCAAAAAGGTCGAAGATCCTTGGACGATTGGAATTCCTTGTCTCGCATACCGGGTCAATCGTCGACCGATTCGCCTTGAGAGAATGCATCGACGAATGCAGCCACAGCCGCCAGAGTGACCGGCTACTTGATTTCGCCGTTCATTCCTTCACTTTATCTCTTTTTATCTCACGTACGATTTTCCCTTTACTCTGGACTTGTACATACATAAACATGCATAACGTGTCTTTTAGAATCGTTTATTAATTCCCTTGTCGTTCTCCTTTACCCTCGAAAACACCAAGACACGCCACAAAACCCTCTACAAATACGATAATTTAGTACATCGACTCCGAATACGCGCCCCCCATAGTACGGAGTCGCTGGCGGAGACCTATAAATCGTTCGTAGAGTGATCAACGCTACGGTCCAGACCGTGCGAAGGATCTCTCGCCTCCTCCTCGCGTCTGTGATTTGAAGGACGTGAAAAAAAAGCTGGAAAGAACAATTGAGGAAAGAATTAGAAGGAAAAATAGCGAAAGAAAGAAGCAGAGAACGAGAGAGAGAATGCGTGTATAGTGGTTTTGACGTTGCGCCTCATCGACTTGCTCTTCCTCCAGCATCCAAGCAGCAAATCAGATTTCTCACTCTCTCGATCATTCTCCATCTCGCTCTTTCTCACTTTTTTCATTTTCTCTCTCTCTCTTTCTCGTTCTCATTCTCTCATCTCCTCTCTCTCTCTCTCTCTCTCTCTCTCTCTCTCTCTCTCTCTCTCTCGTTCTCGTTCTTTGTTTCTCTCTCTCACATTCTCATCCTCTCTTTCTCCCTATCCCGCTGGGTTACGTGCACTTATCACCCGTTCCTTTCAATATATGCTTCCTCTCTACTATATCGATCGTTGAGTTACGCTCCGCTAGTGTTAATGGGATACTTGTACTCGCTTCGTTGCTACGCATATTCATTTTGACGTGCGCGTTCCCGTCCAAATGCGGGCATTTTGTTTCCAGCTGTAAATGGCGCGTATCGAATCGATTTTTCCTACCCGTTAGCGCTATTGAGATTCTACAAAGCTTTCAGATCAGAGAATCGATTAGTCAGACAAACACTATTGGCAGGATACGTGCGAAGATATAATTATGAGGTTTGGCCTTATTTGGTCCAGATGGTCAATTCACGTTCATTCAACAATTGCGATGAAAAACGATTTGAGCAATGGGATTTTTGACCTTTCTCAAGAATTTCAAGTATCCTGTCATGTTTTTATGACTCTTCATACTTTTTTGATAAAATCAACTTTATCACCTGGGAACTTGTTTAAAACTCTCTGGTATTTATAATACTTTATTAAACTTTGAGTTTTGTCTCCAGCCTCAATTAATTAACCAGAATACATCCAGTAAAAATACCTTTGAAACATCTGTACGAGGAAGAACGCTAATTGAGTATATACCGAAGTGGATAAGGTCGAAGTAGGTGCGGTGATCAATGTTTGGTAAAATGACTCGAGTACCAGAACACAAGAAGGAAGGATCGACTAAATGAAAAAGAGAAGCCAAGCGCAAAGTGGCCTGTAGCCGTTGGTATAGATCTCGGTACTCTACGAATGCATATATAGAGGTGTATGGTAGAGGCCGTTCGGTAAGCGCGTGCTCTCCTCGCGTGGTTATAACGGGAAAGCAGGTGAGGTGTGCGATTGGTGGTAGAGTCCTGCGGTATCGTACCCGCTCGCGCTCGCGCGCGCGCGCAAGCCCGAACGGGTGCCCCAGGGCGGACATCAAAGAGCCAACATTCAGCCATCAAGCATATATTTTACTATGCAATAAGCTTCAGCGATATGCAATACACGGGAACATTCATATACGCATATAGATTTGCGTGATGTGTTGGTACACAAGAGCGATGTTCGTTCATCGACTTCTTCACGAGAAGCAGTCGTGACGTCAAGAGATCTCGCTTCCTGTCGATCAATCTTGATTGCTGAGTTGAGAAAGGTCAGGAATAGCTCGAGATCTCCCAAGCTCTAAATGCTAGTAATCAATTTGTTCATTAGAATAGCCATTTGCGGAGAAAATATGATACGAAAGTTCTGCAAGACGAAAGCATATTCTTTCGTCTAATTGACCTTGTTTTGCATTGATAGATCTCGTGAGAATTTCATATCTCCTTAGGATACAATTGCAATTAACGTTTCCGGAAATCACAAGATCACGCTTTAATGACTCGAGAGATAACGGTGGCTCGAAATCATTTGAATCCAGTCAATTTAATTAGGACTACAGTATAAATATACTTTTGATTGAAGTATCGATCCGCAATAAATTTCTTCTCTTCTCAATATCCGATCCTCCCCGTAAAAATGACAGAAAACCGTTTTTTTGTTCGCCTTGTGTCTCACAAAAATTTCCCAAATACATTATCGACAAGAAAACAAAATCAAACGAGAACTATTGTTTTTTTTTTGTATAAAATCGATCCACTTGTGTCTTCGAGGTTAGTGGAACTCTTAAACACCTGTTCCTTCACCTTCGGTTGATTTTGCAACATCGTAACCCCATTTATATACACTCGTAACACGCCCATCATCGCCATTTTCGGTATATAAGGATACCCTTTCTCTCTTCCGTGACTATATACGTGTAAAACCGCCAGAGGCTTTATGGCCTCGAGTCAACTTTCATAGAAGTTACCGTATTTGCAATGTACGGTTGAAACTTAAGATCCGACCTTTAACATCGTTTTGTTTCTCGAAAAAAAAAAAAAAAACGAGAAAAAAGGAAATTAGAGAAACGATCGTGACGCCGAAATATTTGAGGTTCCCATTGGGACGTTTAAAGGGACGGTTCATGTTGTACACGTGCTGCGTTTGTATTCAATGAGGACGAGTTTTATAGCACACGCCTTAAAGTACATATTCACTTATATATATACATACATTTATCTGTATACATATACACACAGCGGTGTGCCCTACGTAGAGTAGGTACATTTCACGAAAGAGAAGTGGGCCGTGTGTCTTGCTCTCGTGTAACCACTTCGCCACTTATTTCCAGCGCTAGCTATATGTAATTTTATACATATATATTCAGATATATATATATATATATATATATATATATATATATATATATATATATATATATGTATATTCTGGAAGCTTGTATTAAACACGTATATATTTACGCACACGCGCAATAGATACGTGAGTTGGTCGGACTGATATATATTCCCTGGTTGGTCTCCTCTCGTCGGTGCGCTACAGCATTACTGTTTGTACTGTGTTGCAGACGGTGCAAAAAAGTGACACATATTCGTCCGAGTGCCCGAGAGACCGAGAGATCCCACCTGCATCACAGCAGCATTACCGGGGAGTTATAATGGCAGCAACAACAGCATCGTGAGGAACGAGAACGCCTTCAATGCGTGTGTTTGTAAATTCAGTGTATATATATATACGTGTATATTCTGTATATATGTATGTACATGTGTATAAGGTAAAGTAGATGAAAAGATTAACCGTGAGCTCGTCCTATGATCATATCACAGTCCGCGAAGGAATCCCCTTGAACACCAACTTCTTGACTCTGTTTATATATCGTCTTCATACGTACACGTGTGTATATGTATATTTAAAATACGACCTGCTCAATCGAGATTCGGAGCCTACAATTTTTTTCGTACGGCAATAGTTATCTTCACAAATGGCTGTTTTATGAGAGGGGAAGCAAAAAATGTTGGATCGAAAAGGAATAAAAATTGGAAGATCTTTATCCAGAATTTGTTTTGGGTCGAAGATCGGTTATTTGGATGATTCATAGAAAAGCGATGACTACTAACTATCCTTTCCTTCCATGTGCAACGCCCCTTATTGTAAATATATAAATATATGTATGTGTACATGTTTTTTTCATGAAGAGAAGCCGGTCTCCGCCTCAAGGCTCGTGTCCATGCCTTACACGCCTGTTCTACTGGCATGAAAACGCCTGCTGTTTCTTCTCTGTGCCTCACTAGCGCAAAGGGCTAATCTCGATCGCAAGGTCCACGTGGGAATCCGTCTAGCGAAAGACCGGTATTATTTCTTTACGGTCACGTGGATGAATGTTCGGGATCGTGAAATCTTTCATTCGATTCCCCTAATTTGACTGAATTTAGCACAGACTACCATTGAGAAAAATATACGCCGTGGAGGCAAAGAAAAATTAGTAGAAATTATGTTGGAATTAGGATGGAAGCCAGTTTGTGAAATTCACTTTCTTCTATATAGACATTAAGAAATCGATTCTTGTCAGAATTGCGTAGCAAGCCACGAAGGACTAGAAGATCAAAATCTTTTCGAGTGCTCAGAAATCGACATGTAATATAAACAACGATTTGTTCGGAAATAATATTTATTCGTTGCTGATTGATAATATGTGTTATGTATTCGAGATCTAACGTGTCACCATTCCAATCACATTTATCGGTCTTCGATAAACGATCTGGTCTATGGGTTCAAAACCGCCAGACATTTCATTTCCGGCCACGATCGTTGGACGATTGTCTGTACAATGGGCATCACAAATTAACATATCACGTCCGAAGAAGATACACCGATTTCCGCTACGCACAGAAGGCAACGTGTTTAGATTGACTGAATAAAAAAAATCAGATGAAGATGAAAAAATAAATAAATAAATGAAGAGATTAATCTGTCACGGTCTATCGCGCATTGATTGAGATTAATGAAGGCCGGTAGTCCGGTGACCGAGCAAACAGGCTTAAAGTCATGAGCGAAACACTTGGTTCGAAGTTTCGAACAGCTATTACGGAAGTATCCACCAACGGACAACGGTAATAAATAACTGGAAAGTCCCGGCGGATTATATATACACACGTTATGTTCGAAAAGATCGATAGGTCGAATATATACTCTTTGGCAAACGAACAACGTCGGCGTCGTCCCTTTATTATTTTCTCTCTCTCCTATTTATGACCTATCCATTTTGGATGTAGTTAACGAAAGGCCCATTAAGTTTTATCGTCGGATTTGCGATGCTGCTGCTTGTTGTTCTCGGTATACATTAACCGGGGATGACAAACGTCAAACACACGAGGCTGAACGAATCCACTGAATGATCATCGCTTACCATCGATCGTCACATCGCGGGTCAATGACAACGAACGCATCAATGAAACAGTTCGTGATCCGTGATGCTTGTTGCTTCCTCGTGTCTCAAAGTTATTTCGCGTTTTATCGTTACTGAAGAGACGACTAGTCGTTGATTTAAACAGGCGCACGTAATCTCAACACGATCGAATCTTGGTCCGATGACAAAATCTTCCTCGTCGTCGCTCCTTTTGTTAAGTCCACTGGTATCAAAACGTATCATTTTTTCTTTCGATGAACTTCGTGCAACCGTTTCGACATCGCGACACTCCGCAGAAAGTTAGATAAAAAAAAAAGAAAATAAAGAAGAAGTACCGACGAATGAGGAACAAAGAAGAGGAATGAGAAGAAATAGATGAAGAGTGAGAGTGAGAAAAACAATGACAAATGATTGCTAATGAAGCGTGATTTTAAGATGTTGAACAAGCGATCTGTACAGAGTTTCCGTCACGTTGAAAATCGTCGGTGTTTTTGTGCACCACGATGACACGAGCACACGAGCACCGGAGCGGTGTCTCGCTCCTGACTGAAAAGTTTCCCCGGCGGCGATAGATCCTGCCTGTGCCGCGCCGTGGAGTAAGAGCCCTCTCTCCCTCCTCAGTCTCTCTCTCTCTCTCTCTCTCTCTCTCTTTCTTTCTCTCTTTTTCTCTCTTTCTCTCTGGCAAGATCGGCGCCGACACTCTCTCGATTCGCTCACGAGACTCTCCGAGCGGTGGTGGCGATATACAGAGAGAAAGAGCGGACGATCACGACGCGAGGCAGCAGGCACAGCCGCTGCGAGGAACTCAACGACTGACCCGTACCCGTGGATTGCCATCGCGATACCAGCCGCGTATCCACTGTGCATGGCTACCTACTACTGCCCTTTCGTCCTTAGGGACCTTCTACTCTTTCCTCATCTTATTCTTTCGTTACGTCTTCTCCACCTTTGTTCCTTCATTTTCTCTCTCCTCTTTGTAATATTCTTCTACCTCTTTATTGCCCCATTCCCCATCAAGATCTCTACTTCCTGAAGTTTCTTCGCTTCATTATTTTTCACTTCCTCATCATCGACGTCTGTTTCCATCACAGCTCCTTTATGATTAACTTCTTTTTTCATTCGGCATTATTCTCATTTCTCTCTTCTTGTTCTCTCGACGTCAAATTCTCCTCAGCAAGGCGTTCGCCAACCATCCAAACCTAGACCTTCCTTTTCATCCTAAACTTTGGTCCACACTTTCATCATCTTCCTTCCTTCTTTTTATCTCCCTACAGCCATCCTCACCAATCGTCCTCTATTACAAACTCAATGCACTTCCTTTCTACGATTATCTTACGCTCGATCCGGATTCGAAGATTCAAGGTCACGGAGAAAATGTGTCAAAAACGAGCGCACACCGATCTGTAAGTCGCGCGCGCGATATTACACGGGAGGCTGTGTGTATAAGCCGGCTGCCTTCTGGGCAGTTGGTGCCGCTGGCCGGTCGCGGTTATTCTCGCGGACGACGCCTAACGGTAGCCGCGCTCTCTCCGCGGCAATACTCTCTCGCAGCGCCAGTACCAAATGCTCTACAGGGTATACCAAAAGTTGTGCCAAAACCGTGAATAATAGTTAGATCGTTAAATTCTAACGAGAAAAGGCTTTAACCAATTTCTTCTCCGATCAGCTGGTGATGAGATATTCAGTACTTGGAGTCAGCCTATCAGTTGGACTGATTAAGAAGAGGTGGAAGTGGCAAGCGTGAGAAAATTTCACGCTAGCCTGTCCACTGTGTTGAGATGGTAGAATCCCGTGCACAACTATTCTGCGCAGCACGCCGAATTGACGAAATTCCCGAATGATGGATATCTAATCAACGATGAATCAGAGAGAAAAAAGCAAAAGAAGTTTCCTTTTCATAATTACACAACCTTCTCCTTCAGTAAATCTTAAAGCCCATTTTAGTAACACTGTATATTCGTACTTACAAGTGTATAAGCAAGCCTGTGCAAATGAGTAAAGAACGGAAAAAAGAGGAGCGATTACAGCTTAAAGCACAGCCACTTTTGCTATCCCGGTTTAGCCTGAATTTTTCCATTCGCATATTTCGCAACAAGAACCGTAATTGTGGGACGATCGAGCTTTAATCTGGGCGTGTACATGACTGCATACAGAAGGATTTATTTCTTCATGTAAAATCTGTATTTCTCACTCTCTGGACATATATGTCGATCACGAAGTGTCGCTTCATTGACTCTTGTTTTGCGTGGCCGCATAGTGCTATGATCGAATCTGCCACACCCGCGATGTATCATTACAATGATCTATGTGAAGCTTTTATTACATATGGATGGATATAATGATAGATGAAAGAGTAAACAGGTGCTGGGACAATTTTGTTCACGTATAAGTGTGCTCTCGCACTCGTGACGGTAGCCTACACCTATCTTAACAGTGTGGCAGTCACACACGGGACGACGACGTCAAACGGTTAGCGGTTTAGTGCCGCGGCACCACAAACATTCCACCTTATATGCATACTACATATCCCACAACTATAAGCGTTATACCTAACATACTACACCGTTATTGTCGTACATAAGATGGCATGAACACCTAGATATAAATATATAGATATATGTATGTTTATAGTACATTATACAGGTACCATGTGTGTAGACCGAACCTATAATGTCGTTAAGCCAATGTACTATATTTACATTAGAAAAAGCATACACGCGCACGCCTTATCATTTCGTGCATGACTATGCAAGTATACGAGCACGTGCACGGTGATTGTGCATATCGTGCCATTTAATATTTCGTGCATAACGAACCCGTATCACTATATGGAATCGTTATAAATATATAGGTGGTTCCCATTCATTTGAACTAAATTCATGCTGACATGTTGTTTTAATATATTACGTTATGTTTTCGTATTAAAATTCAATTCAGGCTGGCTTCGTCTTTCAATTTGTTTTCCTATCCAAATTCAATTTAGGTTGACATCATATTTCTATGTATTTCCTTACAGAGGATTTCGATTGCTCTTTGCTTAGCTTCCTTCATTCAAAGTGAAGTAGGAGTTGAAAAGATTAACAGTTAGTTTGCTTGTTTGAAATAAAATTTAATTTTTTTAATAGAAGCTGAAAATAAGGGAATTCGCATTTCTTAGAAAAAAAATTATACCATTGGGAGCATATTGAACACATTAGTTTGGGAAAATTTCATTTTTTGGAAACGTCGAACAGTCTTCGCGTGACGTCGACTTAAAGTTTGAAAGTAATGGAAAATCGCTCAATTTCGAGTATAGATACGCAATGCTACTATACTCAGCAGCATCTTGACACTTGGTGTCAAGATGTTGCTGCATTTCTAGATACTTAAGCACATTAAAAATACTTGTACTGAAGATACTTAAAAAGTTCTACGTCGTTTGAATCAAACCTCCGAAACAAAAGAACTGATTTTATGACGCGTACGTGCGACGACAAAAGACTATTCAGTCTCGAATATTTATTATTCCACGCCCAATCACAATGTTGCTTTCTCCCCACGGACAGGAAGTTTCATTTTGGTGTGTCTTAGATTGTTTATCGATTTCGTCATTTTTTGGACATTTCGGACATTCGATAACCGTAATTCAATATATATTTTATTGTTTTTTGTTTAATAAACATTCGTGATCGATACCATTTTTGAGCAGTTTGCCAAATCGAATATAAAATGATTGTAATGAAACTTTCATATTATGGGTTTGAAAAAAAAAAATAACCACGATGCCTGAAAAATTTCTTTCATTTGTCACCAAGCATGATTGCCAATTATTTGAACCCTCAAAAATTCCTTACTCATCAATCATTCACATGAATATATAATTCAATTCATAAGTGATATTTTCAATTAAATTACTTAGGGTAAGGTGCGTCTTTTTCGGATATAAAGCACAGCATCGAAAAGATCTCTACACAGGCCCAAGGCAACAAGTGCAAAAGTTGTTGGGTTGAGTGGACTTTCGAGCGAGTCGCGTACAGCCCATTATATAGTCCCCCCGAATTCTCTCCTATCGCGAATTGAATCTTATTCTCATTTAGCGGTGTAAGGGCCTGGCTGTTGCAAGAGGATACAGACTTTGGATGAATTTTAATCTTCGAATGTGCTATAAAGGCTGTCTCAAAAGTTGTATTCCAACTTGCTATAAATAGCTAGATTACAAGATTCTAAAGAGAAAAGTTTTTATCAATTTATCTCTCCGATGCGGCGTTGATGAGATATTAGTTAATTAACGACAGCCAATCCTGTGCGTCGACAAAAGAGTGGGAGTGGCACTTCCCCCACTACACGCTTCTTCTTTTCAGTGCCCTGGATTGGCTGTCACTAATTTATTAATATCTCATCAACGATGCGTCGTAGAAAAAAAATGATAAGGACTTTACACTTCAGAATTTATCAGTCGAGTCATTCGATAAATCTTCAGCACGATTTTTGACATATTCTACAATGGGCGTCAATGCAAGAGTAAGCGATTAATGATTTGCGTCTCGTTCGCAAGTACTTTTTTACTTTAGGACAATTAAAACTTACGGCGATGAAATGAAGTGATCCAGTGTTCTCTATTCCCAGAAATGCTTATTTAAAAATGTTTAATTATTAAGATACTATATTGTTCTTAATCGAACGTCTCAGAACAAGGTGCAGTATATCGTCTCGACTTACACAGTAGTAAAGGTAAGTTCTTCTGTGGTGCTCTAGATCGTTATTTATAAGAATAATAAAAACGTGGTGCCCTGGTAGTGAGAAAAAAAGTATGTTGTGTCTACAGTTTAGGTTCTCTTGTGCAATGTGTCCGACACACAAACGTTAGACTCGAGTTTCATTCGTGCTCTTGAAGCGCTGAGAAATTTTCTTTCTCTCTCTCTCTCTCTCTGTTTCTTTGTTGCTTCTATGTCTAACTGCTCGTAGTTTTTGCTCGTAAGGCCAAATATTTAACAGACGTGCAATAACTTCAGAGGTTGAAAATACGAAAAATAAACGATCGTCCGGGGATTTATAGTTAAGAGCACAGCGGGACAAGAACATTTACCTACCATAATGTGAACAAGAGGAGTCCGGACCTCCGACGTTGAATGCCAAAAGATTATCTCTCCCAGCATGAGTGACTCAGTCGCCAGACTGAGTTGAAAAAAACGTATTGATATCGAGTCTCTGTATTCAGACGTACTTTTTTGGCGAATTTGATTTGGTGCGAGTCCGCTGACTCTGAATACGTCACGATCATTTATTCTTGATGATGAGAACGCTATAATTGTTATGTAAACATATCTACGTTGTTTGGAGCAAAATCAGCGGAGAAATCAAAGTATTACTAGAAACAAATGAGATCGACATTGCCGAAACTTTCACAAAACAGCAACGAGAGTTCGAACATATCTTTCAATTAACTCGAAAGTCGAAAGTAATGTTATTTGCACTAATAGCTCGAACTATACAGTGGTACGAATTACATTTCCTCGTAGAGGATTTCGTATGGAAATAGTAGTTGGTCGCGACAGAGAATCGATTGGGAATCATACAAGAGCAGCTACGTGTCTCGACGATCGATCTTATCTTTCAGAGTGTATCGCGCTCGGAGGGACTTGGTCGATTAATGTGCGAGAAAAGCTTGACAGAGGTGCATTGAATTACCATAATCATTGATCGTGCTCCAATTATCGTAGTGAATGTCGCGTACTTGGCACACGAATAACGTCAGGTATACTTTTAAAATGTTGATGGTTGGCACGTCGATTAAAAGTCTCAAACTCTCATTATCTCTATCTCTATTTTTATCTCTCTTTCTCGTCTTCGTTCACTTACCTCTCTGGCACTGAAAGAGATGGATTCTACATGGAGTTCGTACATGCGCCAACACTTTAACTATCTGTAATGTCGTAAAATTAAGACGCGACACCACCGGTCTTCTTTTCTTTTTTTTTATTCTTTACCCATTCTCATCGTCTCTCTCTCTCTCTCTCTCTCTCTCTCTCTCTGTCTGGCGTGTATGGCGCCAAGTAATGCGCCAGAGAAAAGCGAGAGTTTCAAAGAAAATAATTACTAACCTTACAACCGACGACTTTAACACTTCTACCGAGGAGGATTGCAGATATATGTATACGCGAGCTCGCGAAGTACCTCCCACACACCATTATGAAGTATCACTATGTGCAATTCTGTCTTTCTCTCGATCGTGCTACAGGAGTTGTCTGTCGAAGCTTACACTGGGCTAAACATCGTGTGCAGAGTTTAGAGTTTCGAAAGGGAAAGCAACAGAGAAGAGGCTTCTTTTTGCAGGATATATATATATGGATGTGTTTGTATATATTTATGCTGACGGACCAGCAGCCCTATCTAATGTGCTCGTACAATGAATACGCAACTACGATGCGCACTTTAACCGTGCTAATTTGGTGAAAGTACAAGGTTCCTTGTCACCGATGATTATGTATACGAATAAACGACAACTGGTGTGAACGCATTTTTACTCTGCTCAAAACAATAGCCAGTCGCTAATACTTTACGAGCATTATTTGAATTATCTTATGTTTAAAAAAGATTTTATTACTTTAGAATTAATTTTACGACCTTTTGTAAGCATCTTAATTAAATAACGTCTGCAAAATTGTCACTGGGATTCAAATACTTTAGTGCCAGTTATTGTGAAAGTATTTTTACACGGCATAATAGAAATGTCGTTAAATTAGGTCTTAAAAATAATTACATTACGTTTGTGGTTCAATTATTGTCTCAGAATTTTTTTCACCAACGTCAGTTCGAAGACAAAAGATCCAAGTATGAAAATTTTGTATAATCATTATTATAAAAATATAATTATTACTTAAAACAGTAGAATTGCATTCGTAGTCTTTTGTGACACTGTTAAATAAACAATCGTTGTAAAATTTGAAAGCTCTTTTGCCAAGTAGAATCGAATGATAGTACAATTAGATCCAAACAATGATTAAGTTACATTACATGCATTTAGATTGATGGATCGATTATCGTTTCAAGAATTTTTTCACCTACATACATTCGAGGACAAAGGGCACAAGTATACAAAAAAAATTCTATATTCATGGTACATAGAAAATTAGATCGCTGAGAGACGTCATGGTGGCGTGTTAGAGCTCGTGCCGGGAAAGTGTCGCGTGCTGATATCCAATAGGGTATAGCCTTGAGGCTGTGGAATACTTGAATGCCATGAACTTGGAGCGAAGCTGTCTATAATCGACGCCAGCACCTTTACGCGCCAATGACGAGAAACCCTTTAATTTTGTACTGTCTCGGATCAGATATTCGCGTGATCACTCACTTTGCATCACTACGCAAAGTAAATTGATGCTTTGCAACGAAATCTTTGGGCTTGTACTTGACTGGGATGCTCTCGTTTTTTCAGGATCATCTACAGAGTGTTCAAAAGTCGCCTTCAAAAATAACAGAATAATTAGATGGTGGAACTCTGAAGAGAAAAGTGTCTGGCCAATTTTTGCTCCAATCTATGATTTGAAAGATATGAATTAGTTAGTGGTGGCGGATAGACGCACGCGTCGTAGCTTTGCGCTCGCCACGTCCACTTCTTCTTAATCGCACATCGTATTGGCCATCATTAATTAAATAATATATAATTAGCTCTGCATCGTAGAGAAAAATGACTAAGGACTTTTCTCATTAGAATTTTGCAATCTCACTGTCTTCCACAGCCTTGGGTCCACTTTTTAAGACACCTTGATTATAATTAAATAATAAATATTCCTACGAGCTTATTTATATTCACCCAGACATATGAGTGTAATATAAGAGTTGTGTCGTACCTGCACTCTTCTATAGAAAACTGCAGATCTGACATAAGGAACACTGCCAGAAGCGGAATAAGTCTTGGAACGGTGAATGGCCTGCACGATGCTGCGTCAGTGCATCACGCACATTGCAGCAAAGTCCGGGTTAGTTGGGTCACTTGCCCCGGGCCACGCGTGCTCTGTTGAGGAAATCTCTCTCGATCTCACAGTAGAGTATATACACTATTTTTTTTCTCCTTTTTTCATCCTGCCGGACAACCCATAACTATACGAGTATCAGCTTATCGCCATTAACGATTTTTATAGCACGTATTTATGGTCCAATATATGACGATATGGGATGCTGACTTTGCACTGTGTGAAGATTGGAAGTCTCGATCGTTCGTCAAAATTTTCCAATTTTTTCGATTCTCTTAAAAATACGTAATGCGACCAATCTTTTAGTACGAATACTAATTTCTAATAAAAACAATTGACAAAGAACAACGCACTTTTGGTGAACAATCTTCGACAAATCAGTCCCAAAAACTTTTAAGTCTTCATCGTCACGAGGATTATTTGCATAAGTTCATCCAGGTTCTCAGGTCGTATGAGTGTACAACATAGAATGTAGAGAAGACTCATCGTCGAACCTTCGAAAGATGAATAAGAAGAAAAAAAAAAGCTACGTCATACGGAACGCGCACACAACCCTGACTTTCTCCGGAGAAACGAAAGACGAGACAATAATTTACTACGAAGCCTGCCCTCTGTTTTTTCCTTCAAATTGCAATGGTATTATACTTTAATTACAATTTGGATACTGCAAGAGAAGAAAAGACAGGATTAATCTTCGAACTACGCTCGTGATTGCAGATCGCTGTGTCAATAAAAAATTACTTTCGTATCCAAACATTTGGGCTCATTTCTCGCATCCGTTGGATAATCATTTCCCGAATGTCTTCAACGTGAAAGTCATATTTTCACTTCCAATTGCTATCATTGCACGGAAATTATTCTCATTTTTTGTTTCCTCTCTCATCCATACGGTATCATTTGTAACTAAGTAAGCTCATTTGTGTCTAGTCATTCTGACAGACTGAGTCAAGTGATCGGCTGTTTTAAGTTAAAACAAAACGCTGGAGAAAGCTGTCAAATTAGTTTAGTTTTTGTCGGGATATTTTTTACATTTGATATTGAAAGTGCTGCCATTTAAAAACTAGAAATAGATATTGGGATAAGCCTAGCTTCCATTTTCCTTGTACTTTAATGAGCTGTTTAGAGAGTTGAAAAATGGATCTTTCATGTTAACGATAAGACAAAGTGTAAAAACTAATTAAAATTGTAATTTTTGGGGTATTTCTATAAAAATGAACGGTGTTTTTGGAGACTGGATCGAAATACATTATAATAAGATGCACCAACATTATGTCAATATATCTGTCATTTCCCTTTTGATTTTTTGTGAATTTTTTTAAATGGTCACCGATTTTAACCAATTTGATTGTCCTTTTATGTTCTTCCGCCGATTTTCAATAAGCTTTTTTTCTGAATACTCAAAAATTTTATACAAAAATGCATAAAGAAAAAATTTATTTCATTGTCTTGCCACTTGTCAATATAAATACAAAGAAAAGAATAAACATTTAGAAAAAATCCAGGTACACAAATGATCATAGACCATAAATTTTAGGCTAGATATTTTACGACAAAATTACAATGAAAAAAAATCTCGCTTTTATCTATGAAAAGATCAAGATTCATGTCAAATCACAGTGAGATGATTGGATTTATTCAAGTGAGCATTGAATTCAGTACAATTTACATACATATATATTGAGGTTTAATTTGCACAATGAAATGGTTAGAAGGATTTGTCCATCATCTAATCCCAGCGGTCATTGTCCTGTGCAATATTGTCTCGTGTCGTTCACGAATAGAAAACTCGAAAGTTTTTATATCGTTCGCGATTCGTCGCGACTCCTCGCGGTCGACGAGCAATCAGGCCAGTCGTAATTCACTTTCTCGTACTGGATCGTACTCGTCCATGATTAACGCCTTTTACTGGTGTACGTTGCAGAGCTTAGACGACTGGGCGAATCGGAGTGAAACGAGTCGAGCTCTCTCACGATTCGGCCTACCTCGGCCTATCTCCTTTGCCACTGAATTGTTATAAACTCTATTGCGGGTCTCACGATGCTCTATCAAAACACTCCTCAAAATCACAGCTTCTACCGTGTATTTTCCGACGATTATTTACAGCCTTGGCAACGAGAGAGAAAGAGAAAAAAATAAGAGACAAAGAGAGAGCGAGAGAGAAAATGTATGTGCACCTCGTCAATCGTGAGGTAAGATTTTTTTCGGTCGTCAAGATGCAATGTCATGCTCGTTAAGATTTGAAATACGACCTGTAGCATCTCGAAGCGATTTACCGATGAGGATACATGTTTGGCTGGACCTTTTTTTACGCGGCTCCAGGGTCAGCTGGACGACTGCATTTTTTTATTGCCCCTCGTGACTCACTCAAAGTATCTCGAATTAATTGAATTTTAGAGCAGGAATTGAAAGCTTCTGATGTTATAAAAAAAAACACTGTGTCCCATTTTAATCGCACTGCACAATTTTTCTGTTTCGCTCACGGAAGCTCCTTTATAAGGAAGAGGAAGCGGAGTCGACGAATCGCGACATTTTCTCATCACGAGAGGGAAGTCTGTGGAAAAAATGTGTGACTATCGGAACAATAATTTGTAAGTTTATATTCAAATTCTTAAGAATCATATTTTTGTCTCAAAACTAACATTTTTTAAAACATTAACCCTCAAAAGAACGACAGCTTTTTTTTAGAAATTATAAAAATTAAAAGGTTCGTTGAAAGAAGAGCACATGAGTTCGAGTTATTCGCTCGAAATATAATTTAGTTACGAGGAAATTCGAACACGAGATTTTTTCAAATTGAACACATAACACGGGGATTTGAATGAACAAATTGTCATCTTCATCAATAAAAAAATGATTGCGATCATTTTTGATACTTGATGGATTCATGGATTAAACGTCCAGCTGTTTGTTTGGATCGTGAAGGAGAAATATATTTAAAGGATGTAACAGATGCAAGTATCCACTTTGGGCACACACGTTGCGGGGGGAATAATGGAATTGGCATGGCCAAAGATTGGAGAACTGCTGGCAAGGAGATAATATCGCGCGAAATCGCGTTGAGTTACGAGGGGGGAAATTGCGTGCCGTCTCACCAGTAGCCTCGGTTAGAAACGTCAGTGGCTTTGAGCACGAGTCTTTTCCTCTTTAATACTATAATTGCGGCTACCACTTATTATCACGGAGCAATATAACTATATACTTAAGAGAAAAGGAAAGAAAAAGAGAGACAAGGCGAAAAAGAAAAGAGAGAATAATAAAAAAAAAACAAGAAAAAAGAAGTATTAAGCGAGGAGCTTGAGACTTTAACTGAAGATGGTGGAATGAGAGAAACGGTCGCACGAGCACGTCACGGTATAGCGATTCGCGTGAGCCTTTTCTGCAATAGCGACGAAATTGCGTTTCGGCATGGTCGTCTTGTCTTTTTATGTCTTTTTTTGTTTTCGGCGATGTACATTTGCCAGTAAGAAAATCAGCATACGATAAATAATCATCGTCCGTTTCTTGAGGCGGTTTTTCATCTCATATTTTTTCGATGAAAAAAAGCGAGGAGAGAGAGAGAGACAAGAAAAAAAGAGACGAAGAGAGAAAGAAACAGAGATAAGACCAAGGTTTTGAGAAGCGTGTACCCAATTTGTGTGTATATATGCGCGCCTCGCGTAACCCAATTGGGTCATTCGCTTTATGCTCGTTCATTCGCTCTCCCACTCGCGTGAAATCTCACAATTTTTTTTGCTCTCTCTCTCTCTCTCTCTCTGTTTTTCTTGTTCTCTTGCTTGTTGTTACCGCTTGTTGGGAATGTTGCTCATCTCGCGGAGACGAACGCACTTCCTTTGCGTGTACGTGACAGCGATGACGAGAGATATTTGGAAGGCACAAACAGCCTTGGCGGTTGACAGCGATGCATCGTCGCGAAGAATTCACACCTTTCCCGGTAGTAACGTCGAGTCATCATTATTTCAGCAATAAAATCACAAAAAATTTAAAAAAAGAAACCTTAATCCGTCTTTGGGATTATGACGAAAGAGCCTTGGGCCATTTTGTCCTTAATTCGTTATTTCGTCGTGAGAAATTTGTCAAGCGGATAAATATCGGGTTAATAGCTCTGCTGCGAGGCTGTCGAGAGATTTGTCCTCTTCGCGCGAGCGTGGCATATTTGATAGAGATTTCTTTTTTTATGTGTGTGAATATATTTTATATGCACATATAAATAAAAACGTATATATATATATATATATATATATATATATATGTATACATTGATATATAGCGGCACGTTCTTTTGCTCGTACTCGCTCCCACAATCTCCCTGCGGCTAACGGTCGTAGCCCGTGGGGCAATGGGAAATGAGAGATTCCCCCCGGTCTCACTGGGTTAATGTTTTCCAGGAAGCAGCATTATACTATGTAGCTACCGTTTTACCTCTTTGTCTATCTTTTCATTTTTGTTTTTCTGTCTCTTTCCCGCATTCGCTCATATCCTGTATCGCTATCATCACTATACGTGCCTTCTGAATAATTATACCACATCAATGCATGTATATATACATATACAGGGTGTTTCAGGTTGACTAATCGATAATATAAGTTTAAATTCTCCATGAGATTACGGGCGAGAAGTCTAATACCGTTTTTTGATCGAGCCGCCAACTAATAAATTATTAAATCTTCAAGTTGATGAAGCCGCGCCCTTCTACAGCGTACATTGCCCAGACGGTTGGAAATAACGTAAATATGTATGGGACCAATTTTGTAGAGGAGGAAATTCCCTGTAAAAAAGCTATTGACAACGTTTTTGTATCTATAATAGTTTACTCTTCAGAGCGAATCAAAAAAGGCCTTGGAAATGGCATGGCTTCGAAAACCAGATTGATTTTCTAACCGTTCTCTGAACTAAATGAGTAAAGATAGAAAAGTCTCGCCGAAAACTTTTTTGGAGGAAATTTCATGCCTCAAAGAATTGGTCTCATACATTTTTACTCTATCTCTGACCGTTTTGGAGGTTCCCGTGATCAATCTGCGAGGATCCTAAACTTTCGTAAACTTCGATAATTCGAAGATTCGAATATTCATAAAATTTGATATTTAATCATTCATCAGGGGGAGGTTCTATCAAAAAACGGTATAAGACTTTTTGGACTTGAAATTTCATTTAAAACTCAATTCTATGCTAGTGACCATTCATCTGAGACACCTTGTATATATATTTGTAGCGTAACGTGCTCGCATGACGTTAGAGCAACTTTGTTAACCGTCTTTCCTCGGTTATTCAAATACATATACATTTCTATTTTATATCCATCTCTGCTTACTACATTGTGCAAGTACCCGATAGAGAGCCCGCGTCTGGGCGGTAATAGTTTTTACGAACGAGACCCGGGCGACTCAAAAGTAGGAAACGAGGAAGAATCATCGTTCGTTAGTCCGTTCCGTTCTAAATCTCCCACGTCCGGTATCCCGCTCTACTACAAAGCGCAAATTTACTTGATTTTTTATGTCCCCCTCCCCTCCACATCTCTCTCATCTTCTCCCGCTTTTGGTGGACCTTGTGGTCACGCTACGAGTATGAAACAGAAAGAAGCCACGGATATGCTTATAAATGTTTTTGGGTTCCAGTTTATTAATTTTTGACTTAATTAAAAAAATTGTGATGGTTCAGATTTTTCAGAGAGCGTCTTTTGGAGCGTGGAAGCGTCTTTTCAGTAAGGTAAGTTCTGGAAGTTTTACGAAATACTCATCAAATCGTTCGTCCTTTCTTTCTTCTTTTTCGTTCCGGACGTGATTTCACGAAGGTCGCGCTATTGCGATATACATTTTTTGTTTCAATGTATTTATCTTCGCCGGAAGTAACGAAAATATACGGACGTCCTTCTAGAGGTTCCATTGTTTGATTACCACATGCTTGTAAAGAATAAATACAAAAAGAAGGAGGGTCGAGTATCTTTCGAGGGAGAATGGATAAGAGGCAGAGGAAGAGTGCAACAAACGAGATGGTTCCTCGAAGCACTCTCCCTCTCTCTCTTGCTCTCCGTTCCTTCGTCCGTAAGGTTCATTTAACCCGCGAAATATTATGCTCTGGTGGAGAACTCGCGAGCGTGGTCCAGGTGTCCAAAGCGTTGAAGATACGCTCCGCGTGTAGCGCAGCGAGATGTTTGGATTCTCGCGTGTATCGAGCCAATTTCGCATAAATAAGCATCGGTAGCCTCCCAGCGATAAGTGCTTTTCTGGCTCATCCTTGCACCACCCTTAAGTCCGGCGTTGAGTAAAGATATATACGTGTGTAAGAAATAAAGGAGACGAATAAGAAGAAAGAGAAGTCGAAAAAAAAAATGTAAAAACATACTTTTTCGCTGGCCGATTAGCAATAATTCGAAAATCGTTGCCACTTAAGTTTGTAAGAATAAGGAAGCTTCCCAGCTTGTGCCAACTGGTAACCGATGCATCTTTTCTTTTTATAGTCAAAACTTGTGTCCTGTCTTTTACGTTCGTTGAATATACCGGTGTCTATACAAACTGGGAACATTATATCTGCATCCACCATGGTCGTTGCTTTAAAGATGTCGATACCGCCATAGCATTACGACCTGACATTCAACCGAACGCCGTCTACAGACTTCCAAAGATATACAGATTTACACAACTTTTCTTCTCTTTTTCTCTCTCTCTTCTTCTTCTTCTTCTTCTTCCTTTTCCTTTATTCTTTATCTCTCTTTCTTCTCCGCCTACGGCCATCCAATTCGCTGCTCTTCACTACCTTTTATCTTTTGAATGAACATCGCGCGAATCTTCGTCTATCCTGCCTCGAGTCTCGTCGTTCTCTATCACCGGCCATCCTCGGAAACTACCACATTCTGGCTGCATCGATCATCCAGAGACGACACAAACACATGTTTCTTCTCGTACCATCTTCAATGAAGCTCTCTTTGAAATAGCGAAAACCCTGAGATGTTAAAGACAACGCAAAAGAAAGAAGAAAAGAGAGAAAGATACTGAGAACATCTTCAGATGCAACTTACGCGTCAGTCCATTACCTATTCACAATAACTCTGGGCTTGTGTACTGTCTATTGTACGTACATGGTAATCCTTTGAGTATGGACACCACTCCTCCGTTCCTCCACTCTTCTCTCTCCTCTGTGTATAAATATATGTGTAAAGTTGTACATATAAATGCATGTAATTCGCCAACTCGATGTTCACGTTTTACTACGTGCCGCGCTCATACGCGCTATTTTAGCACCTTCGTTGTATTGTACTCGAGTGATCAGCCAACGACCCTCGTGTGAGTCATATATTCCTGGAGAACGAAAGTGAAGTCTCAACGAGTTGAACAATGAAAAAATAGGCATTTCCATTTCTCACAAGGTCACGGGATTTTATTTGGTGAAAAACGAAAATAAGAGTCAACAACTTCAATATATTCGTGCATCAAAGATACTTGATTCACAAAATAAATCGAGGTTGATGGAAAATCGATGGAACCGCCCATTTTTTTGATCTATAATTAATGGAAAGTGGCTAGAGAAAAGGCAGTTTATTGCAACTTTACATATTGCATGTTGCGAAGGTTTAAATCTTTCGTCGTTTGTTTGCTAAAAAAATGAAACAAAAGGATTGACAAAAAGTTCGTGTGATTTTATAGGAAATTTATAGCGATACCGGAGAGGGCATGACTGATGATTGTAGGATTCTTTCCCTTCATTTCGCGACCTTTAAATGCAGTTGGAACCGCAGCTTGCTGCGGAGTAGCAGTGGGCAACCTAAACCTTATTTTGGGTCGAATACCTTTCGAAGTCTTTCTTTTCTCTCTCTCTTTCTGTCGGGCTTTCTCGCGATGATCCTTGGACCGTTTAACTGCGTCGAAAATCGCACAGCGGCAGAATTATTCTCCGGACAGGGTATTTACGAAGCAATCTTTGGGACCACAGAGTCAACTAAAGTTTCCCTCGCTCCCTTTCGCCCCGGGATCCGCGAACACCGCGCGAGAAAGACAGCAAAAAGAAGTAACGAAAAAGATAAAATGGAAGTTGGAAAAAAAGAGAGTTCTCGCGTTATTCAAAGTCAGCGGCATTACGGGAATCAGACGAGGTGGAAGAAGAGGGCGGAAGGGAGGGCGGAGGAGGGAGACATCTCGTATCGCGGATTCTCGACGAGCATACCAACAACTGGGTCGTGGTCTCGCACGGGGACTCTGAACTGTGCTCGCTGTGCATTCGGCTCGCGATTTCTTCTTGCAATTATCGTCGCTTCGAGAGCCCGTTGCATCTCACCAGAGTAAGCAAGCCAGCAACATCGGAGGAGAATATCTGCAATGTTTCTATATAGTGGCGCGACCGCATGCTCTCCTCATCGGGCAGTTTCTATATACATATATATACAATATAACTTATAATATGTGTGTATATATATATATATATATATATATATATATATATATAAAAGGTAGCTGAAACTCTGCGAAGATGCGAAGAATATAATAAGAGAACTTGCATGAGGACAGGGAAGCTCCCTCCCTTCATTTTTCAATGGGTTCGCCGACGTCGTCGCCGTTGTTTTACTCGTTCCACCAACTCTCTTTCTCTCATCTTTTCTCTCCGCTGCGATATTTGGTCGTTTATTTATTTCCTTCCTTCCTTCTTTCATTATTTCGTTCTTTCTACCACACCGCGATGGAATTTTCTTTCTCTTTCTCTCTTTCTCACTCTTCCTCTGACTTTCTCGCTTAATTCGTCCCTGTCTCGCTAAGAGCCCGGGTGGCCTAAAAATCTCTTTGGCATCAAAAGCAACCAACGAAACAACATCACTACCACCAGCAAACATCACGACCGAAAAGTGGGTCCAGCAGAGGCATTACGAATGCCCTCTACGCACGCTATCTATATGTCCAACGAAGGAGCAAAAGCAGAGAAAACCTTTGGCGCATATATGTATATATATAACGTGTATTCTCTCCTTGCTGTGATGTACTACCGCAGGTGCATCTTGTGTGTAATTCCTTACAGCTCCGTTCATCCTCCCAACAGCAGCCTATATATCTTAACGTATAACTTCTCTTTTTTCTCTTTGTTTTGTTTTTCCTCCTTTTTTACTTTATTTTCTTTTTATTTTTTAACTGTATAAATGGGTCATGCATCTTTCCTCGCGCCATATCTCGTAACTCATCTGTCCGATTGCTATCGGAGAGGGAAGGGAGGACTTTATAACTATTATGTGCACCGTCTGGTATGCCAAGCCTGTAGGATATTGCCCCAGCTCGCAGCTCTCAAACATGATGTATATTGCCTATACAGACTGTCTCAAAAGTTCATCCTAGAATCTCGATAAATAGTCAAATCGCGAGATTTCGAAGAGAAAACTATTTAGCCACTGTTTTCTACGATCTACCGTTCGCGAGGTATTTATTAATTAGCGACAGCCAACCCGGTGCGTCGAAAAAACTAACTGGGCGTCGTCCCGGCTCTCCCACTCAACGTCTTCTCATCACAGCTCACCCGGTTGGCTGATAATTATATCAATGAATATCTCGCGAACGCTGTGTGGTAGATAAAAATCGATAAAGACTTTTCTGTTCAGAACTTCATGATATTTTTTCTGCGTGCCGCTCTTAGGCATAACTTTTTGGACACTCTGTACATAGGAAGCATTCCATCCAACTCGACCTGCCTTGAACCCTTGCTTAGATCCAGTTTTTTTATCATTTTTTCATACCTCGTTGAACGTTAATGAAATTAATGTACTTCATCAAGATTTACATGTTCAGGATCGAGCAATTGAAGATAATTGCTTATTGCGAGTTACAAAAAAAAAATACATTTTGTATACTTACGTCACGTTTCATTTTTTTTGCTTCGAGAAATTTGCAGAAAAATTTAATTGCTATCGAGATAATTATCCATTGATAATAAGCTATAATGCTGCTGAGTACGAGTTCTACTTGGATGTACATTTAAGCCGCTTACTCTCGGCCAACTATTAACCCACATTTTATACTATCTCGACGAGGCTCTTCGAGAGATGACAATGTATCATTATTAAAAGCCGAGCGTGTGCCACGATATAAAAAAAAAAACATCTTTCATGATTCACGCATTACCATCGTTTTTGTTATAGATATATATTAATGTTAAAGTATACGTAATTACTATGACTTCGTTACTGTAATTTGGAACTATTACTGTCATCATTTTTTCCCCCTTTTATCCTAATTCGATTTCTAAACGCTTATCATATTTTTCATCATTACGAGTCATTGTTTTTTTTGTTTTATTTTATAATTTGCACCTCATCATTTTGTATGGTTTGCCATTTCAATTAGATTCCGTGATTACTGCGAAATTTAATAATTAATTTAATCAATTCGTTCGTTCATTTCATAATGGATTCTTAGGTTTATTTCTGTAATTTGCTTATCCGGATTTATTGTATCAAGTTATTAATTATTTCTAACATTGATTATAAATTATTGGGAAGTAAATGAAGGATTTAAATAATTACACACAGATTTATGGTTAAAAATCATTTTACTCGTACAACGACGTTATTCGTTTTACGTAAATTGGAAACAGTGTTTATACGCACATTATATAATGGGTATGGGAAAAAATATAAAACGTTTCATTCAGTTAATTTATTTTACTTGCTTTCATTGTACAGATTTTTTATTTCCTTCATGTACACGCAATCTTCGTTTAGAGAAAATTCGTGAGATTCAAGCTTATTACAATATTTCGAAATCCAATAGAAAATAAATATGAAAGTCAGAACAACAAAATTTGCAGTTTTTCTTATTTTAGACTTTAAAGTTTGGCAAAAAATTGATCAAATTTTGTCCGAGGAAATTTGAGCTTCTCTGTTCAGACATGAATCTTTGAGATCCGTGCAAAATTTTCAACTTTCTGCCTTTTCTAATTAATCTGTTTCGAAACCTGAGATCTCGAAGCTTCGAAAGATTTTTACGATTTTATTTTATAGATCAAAGCGAATTGCTTAAACTTTTGCCAAGAATAATTAAAAAATATTGATTTGACATCGAGGTATTGAAAATTGAAGTGACACAGGTCTCAAAAATTGTAAAGATAAATCAAACGATAACGAAATTATTGTTAGGTTTTAGGATAGAGATTTTCTGCGTAGCTTTCCACGTTACCCAGGAGGTACTGCGCTTCAACGCGTTCCCATTGTTTAACATGGCGGGAATCCCCAGTAGGCCTACACCATGCCACAAACGAGTCGAAAGCAAAACGAAAACACACGCTTTAAGCGTATGTCGTATCCGATCTTGTGCTCGTACGCTGTGCGACTAAAAAAACACTATATTACAAAAGAATCGTGAACCATGTGACCGTGTTTCATAAATCATGAATTATAGTCAGCGCGGTTACGAAACTTTATGTTTTTTTTTGTAATATCCGTAATTTTAATCGCGTAACAGAATATTAGGCACAATTTGGACACCTCGAGTGTGGAAATGAAAAAGACTGGCCGAAACGTCGACCATTCTTTGTCTTGAAAACCTGAAAATAATTTCGTGGCCATAAAAGCCTTTAGTAAAAATTAGCGTGAATCAACGAAGTTTCGATGACATATATTTTTTTTCCTATATCTAAGTCAAAGCTGACTTTTCCTAATTCTTAATGAATTCTGGCTGATTCATAATTTTTTAGTAAATTCTGGCTGAATCGTAATTTTTAGTCAATTCTGGCTGATTCGGAATTTTTTACTCAATTCTGGCTGATTCGGAATTTTTTTAGTAAATTCTGGCTTTTTCGCCATTTCTTAGTCAAAGCTGGCTTATTCGGAATTTCTTTTTTTTCTATTAAATTCGTAGATGTCTGAGAATTTTTTAAACTGTTGGCAGACTAGATATTAATTATTTGCTAGTTCACCTTTTTTGGTTCGAGACCACGCAAAGCGCAGAGGTCTCGGGATCTTAGATTAAGATAAACAAAAGAGCCCTTTGATCGAAGTGTCGATCAAGATGTTTGAGTTCGTTGTTATTCGTCGAGAATAATCAGAGATGACGTTGATTCTGACTGTATTTTTATTATTGATACTTTTGGAGGAAATTCTCTCAATGGCAGACGTATATTTGCGTGAATTAACACATAGAATATATGCTACGATGAGTTGCCGAAGACACTAAACCACGTACACTCACGAAGGTAAAATCGGTAACTGACGATAAAGGCCGAGTTAAAATCCAACTTGCCCCTATCTCCTATGCGCTTTATTGATCGATTCGCTGAGCCACCCACGCTTGCGTACAACCTCGCACTCCTACTCGCTTAATATGTATTTGTAGATGTTGCACGTATATTCACACGCATATACATGAACCATCAGTATAAACACGCATACTTGCTTTTATGCCGGTATATGTACTGCATAAAGTCTCATCAATATCACCGTCTGGACTGTAAGTTGATACCGGTAGTCCCTGCCAATTTTCATGGCTTCCTTCTCGAAACCAATAAATGTAGTATGTTTTTCATACCCCCCGTGCATCCATAAAACATTCCCATCGTTTGCTCATCGTACATTATTCATTTATTTCCAAAAACATAATATAACACTCGAAATATTTTGAACTGTTGTTTTTTTTTATTTAAAAATTCGATAGCCAGATTTGAAATTCTTAACGGGACAGACCTAGTTGGAACGTCAAAAAAAAGGCCTTTTTTCCGATTTTTTTTTGGTCAAACGATAAAATAATTCACAACAAAAGTTCTTCCGTTTAAAAGATACATATGTAATGTATATGTTGCAATTTTTTCAACGCAATACATATCGAAATAAGCTGGTGACCGTCAATTGCCGAGGACGCTGCAAAAAAAAACACGGTTTGCGGTGATCAAGCTCACGCTGCAACGGCTCATCTGAAACAAAAAAAACGGAGGGGATTTTTAGTTAATGATATAATGCTCCAGTTGAACGAAGGGTTTTGAAAAATTTCCATTTTTCACAAAATGGCGGCCGTTAAAAGTCAAAAGTGTTTTTTTGACAAAAATATCAGTTCCATTTTTTGCTATTAAAAATAAAAATAATTATCCAAAAAAAAAATCCTTCGTTCATATGGAGGACTACCATGTATAGAAGAAGTGATATAAATTTCAACCCGATCGGTAAAGCCGTTCTCGAGCTACAGTGATCACCGACTTCAAAAACATGGTTTCGAGAAAAACGCACTTGAAGTCCGCTACCTGCTTACCTATGGCTCAGACACGACGTGCTACAAAGTCTTGTATTTCGGCGAATAATGGTCCGATTTACATTTACCTGGGCGGAAAATGTTCGTAAGAGATTCTACTTTTTGAAAATGAAATAAAAAAAAATCGATTTTTCGAAAATTCTAACTAGGTCTGTCCCGTTAAGATGGCCACTCGTTAAGGAAGTTCACGAGAATCTAATGATAATCGAAAATTTCAACATTGAGGGTTGAAATTTGGAAATATTATAGAAAAATATACCGTACATCTATCACCGGAATTATTTTTGGATCCACTGTCTAGTTGTCAAAAAAACAATTTATGAAAATCACATAAGAGCTTATGTATAAAGATTCAAAAAATGTGATTTTCATAAATTGTTTTCTTGACAACTAGACGGTGGATACAAAAATAATTCTGGTGATAGATGTACCGTATATTTTTCTATAATATTTCCAAATTTCAACCCTCAAAGTTGAAATTTTCGATTATCATTAGATTCGCGTCAACTTCCTTAATTCTCATTCGAGAAATTTTAGTTTTTTAAATGATACTAATCATTTATTCCCAAAAAAGGATTCATTATTCGAGAATTCTTTTTTTTAATTATGTTTCGAAGATTAGAGAGAGAGACACGTGCGAAAATTGTGGCTATCACTGAAAATCGAATTTTGTTGAAATATTGAAATATTTTGTTCGACGTATTCAATAAAATTATTTCGTCCAGGCAACAAAATTTCAAATGTTACAACAAAACTTCGTTACATCGAAAATAATCTTTATCGAAATGACAAAAATTTTGTTGCCTGGACGAAATAATTTTGTTGAATACGTTCAACAAAATATTTCAATATTTGAACAAAATTTGGTTATAGTGTAGCAGCGACATTCTATTTTTTATAAGCGCTATTTTTTTTATACAACGATTTTGAGAGAGATTTTCCTGGAACCAGGACTTTCACTGGCTGTGACCGCAATTATTCAAATTCCAACGTTTTGGAATAGATAAGAGATGTGATAGAAAATTTTCTAGTGAGATTTGTGAAAGTTTACTCGAAACACAAGACACCGTGTATATCGTTAAATTTACGAGTTAAATAATGTTATTTCTCATAACGTTCATATCTAATTTCTAATCGACGCTTCTGCAAATTATTTTATCAGAAAATCGATTTGATTAGGAAAAGACATGAATATACTAGTGTGCCCAAGATTTTATCAAACAAAATCTATAGGATATCTACAACCAATTATGAAATAACATAATATGGGCGTGCAAAATCGATTCCCTGTATTCAATAATACATAAAATTGGTTTCATATTTAATGAGATAAGAAAAAAACAATATGAAGTAGAAATCAATTTCTGGTAAACATATACCGATTGGAACGTACAACAACTCTAATCTTTAGAGCTTTACGCGATAAAAATTCTGTTCTCAAATATCTCTACTCTAAAATTCACAACATCTCTACTCTATAACATGTCTACTCCTTTTTGTCATTTCTTATCTGAAATATATTTACTCATCGTAAGTTGTGCTCCAAAATATTCCTACTCCAAAATGTGCCTACTCCAAAATATCACTGCTCTATAATTAAGAATAGTATTTCTCAATGGTTTGCGATGCCTACTCCAAAATATCACTCTTTTATAATGAGTAGTGGTATTTTTCAGTGGTTTATGATGCCTACTCAAAAATATCACTTGAGATCGGCTTATTTTTTTTTTTAACATTTTACTATTTTAAGCCATCACCTGGCGCGGCCTGGGTCAGAGGCTGCCAGGGCCCTTGATTTCCTTATTTTCTTATTTACTAAAGTTGGGCGCCAACTCGTTTTGAGAAATGAGTAATTTTCAAATTTGTGGAGTTTAAAATTAATATCGTTATGGCTAGTAGCGGTAGAGGAAAGGCCCAATTGAACGACCCTAGAAGTTCAGGTGGGAGGATAAGCGGATGTGGATCCAAAAGAAACAGATATGCCGAAATCAATCCAGAATAGGAGAAAATATTTATTGACAGACTCACGTATTTTGGATTTATCCTTTTGATATCCGACAGCTTCGTTTCAGTACAATCATTAATTTTTATTAATTTTCACAAAACGTTAACGGACAAAGACTATAAGTACGCGACAAAATACAACTCCTCGACAGCAGACCCTGCCCTCGGCCTTTACAATATAGTGCTAACAACTCGAGATCCGAGGCAAAAGTGTCTCTCATACCAAAATCGGTGAATAATCGAGTCGTAACGCTTCCTGATAGCGGATTATCCTTTCTTAAGTCTAGTTATTTATACTATGTATATGACAGTTTCTATCGCTTGTGTTCGAGGAGTCGATAGGAGTGTTGACGTCGAAGGGAGTCTTTGATTGAAATTATTTTCCTGTCACACACTTTTCTATAATGAGTGGTGGCATTTTTCAGTAGTTCGTGGTGCTTATTTCAAGATATCACTACTCTATAAAGAATAGTAGCATTTTTTAGTGGCTTGCGATGCCTACTCCAGAACATCACTTTTCTATAATGAGTGGTGGCATTTTTCAGTGGTTTGTAATGCCTACCCCAAAATATCACTCTTTTATAATGAGTGGTGGCATTTTTTAGTGGTTTGCGATGCCTACTCCAGAATATCACTTTTCTATAATGAGTAGTGGCATTTTTTAGTGGTTTGCGATGCCTACTCTAGAATATCACTCTTCTATAATGAGTGGTGGCATTTTTCAGTGGTTTGTGATGCCTACTCCAGATAATTGTGAGTGGTGGAATTTTTTAGTGGTTTGCGATGCCTACTTCAGAATATTACTTTTCTGTAATGAGTAGTGGCATTTTTCAGTGGTTTGTGATGCCTACTCCAAAATATCACTCTTTTATAATGAGTGGTGGCATTTTTTAGTGGTTTGCGACGCCTACTCTAGAATATCACTTTTCTATAATGAGTAGTGGCATTTTTCAGTGGTTTGTGATGCCTACTCCAAAATATCACTCTTTTATAATGAGTGGTGGAATTTTTTAGTGGTTTGTGATGCCTACTCCAGAATATTACTTTTCTATTATGAGTGGTGGCATTTTTCAGTGGTTTGTGATGCCTACTCCAAAATATTACTCTTTTATAATGAGTGGCGGCATTTTTTAGTGGTTTGCGATGCCTACTCCAAAATATCACTCTTTTATAATGAGTGGTGGCATTTTTTTAGTGGTTTGCGATGCCTACTCCAGAATATCACTTTTCTATAATGAGTGGTGGCATTTTTCAGTGATTTGTGATGCCTACTCCAAAATACCACTCTTTTATAATGAGTGGTGGCATTTTTTAGTGGTTTGCGATGCCTACTCCAGAATATCACTTTTCTATAATGAGCAGTGGCATTTTTTAGTGGTTTGCGATGCTTACTCCAAAATATCACTCTTTTATAATGAGTGGTGGCATTTTACAGTAGTTTGCGATGCCTACTCAAAAATATCACTACTCTTTAATGAGTAGTGGCATTTTTCAGTGGTTTGTAATGCCTACTCCAACATATCACTTTTCTATAATGAGTGGTGGCATTTTTCAGTGGTTTGTGATGCCTACTCCAAAATATCACTCTTCTACAATGAGTAGTGACATTTTTTTGTGGCTTGCGATGCCTACTCTGGAATATCACTCTTCTATAATGAGTAGTAGCATTTTTTAGTGGTTTGCAATGCTTATTCCAGAATATTACTACTCTATAATGAGTAGCGGCATTTTTCAGTGGTTTGTGACCCTTACTCGAAAATATCACTCCTTTTCAATGAATTGTGCCTACTCCGAAGATTACCGCCTTTCAATGAATATTGCCTACTCCAAAAAATTGCTATTCTTCAATGAGTAGTGCTTACCGCAAAAAATCACTACTCTTCAATGAATAGTGTTTACTGCAAAAAATTACTACTTTTCAATAATTAACGGCTGCACCAAAATGCCACTACTCATCAATGCATAGCGTCTTATCCAAAATATCACTACTTTTCAATGATTATCGTCTGCCCCAAAATAACACTACTCTTAAATGATTAGTGTGATATTTTGGAGTAAGTATCCGAAACCCAAAATAAGCTATTCCAAATGATCACTACTCTATAATAAATAGTAATCTTTTGGAGCTGGTGATATTTGAGAGCGGATTTGGAACTGAGTAGAGCCTATTTCGTAATTGAAATCAGCGCTAAAAGTCGAATAGTTAAAAAAGGGACCCGATAGAATTCTATTTACTCAAAGCCCACCTCTTAAAGCCCACTTTGTATGGAAATAACCCTAAGTGACATCTTCTGTATTACTTCGTCAATTGTCAAATCGACAATCCAAAAATTTCAAATTTAAATCTTGACCCATTTGTCAATGATAAGAAGTGTCGAAAATGTGTTCTAAAGACTTTGCTTTCTAGACGAATGTACCACATTCGAAAATGATTCCACTTAGATTTTCATCATTCATCGAAATTCAACGTTTACCGTGAGAAAATAAAACAAAATTCTATTTTAACTATGGATACGGTAATACCGACCGAGCGAACTGTTAATGACAGTCGATATCGATGTTTTCGTTAAAATGAAAAACTTCGAGTTTAATATTTGTACGTGGCGTTTGCGAGGGCGCTGCAATGTAAAAATTGAACGAACAGCGACGCGCGTCGGTCCGGTACAATTGAAGGAGGACGCCGTTTGGCGTATGTGATGACGCTAGTGTGCATAGTCTCGGTTAGTAGAGAATGTGAGAAGTTCTCAGTGAGCAACGGGCGATGCGAGCAGAAAGAGAAAACTCGAGAACTGATCCGTGAGAGAGTTATCCGTAGTTTTGAAGACCAATAGTAGCGTGTTGCCAGGGGGGTATATAACATAGTCCGGTATATAAGCCCGTTTTGCGGTCTTTGTCGTCGGTTGACGACCGCGCGCAGCAAGGAAAGGGGCGCGCGCGAATAGAGCCGAGTCTCGACCATATCGTTTATACCGACGCTCGGGCGTCGCGCATTTCAATCTATTGATGCGTTTTCGGGTAATATAGCCCTGTGTGTTCGGTAGTAGAGTGCGCGCGCGCGCGGGGTATACTAACGCGCGACATACATCAAGTAACAACGAGTCCCCGCGTCTCTCGTGTCGGATTTTCGACATTCGTGTCCCGTACATTTTAAGCACAAGAAAAAAAAGAAATAATAAGCTCGAATCAAACAAATATTTCATCGGTGTGAGAAATTGGCCTTTTTCTTTTTTCTCGTTTACGTTTTTTTTTTCACCGACGCTTCCGTATATATCAGAAGAGTTTTAAGGTAGACTTTTTAAAGACGAGCGAAAAATCGAAGAAAAAGAAACATGGAGAGCCGACCGGCGCCTTTGCGTTCGAGACGAGTTTGCCGTTTTTGCCTTACGGAAACTGAACCTCTCAACTTCATCTACGAGAGGGATCACACTAAGCCATTCCAAGTACCGCTCACTCTGCAAATTATGTCCTGCGTCGCCATCGAGGTATTTATTATTCAAGCTATTTTATCATCGTTTTGGTCTTTTATCTTCTGTTCGTAATTTTTGGCATTTTTTTTATTTGCTATTGTTACTACTTTTTCGCCATAGTGCGGCGCGTATTTGGGTTTCCCTTCGGTTTTTTACTCATTTCTTTTTTTTTTACTCCGGCTTATGCGATATTCGCTTTTCCCCGCGTGTCCCCGCTGGCAAGTCGATAGTCCGTGGAACAACGCGCTGATATCATTGTTATCTTTTTTACCGATCGAGCTATCACTTTTTATCATCCCAAGCTCTTTTCTTCCTTACCGGTTCGCTGTTCAACGCACTTCGATCCGTTTTCAGAATGAAATGCGCGGGTTCCAGCCGTTCCAGCTTGCGGCGTATATGCATGCTATAACAAACTAAAGTCATCCACTCCCTCATGCTGCATTTTAATAAACTGTGTTATCGAAATTTTCATCCTTCGAAATGAACAACATTGTTTTTCAATTTTTATTAATGAATTTTTATTTTTGTCGGCGACTTTTTTTCCTGATTTTTTTCGCAATTTTCTAAAAGAGCCCCCAAAAATATTTCACCAATTTTCGTAACTTCAATCCGTATATTAATTTTATCCATATTAAACCACATTCCCACTACTTTTTTTTAGCAAATCAATTTTCGGTTTTTTTTTTCAAACTTCATAATCAATGATTATTTAAGAGAATTTTTTTTCATCAAAATTCTTTAAAAATATTCTCAGTCGATTTGAATTATTTGAATGCTTCTTTTGTTATTTTAATTTTTGTACACTTTTCTGGTTCTGAGGGGTCTCAACGACCCTAATGTTTTTTTAGTACACCAATTCTTCCAGATTTACATTTTCAAAATGATTTGTTACCATTTTATTATTAAGTTTTGTACCTTAATATGGTCTTTCCATGTTTTGAAACAAAATTGAACTAATAGCGTTAATGAACCGTGACCACGGAGATTTAATATCACAAAAGTTCCACAAATTGAGTAAAAAAATCCTTTGGTTCGTTGAAACAGCCAAATACTCCGTCTTTGTTCATTTTTTCTCTCGGTTTTTAAATGAGAGTTAAATGAAGATTAAACAATTTTTGCAGTCCAAATCGTTATCTCAATTCTGAGCGATATTAACAAAAAGTTATTTAAATGCAAATTCGAAGCTCTGAATTTAAAGTCGAGATAAAAATTCTTCGTTGTAGTTTAAAATTTCCTGAGACAATATTCTGCTGAAATCTATAAATTTGAAATAAATAATAAAGTGTAGAAAATTGTAAAGAAACGTTGAAATTTTTTTTAAAGGTGTATGCGGCGGACGGCATGCCTCAAATGATCTGCAGGATGTGTCGTTGGAATTTGGATCGTTCATACAAATTCAAGCTCCAGTGTAAGAAAGCGGACGAGGCATTGAGAGCGTATCCAATAACTGGAGTTTTGCCACGACCGTTTCCACCGATATCGAACGATTCGCCGGACGCTCCGGGTAAGCGAGGTGCGGAGCAGTCGATGCAGTCAGGAGAATCGACGAAAAAGTCACGAGTGGATAACGGTGATAGAGATAGACAGCGGGGAGATCGTCAGCAGGAAAAGCACAGTCACGATAGCGAGCGTAACGATTTGTACAAGGAAGAACAGGAGGACAGCGACGTTGATCAGGACTTGTCGAACGAAAAGGACGACCGGAAGCTGGAGCCGGGTGAGATAAGAGTTCACGCTTGCGACCAGTGCGAACGAACATTTCCCCTTCGGCAAACTCTGCAATTGCACATTCAGCGTGCGCACCGTGACCGGAATTACAAATGCACCGAGTGTGATCGTATGTTTTTCTCGAAGTACGATCTCGCGAAGCACATGACGACTCACTCATCGGAAAAGCCATATTCGTGCTCGATATGCAGCAAGACATTTACACGGGCGAATTTATTGCAACGTCACGAGAAATTGCATCGCGAAGATTTGCGTTACGGTTGCCAGCATTGCGACCGTGAATTTTTCACGACCGAAGAGCTCGAGAAGCACGAAGACACGATGCACAAAACAACGAAACCGTACCAGTGCAACATATGCAACAAACGCTTCACTTACAAGCAGGGTCTCGAGCGCCACGAGCTTCTTCACAATGAGGACAAAACTTTCGTTTGCGAATACTGCAAAGAAGCTTTCCGTACGAGTACCAAATTGGCCCGTCACTTGGCGACTCACTCGGGACATCGTCCTTATCTCTGCAAGCTCTGCCCACGAAAATTCCTCTTGTCCCATCATCTTACGCGCCATATGCGTTCGCACTCGGTTGAGAAACGACACGTGTGCGAAGATTGCGGCAAAGCTTTCAAGCGCAAAGAGAGCCTCGAGGTTCACCAGCTGACTCACTCGAAACGTTCCGGCATGGCGCTGACTTGCGACGTTTGTCAGGAATCTTGTCGCAATCGCGCCGATTACGTGACTCACATTAAACAACATATAGAAGCGGGTGAAAAAATGGGTCCCGACGGTTTGCAGCCGGACAAGGGTAAAGTCGAGTCCGAGAGCGAAGAGGATGAGGAGGGAGAGGAGGAAGGATACACGGACGACGACGATGATTACGAGCCGCCGGCTTACGTCGTGAAAAAACTGCCGAAAGTAAAGACGCAGCCGCCGGAGAGCGAGGAAGAGGACGATCCGCCGGGACGCATGGACCAGCAGCACGAGAGCGAAGATCGCAAGGAGCAAGTGGTGTTCGTTCGTGGCAAAGACGGAAACATCGTGAAGAAAACAATCAAAACATTGATGCCGATAACGCGTCGGGACGCCCACGAAACTCCGTCGAAAAGCTCCAAACCTTTGGCAACTGCGACGCCCAAAAAGAGCGAAGAATCCATCGCCAAGAGCTCCTCCCGTGGTCACGAGGACAGCACCGAGGCTGAAGTGCAAAAAATCGTAGCTTCGGTCTTCAAAGAACACAAAATACCACTCAAACACACAACCAACATTCCCCAGGAGAATCAAGGCGCAGAAGCTATCATAGCCGCTACTGTAGCGGCCGCGAAAACGGAAACTCCCTCAGGAGGCAGCCAAATACACACGAGAAGCCAGAGCTTATCCCAGAAGGAAGAAAAGACTGAGAACGTGACCGCGACTCCAGGAAAATCTGTCAATACCGTCAAAGTTATAAAACGTATCGTCGTAAGAAAACCCATCAGCTCGACCGATCAAACTTCCACGCCTTCAAAAGAGTCAGAGAACATTACCATCACCCAAAGCCCGTCAGGATCCGCGACGAAAGTCACCAAACGCGTCATTGTTAGGCGCATCATTCGTCAGGGCGACACAACTCGTGAAGTTATTATGAATCCCGACGGCACCATTATCGATCCTGCCGAATTGGCCAAATTACCAACTGGCAACGTCGTCAAAAGGGTCGTCGTCAAAAAAGCCCTTGACAACAAAAATTCTTCCTTCGTACAGCAAGTCCTGAAGCCACTGACTGACGCCAGATTAGCCGGGGCTTCAACGACGATCGGCGCGTCGAAATCACAATCTGAAAATTTACTCGACGAGGGCCCCAAATTCGAGCTCAAAACTTCGCAATCTTCCAGCGTGGATAAATCCGCTGTGAAGAACGAGAGCGCGATGAACAAGGGCGATCAGGAGACCAAGGAAAAGCTCGAACTGCTGGAGAAACGCGTGGAGCAACAGAGAATCAAAATCGAAGAGTTACAAGCACGAAAACAACAAGAGACCGAAGCGATCGACGAGAGCTTGCCCGAACGCCACGACGAGTCTGAGGACGAACAACAGCTCCCACTAAAACGCGTCTTCGTCAAAAGAAAGCAGAGCATTTACGACGAAGAACAAGAATACGACAACGACGGAGACACCGAAGTTAAAAAGGAACAGGAGACCCCGAAAGAGCCGGAAATCGAACAAACCCAAACGGAAGCAACCATCGAAGCGCCGGTCACGCGTAGCAAACAATTGGCGATCACGAGTTCTAAGGTTTACACGAAGAAAAAAGTGATTTTCGTCAAAACCGAAGATCCCGGTGAGATCGACGAGATGAGTCGGGAAATCGGTAGCATATTAAACTCGTCGGACAACGTTGTCAAAATGCAAGAAAACGTGCTGACGAATCTAAGTGAAATATCGGGAATCAGCGAAGCAACCGACACCGGCAAATCCGACAACGTTTTGGAAACCGAAGTTTCCGTCAGGGAACAACATTTCCCGGAACCCATGGAAGAAGACGACAGTAATAACGAGGAGGAAATCGAAGCGAAACTGGAACACTCGACACAAGAAACGGAAATTATGACGACAACGACCACCAGCGAAACTGCAATGGACTCGACGGAAACGTCGAAAAATGTCACGATCGAAGCCTCCAACATGATCGAAATCGCCGTTGCTGTCGCCGGCGAACACGAAATTTCTGAGCACGACGAAAGCGCCACTTTGGCTCTTGTACAAGAGGATATTTCTGGATCTGCTGATATTTTCGAAAATACCGATTCGTCAATCATTTGCCCGAAAAATGAGGTCAACCTCGACGAATCGGTTATCGAGCTTGCCCATAACGAGACGATCAATCTCAACGACACTAACGAGAGTCAGGACAGCCTCGAGGACAAACTCTCGCAAATGGAGGGTTGATCTAGCGCGTACGAGAGCGTGTTTTTTTAGAACTATTCATTTTTTAACTACCGAGAAAAGGGGAAGAAAAAGAAATAGTTTTTACACACTTTTAACTCGTCATTTTGGAAAACACAGTAAAAAACATGAGTTTAAATGATTTTTTTCGTTTTAACTCGCTTTATTCTCGACTGAAACGGATCGTAAACTCATTTATCACAATTATTGTACCAACGGATTCTTCGACAGTCAGGGTGGGGGTAAAATTTTCGAATGACGAAATTTCGAACAGCTAAAATAGCGAATTTTAACATACAGTTATCGATATATATATATATAATTGTATGTTAAAATTCGCTATTTTAGCTGTTCGAAATTTCGTCATTCGAAAATTTTACCCCCACCCCGACAGTCAAAAGAAGGGGGGAAAAAACAAATCCAAGATAGTAATTATCTTACACGTTTCTACAAACACAAATTTCTCGTAACGTATCAAATATACGATTTATTTCTTTTCATTGTGACGAGTTTTTTTTTTAAATGAAGAAAAAGGAATAAATTTTCGCTGATCTCGGATGAAGCGTGATTTTTTTAAGTTGTCGGTATGTTATTACACGATCGTATTCCGATTGAAAATAAAAACAAAACAATGGTAGTCCAAAAAAGAGAAAAATTTGTAAAACAAAGAAAAAAATACAGCTGTACGTTGAGGCGTTTATACACACGTTTTTCGAACGATCTTTCACTCTTTGTTTTGCGTAAATATCAATATTTTTGGTCGTGATTCGAGAAAAAAATAAAAAATTAAAGAAAAAAAAAGTAAAACAAGGACTTTTAACCGAAAGTTGTAAACTTTGTGTAAATATTTCATAAATGAATTTTCAAGATTGTCGAATCCGCAATAATCCTAATTATACACGTACGATGTGTGTACGATACACCGGAACTTGGAATTTTGGGCAAACTTCGATTTTTCAAGCTTTTTACGTCTTGATCGATTTTAAAAATCCACTGCTGAGGAGTGAGAAAGAAAAAAATTTTGGGGTCGAAAAAATCGGGATAAATGACTGAATCTGAGTTTTCGTGTAAATTACAGATAATATAAGGATGATTAGGATTAATGATACTTTTTTTTTGTTTTTTGGACTTTAATTACAATGTATGTACATACACGTTAAAATAGGTGCAGGGCTCCACGTTTTATACAACTTTCCAAAAAAACGTCAAGAACAAAAAATGAAACGCGATAAAATGGCTAATGCGAGCATGGGAGGAAAAAAATGATGAACCATGTATACGAAACACGATCAAAATTGATTAGCGAAAAATAGAGAAATGCTGATGCAAGATCCCAATTAATATCGTGACGATAATAATTCATTCACCAAAAAAAAGCATTTTTCGTTTCTTTTCTCATTTCTTTACATCTATTATAATAAATTTAAACAAAATATTATAATCTTAGGATAATTTAACAGTATGCATATAGCGAGACAGCAAAATTTTAACTACGGATGATAAATCGCGAGACGACCGACAAAGAATATTCGATTATCAAGAAACAAAAAAAATATAAAGATGTATCAAAATACAACGTGTGGTAAGTGTCAGAATAATTTGTGTCGTTTTTTTTTTCAAACCTACCACGAACCCACCCATATGGAAAAACTATATATTTGAAAAAATATATCGAGAAATATAAGAATTATTATGAGATTACATATCGCGATGAAATTTTACATACGTACGAATATTTTTGAGATATAAAAATGTATATGGCGTTAATACATCAAATTTTAGATTGAATCATATAAGTATTTTTATATTTTATCGTATAAAAAAATAAACTATGAAACTGTTAGACGTGTAACGGTTAAGTGTGTATGAGATATAGAACTGTTATATAAATTTCATATTTTTTTGCACATTTTTTAATATATAGGAAAATTTATGATTTAAAATATAGTCGAATTCTGTTATAAGCCTGCCTAGGGGCTGTAGGGGAAATTTTTTCAGGAATCACTATAGCGCGCGATTGAATTCTTTACCAACTACGCGCTATAAGCGCGAGGCAATTGTTGTTTGTGATCATGTAGTCGTACACATTTTCAATATACATATATATTTGTTTTTTTACAACTAGTAAGTATAGAACTTGTAATATGGTATTCGAATATAATTCCTTTATTATATTATTCGAATTTTTTTCTTACATTCTTCAAATACCTCCAAAAATATATAAAATTGATGAATTAATTGGAAGTATATAAGAACTATAATTTAAAATATTGATTTGAGAAAAATCAAATTAGAAACTGATTCGAGGCTTATAAGAAGTAGTTAGCCGCCAACCTCGAAAACGCTTTAGGGTGGGGGAAGCTTATTTTCGCGTTGAAAGCGGGGAAGAAGCTTATAACGAGATTCGACTGTACATCGTAAGGCATACGTTGTTTTAAACGGTAAAATATAAAAATACTATGGTTCCATTTAAAATTTCATATATTATCAAAATATACATTTTTATATCTCAAAAATATACACGTTCGTATACAAAATTTCGCCGCTATATATAATCTCACATTTTTCTTATATTTTTCAATTTATTTTTTCATTATGTAGTTTTTTCGTACGGGCTCTTTCGTTCCTATAATTTTATTTCGGTTTTTATTTTCTCAAGAACTTCAAAAGTCAATTTGTTTGACTATTGAAACTACGGACTTTTATTTCAATACATTTTTATCGCTCTCGACTTTGTCGATTATATAATTACCATCGGTTGGTAATAATGCACGTTATCTGACTGAGATAATCTGTACTTTAAGTTGTGGCGTTCCGCGTTCCTGAGATTCACGCAACACTTGCTACGCGGCCATAAGCAGCTGCGCAAATCTCGTCACGATCACACAGGCTCGCGTTTTAATATATAATCCCTCTCCCCATTATCCTTCATCCAAAACGTCTGGGGTAGGGTACAGTTGGCTTCAGCCCCACTGATGAGTCTGCCGCTGTAGTACCCGAAACACAATCAACATCCTAACCAATCTTTTCCGCTACGCTAGGGTGGCGGAATCACCTTTACCCTTCAGCCTGTCATTTCATTCCTTACCGATCGCAAATCATTCCTTTAACTGTATTTGAGATCCTTACGAACTTATACATAACAACGGCACATAATATCTACAAAGTGTTAACCAGTTGAGATTTTTATTAACGAAACCATTTTTACCGGTGATATAACATTTTGAGATCCAGCAACGATTTTTTAATTTACTTACACTCTTTAATATTTATTAAATTATTCAAAACCCTGAAAAATCTTCTGAGGCAAAAAGATACAACACAGTTTGGAGAGCACGATGAAATCTAGAGAAGCTGGCAGCGTCTTGATTTCAAGTTTCAAAAAAAAAGTCAAAGGTCAAGAGGGTCAAAGGCGTTGTTATATTCGAGAATGGGCTCGTTTTCGTTATTTTAAACCTTCGACTCGACACCACGCGAAAACGCATCCATTGATCGACAATCTAATGCGATTTTACCAATTAAATGGAAAATTTCCCTCTCCAATGACACCATTTTTTTCCTCGTTAAATATAACGCGAAGAACGAAACCATTTTTCAAACCCTCTAATTAAGAGACTTATTAATTATTCAATTATTTGATCAATTAAATTAATTAAGCATTTCATTAAAAATTGATCTCGTTAAACGATTTCAGGCGTTCGAAAATAATGGATATTTTTATTCTTCTTTGAAAATGACGTCCCTCGCAGTGTTCTAATTATATTTTTACTATTATAAATAAAAACACGTTTATTGAAACACTAAACAGAGTACAAATTTACCAATTTATACAACACATCACGATTTTACATGACTTAAAATTATTACGAAGCATATATAAGACATTAATTCTTAAAATAATTTATGTATTTGAAATATATATAATGAAATATATAATTTTTCAATTAATCTCAGTGTATGGCGTGTACGAATAAAATGGGATTGAAAATGATTTTTTTTTAGCTCTCGACGTGTCGTATACAGAAGAATATATCACATTATGGATTTTACGTGAATCGTCGTTCGCGTTACAATTTTTCGAATAAAATTCATCGATTAAATTTAACAACAGTAAATTTGTTATAAATATTCATGAATAGAGAAAAACACGAGTACAGAACATTTTTTTCAGTGCATGGAGATTTGGCAGTGACGTTAAAAATAAAACGCGATTCTGACGAAAATGTAATTGGCACGTATTATTAACGATCTCAATTTTTCGACAACGAACATTTTTTACAAACACACATAAAGTCCGGAAAAAAAATTAATTTGCTATTTTTCAACAACGTTTTTTACAAAGACACATAAAGTTTGGCAAAAAGTGAATTCGTTTTCTGTCGCTATTATTTAGCACGTAGTGAAAAATACAATTTTTCGTTGTCCAGTTTTTATAAACCTATAAATACGAGGCTTGGAAAAACTTGAATTTAATTTCTGGCAAAATTACAACATTTTTTCCACACCTTATTATTTGATTTCGACGATGCGGTGACGTAAAGCTTAATAGCGATTGAGATTGATTTTTTTATTTTTTATTTTCATAGAGCATTTATGCTGATGTTATTTCCGATTGTTTCTTGTGCAGTTTTCGTTATACTGCAAGTGTTAGAAGCGTCAAGCCGGATGCCCGCTCTTTCTGCCGGCGAGTCGTTGAAGCTGCAAAACAATTTCGTTTGTACGTAAAAATAATTGATTTCTTGTCGTGTGTAATTGTTCCCACAGTTGGCGTTATCACGAGGGAAGGACATTGGGGAAAGAGAGATGATAAATTTTCTCATGCTCTGGCTCGTTTTTTCTTACGATTTCTTTTCGCCCCCATCTTTTTTGTTCTTTGCTTTAATACTCTCGCTCTCTTTTCCTTTCTCTCTCTCTCTCTTTCTCACTTAGTCACTCGCTCAGATGCCACCTCGTCCACTGTCTATGTACTCGAACCGCTGTGGGACAAAGACACACGTTCCAACTTTTTACAAAAGCTTTGCAACATTTAGCCAAATAAGCCATGCTAACATAATTTTTAAATTTAATTAAAATGTTTATTAAATTTAAATAATTTGTTTTGTTTCAATTATTCTTTTTTTTCAATTGAATAAAAATTATTCACACACACATGTATACCAAAAGAATTAAATTTGAAAAATTACCGTGAAAATCTTAGGCATGAAGGGACAACACGAAATTCTTAAGATTGTTATAGAACTTAATTTAATTGTCAGAGATTTAATTTCTAAATTTATAATTTACATTTTTGTAGAATAACGTACCTCTTTTTCTTCGGTGGCAACGGGATTGTAAGATTTTGGTAATTCGACCTCTTTTGCCGGTCCAGTTGCGTGTGTGTAGAGAAGAGCACCAGCCATTCCACCGAGTATCGGTCCAACCCAATAGAGCCAATGATTTTCAAACGCTCCCATTACGACGGAGCTTCCCAGCGAACGTGCTGGATTCATGCCTGCTCCAGTGCGCGGGATCTAATGAAATTATTTTTATTTCAAATTAATATATCAGTTTTGACCAAAAAAATCAATAAAAATAACATTTTTGTGTATTATCAAGCAAAAACGATATTAGTTTCTTATTAAAATATAATTTTATTATTAAATTAAAATTTTTAAATTAATTAAAATTTAAATCAAATTAATTATTTAATATAATATAATTAATAATAAATAATAATAAATAAATAATAAATAAATAATAATAAATAATTAAAAAATAATAAAATAAAAATAATTAATAATAATATAATAAATAAAATTAATTAAAATTTAAAAAATTAAAAATAATAAAAGTTAAAAAAAAAATATATTTTTTTTCGTATTTTGTCGTTTTATGAATATTTATCGGCCATAAAACTATTTTTGTCAATTTTAATGAATCGAAGATAGAAATTTGAAAAAAATGCTTGAAACGATTAATCAAATCGAACTTACGCCCACAAGATGACCGACTGTTACAGCCAGTCCGATAATTAAAGGTGCGATACCCTTGCTATCGGGCTTCGCTGGGTCACAAGCACCGCAAACGACCAAAACGAGAATAAGAGCCAAGAAAAATTCAATTCCCAAACCCTGAACCGGAGTCACACCTCTAGCAAGAGAAACAACTCCTAGCGCATTTTCCATCTCTTCTGGTGACAGAGCTCGCAGAACTGCTGATCCGGCAATCGCGCCCGCACATTGAGCCAAAACGTACAGAAGAGCTCGAATCATTGGTATCTGAATATTTGGGATTGAATCGTTAGTAATTTCGATGGAATATCCATCGATGGAGTTTCAAATCGTAATAAAAAAGTGTAATTTTTTAGAAAACTCTAAAAAACTCGTATTTAGATACTTTTTCGGGATTATCATACTGATCGTTCGAGAAATCAAATTTTTGGAAAAATTCTCTGAAAAGCTGGATCGAAAAATGACGAAAATACTTCCATGAACTTTTATTATTGAATTATTTATCGTTAATGATTTTATTATTGAACCCGTAAACTTTTGCAACAATAATGACCGTGAAAGTCTCAAAACTAGAAGAAAATACTTTATTGTTTTTCTCGATATTTGCTGTTTTAAGAAAATTACAGGATTTTCTAAGTCGAAAAAAAGTTCGCCCTTCTCCGGGGCTCCAATTTTCGAAATGAGACCCCTAAATTTCAAATCGTTAAAACTGAGTGTGATGAATGGAGATGCAAGGATTGATACTGAAGTTCCGAACAGGATTTTGATGGACTTTGAGAATAAAATATTGTTTAATTGAACATTAATAATTAAATAATCAAACTGTCCGATCTAATCGAATCGATTGTCAACCGTTTGGCGCTGTCGATGTATGCAAAGTAAATTCCATCGGGTAATAAACTTACCTTGCCGATCACGGCTAAGCCGAACGTGACTGCAGGATTGATGTGACCACCTGACACGTGACCGATGCCCTGGACCGCTGCAACAACGGTCAGACCAAATGCAAAACTAATTGCTACTATGCTATTGCTAGCAACGGTACCGCAACCGAAGAAATTGAGCAGCATCGTACCGAGAAATTCGGCAATCAGAGCTCTGTGCAAATTGGCCTTTTTGTCCGTGAGTTCGTGGGCCCCGAGAGCCGTTTTGAAATTAGCCATTTCTGCAACAATAGTAAAGAAAAACTCCATTAGCTTAATTCACGAAAATAGAAAATTCGATGCAAATATTCAATAATTTGTTTTTTTCCAGCTTGTGATATGCGAAGCGATAAATCGAAAACTTTACGAGCAAATTGAAAGGTGTAATTAACACTTTTCAATATTATTTTCCGTCCTTCACTTGATTTTCTTAGCCAATATTTTCCCAGCGAACTTGACACTTCTTAAGGCTCCTTCGGCATTCTCAAACATTTGTCTTTTCGTTTAGGAACTCGATACTGGCAATTCTTCACGTTCCACTCATATCGACTGACGTTCTCTTTTGTTTTTAATGCCATTGAGAGTACAATAATTCATATTTACAAGTAATCGTGGATCAAAAATTCGAAATTCTTCATACCTTTTTATATTTAAAGGGTTTGTTAAAGGCCAGGCATTTCTCATTTCATATTTTTCTCGATATTTAATAATAACAAATGATTAAACGAAGAATTTGTTTTCATTTTGGTTAAATAATCAAAAAAATCGATAATATTAACAAAAAAAATTATCACGATACTAATTTCATAGCTTATTTTTATTTTTACTCATTTCCACAGTGACAAACTAATATTTTTCAACCCTGTTTCAATATTTTCAGTCGATAGTAAAAAAGAAAAAAATTGTTCACGTTTATCACGACACTATATCGGTTGGGTGTGGCTCTCGAATCCTCATCACTCTCCCTCGTAATATATAGACAATATCCCAGTGGACGGTGATGAAAAAAATAACATTTCATACTTTTCCAGAGAGGGGAAGTTAGTGCTAAAGGGTGTGGTCTGGCCGAAAAGAGAATAAACTCTATTTTACTATGGATTTCATGTCATACTAACTTTTACAAAAGCTGATAAGACATTTCCGATTTGCGCGCAGCATTGGGTCGTGAAAAATCGTTGATATTAGGAGTTTCGGTCTTTTACCTTTAACTTACAGTTTATTACATCCTCGCCGGTCATAACTCAAACATCCAATGGATTTTGAAGCTTAAAAAACAATGTGAATATTATTTTTTCCAAAGCTCCTCGTGGAATTTTTATTTCCCAACTTTTCACCTGTATTTCTGACAGCTAAACATTTGAATATTACAAATTTTAAACTCCGAACTATAAAACCAGAGAATTGTCATTTTTCTCCCCAAAAATGACAATTCTCAATCTCGAAAAGTTCGTGTTTCGAGATGAAACTAGTCGCAATCTGTTGAAGTAGAGATTCTCTTCTTACGAATCCTCAATGAATCCAGATCGAGGGCAAGGTAGTAGCGACAAATGGATTTTCTCTGTTTACGCGTATTATTTATACATACGCTTTTGAGCGAGGAACAATTTTCGTATTATTTTATTTTACGTCATAGGCTTGAGTTTATTGTTTTTTCGCGTGAGGCATTACCGTGATTTCCGCCTCTAGGGTGTTCTAAATTTATTTCCGTTTCAATACTCGAAACCCAGCTTTTTATACACGCATAATATTTGTTGTTCTAGGCTATTCTTTCTTGAAAATATTAAGTCCGAATTAATCATATTTTGCAAACAATTTTTTGTTTGAAAATTGTTTAAAAATGTCCTTCAAAAAAAAAAAAGAAAATAATGTTGTGATTGTGTTTTAATATTAAAAAAATGGAAATCGTTCTTTTTTTCTTTGAATTTTTCTCAAGTCTAAATCGCGAAGTAAATGATTTCGAGATATTAAAATAAAAGAAAAAACAATTTACTACCTTCTTAATCATTATTAATTATTATTGGTACTCTATTTTTAGCATGATGAATTCAAGGCTATAAAAAAGAATATAAAAAAAAGAATCGCTCATGATTTTATCGATTTAATTTCAAATGAACGATGTTACATGGAAACAAGAGAGCTGTCATATCCGTCAGTTGGACGCCCACTTAAAAGTGAGGTGACGAAAAATACATTGCCGTGGTCGCGATCTCTGTGTGACACACTAGCACGTCTTCGTTTAGCAGTTCCGTTGATTTGCGTTGTGAATTTAGTCCGAGGACAAAACATGCACGAAGCACTTAAGAATTGAACTGGCTATGATTGTTTGCCTAATCTCAACCCCTAGGAAAAGACATCGAATGTAAAGATATTTCAAATTTTCGGGCTTGTGGTAAAGGACGAAGCTATAAAAATGAAGAAATAACTTATTCGAAATTTATTACGTGAATATTTCATCGTCAGGTTAAATTAATATTCGTTCTCGTCAATATAAAATTAAATTTGTTCGTGAATTTTGCATTGTTTCCATTCTTAATGGCAATTTAAATAAAATCGATAAAACCGCGATGTATTTCCTTCTTTTAAATTTGACTCACGTCAAAAGTAAAGTGCGAATATTGCTCGATCGCTTCATCGTCAATTATCTCATACAGCAGCACACACTTTCGCTAATCTGGAGCTCTCTGTTCTATTACTGTAACTCTCTCGCTCACCCACGTACCTTTTTATTCATGGGTCATAATACTGTTCCGGGCTAACTGTAACGTCCTCTTGTTTCGACCTATGCTATGTGAACGCATTAACCGTAACGTCCGTTTCATTTTAGGGTAGTATATATTTTGAGCTAAGCCGCGGGCGTGATAAATAGAGCACACTCAATCTCGCATTATGATCATACGATTGAAAAAAAAAAAAAAAAAATCTTGATGCTTAAACATGTTAAAAGAAATTCGAGACCATTTACTTTGCTATTGTACGAAACTTTCAATTCAAAATAGTTTGAAAAAAAAATAAACTTTATTCAGTCGTAATATCTTGATCAAAATACAACAATTATGATTAATCGGGCTCAAGTTTAGCTTTTAAAATGATAATTATGATAAATTCGTAGCATTAAGAAATTAATACTTCCTTATAAATTGTTTTCTCTTGATTGATTATCATTTCCAATTTCATTGTTTTTATTTCAAGTTCTTCACGAGCGTTCTCAAATACGGATGCACGAATTTGTCTCGTAATGTACTTTTTAGTAGGTCAATCGAGTTAATCGCTAAAGGTAAAGAGAAGACGGAAGGTAAGTACATTTTTGTCAGACATTTACAAGCGTTTTTTCTCCCTCGTTTCGCATCGAAGCGTGTAAATATAATACATATATCCACGCAGAATGCACCTTTACCAGGTGCATCGTCAGTGAGTTGGCAAGTGCACGTTGAATGATGAAAAAGTGGGTCGATTTGGTCGATAGAAAACGTGATCTTGGGTCACCTTATAAAGGTAAAGATGTTTCTTGTGTCTCTGTTGCTTTATGTTTTCCTCGGCAGATGAACAAGTACGAAGTAGCTCGAGAAAGTTGAAAAGTTATCACACGTTCTTTTGAGCATTGAATCGAACGTTTTTACAAAAAAAAAATACTAACTTTGGTTGTGAAAAAATTGTCATTTCCAACGAAAGAAAGGCCACGTTGATTTAGAAGTTTGCGACCAATTTAAAATTCATCACAACGTTATAAACAGCTTATCATTATCATGATTAAGCAAACCTGGCAGCAATTTCACTTTTCCCATGTGGACATAATTCAATTTAATTTGTCATTGGACTAACCATCTGCGAGACAGGTTGATGCAGATGCACATCAGCAGAGACATCAAATGAGCGCGTAATAATATAAATTTAGATGAATGTTACTGAGCCCGGTGACTCCTCATAAAAACGTCATTGCGTGGGGGTGTGTTATTGTTACATCGTGATGTCACACATGAATCTGATTGAATTTCAAATAATTGTTCAACTTAGTCATAAGGATAAGCGACAAAAAAGTATTTTTCAAAGTTTATAACCTGTAACTTACTCCTATCTTCGCCGTTGTGATTTTTAGTGAATCCCAAGGATTTTATTGATGATTATGTCATCCGACATTGCGTTTTTTGAAACCTGCTTTGTTCACATATTTGTGTTTCGTCATTTTGTTTCTCGTGTGGGCGAAACATTCTAATTTAAATAATACTCTTCGTGACCTTTTTGTAGAAAATATTCTATCGTGTATGCTTTTCTTTTAATGTTAGCAAAACTCTCATTAAAAATGATTTTTTTTGATTAAATAAATAATCATTATGTTTTTAAGAGCTTTTAAATTGACAATTTATTATCGTCGCAGGACCAACTCTTTAGAGCTGTTTGACCATTTCCGGTCAATTTATATTATAAATTTAAATTTCGACTTCGCTAAGTAATGAATAAAAGGGTGCGATCATGCCTCCGCGTAATTGTTCCGTTTGCTTTTCGTTCGAGGATTTGTGTGTGTACGTTTATCGTCAAGGGGGCAAAACAACGATCGGGGACGATCGTTCGCCGAATATGGCCATCCCAGGAGAGTTGAGACTTGATTTTTATACTCCATCTAATTTATATATTACATCCTGTGGTTTTCTACAGATATGTACATAGTTATGGTAAGACTGCTCTTTACTTACTGCTTTTACAATGTCCAACTTTCCAGGATCTAACTCCATAAACCGAAGCGACTATTCCTAAAAGATTTACGTGAGGTCCTAAGTCGTTTCCATATGTTTTTTTATGAAAAACACTTTGTTTATTTACAAAAAAGTGAAAATTTGATGTTGTAGTCTTTTTATTCCATCAAATGATGGTTAATCAATGATTAATTATTCATCGATGTTCATTAAACTTCCTTATTATACAATTCAAAGACTGAATTCATTTTTGTTCACGAAACACAAAGTAAAATAGTCCAAAGTTGCAATTGAAGTACATTATTTAAAAATTTTAGCACTGACCATTAAAATCGGTGAAGAAAATATTATTACCAGTGGAAAAAAACAATTCTTGTCTCGATAAGTCTTTATTGAAAACCATCGTTTTGAATTATTTCAAATTCAAAGTTACTTTCTTCATTTTTTAGCCGAACATCGTGTAAGTTCGCTGTAAAACCTTGCCGCGTTCTCGCGCTGTTCAGATGTCAAAACTTTGAAGTTAAACAGCCTCAAAATTCAGCTGTGTCACTGAAGGTGCCAAAAATCATGAGATAAGCGACCTGGACTTGTTCTCTTGAAAAATAAGTTCGTAATAAGAGTTTTAAGTTTTTTATGAAATTTTGCAGCCGTTCTACACTTTTCCACTCTACCACTTTTTAAGTAAATACTTGCATTATCGTAAAACGAATTTCTTGAAAAATCTTGGATTCATATAAAAATTGGCAATTTATCGTGAAAAAAAGCGATTAATTTATCACCAAATAAATAGAATTCAATGATAAAAAAATGTACTCAAGATTAATAAAAACATCAGTCACGTAATACTTGTCATTTTTTGTTGTTGCCATATTCCAACTGCCCTTGACCGAGAATTTAAGACAAAAAAATACTCACAAAAAGTGTCAAAAAAATGCAAAAATGAAAGAAAAATTGATCGAACGTTTGCAAAAAAATGCACTATAACACAAGGACACTCACCTTGACCGTTGCGTCTTACTTCCTTAATTCGTGAGCGTTAACACGTTCGCAGGAAACGATGTAGAACTCTCGAATTCGTGACTCGTATAAATCCTGTAGTTTGGAAAGAAAAAAAAAGTTTAATCCTGGTCGTATTGTGAAACTGTCTGGAAGAATGGCTTCGAAGTTCAAATACGATAATTGGATTGTTCACTCGTTTTTTCGCAATTTGACGACCAACAAATTTAGTCACGTTTTAGCAAGACGATTTCCAATCAACTGTGATGAAGTTGATTTTGAAAAAAGAAAGAAAAAAACAACAACAATTAACGAAAAATTCCGATCAACTTTCCAAATTTGTCACATTTATTCTTCTCGAAATTGAATTTGCTTTATTTTATCAATGTAAACTTAATGACGATGAAAAACAACTGTGAAAAAGACAAGCACGATGTGGTTGGTAGTGGCAAGTTATACCGGCAGTCTCACCGGCGAAGTTTCCGAGCGACGACTGGATTGTCCTATAGTGACTGCCAATCTCGTATAGTTATCTAGACAGAGCAGTAGCAGCAAATGCTGCGAGGAGACTTCTGGGACCTCGGCCATCAGCCAGCGAGAAGCTACGTAAAAGTGGTGGTAGGGATACACATCGTTTTGGCTTCGTATCATTATTTCGTAAAGTCATTAGAAAATACTTGTTGAACAGAGTCTTGACTTTTACAGGTAAACCGCAGAATTCGCTTATTTTATAATGCCCAATAAATTAAGATTGCAATTACGATGTACTTGAAGAACGTTATGAAGTCTCATGGTACTTTTTATAAGGAAACGAATCTTTGAAATCTATGAATTAGTGTAATTCTTAGTCAAATTTAATTTGTTTTTTAGACACGAATGGACCAAATAATGAAGGATTTTATCAAATTTTCTATTCTTTTAATTTTAGATCAATCGATTAATTAATTGGCAATTGTGGGTCTTACACTGAGAAACTGACTTAGTTGAATTGGCAAAATCTTCGTTGAATCAATTATTTTTGCTGTTGAGTCAACTAACAGGCGGCGAACAAAACATTTTGTTGATCCAACAGAAGATTTGATTGTTTCAACCATTTCATTTGTTGGCTGAAATAAATATTGTTCACCACGACCGAACGTTTGTTTAATCAATAAAATTCATTTTGTTCGCTGAATTTAGTCGATTTAACAAAGTCCGGTTTTCGGTGTATCAAAGCTTCGATGGAAAAACACATATATACGAAACCTGCTGAGTACACATGCTCGTGTTTAAGTGATAACAGCTCGTTCCTTCGAGATTTCTAAAACGAAAATTGCGTCACTTGTGTTTATCATTTTAATGTTTAAGCTTTACCGTTTACTCGTACCAGTGATTAAAGCTTCTTTATCTAACATGAGCCCGTTATGTTAAATATCTATATTTTTCTACGTATGCCCAACGAACATAATTTTATCTACCTGTATTTATTCTGATTTCATCGCGAGTTATATAATGCGAATTTATTTTATCGGGTATTTAATATTGTCGTTTTATTTAATAGGCGAAGGGAATACCATTCTTACGTATCGACCTCGGGAGTATTAACTTCGCGAGACAGTTGATTCCTAACATTCCTTCGATCGACTTTGTTTGCCATTTTTCTTCCGTGTCATTCTATGAATTTCCCACAATTTTTTATTTTATTCAACGATAGTTATTTTAAGTCTCATTTCTTCCATTTTATTGATGACATTTACGATGCTTACATTTTGTTTTGTGCAAACAAAAGTTTGTTAAAAAATAAATTTTATCATAATTTATACATTTTTACTCTAACTTTGATTAAATAATGAATTTTTATCGTTAAAGAAGACGAATTTATCGTTTTATGCGCTGATTAAAAAAAAAATCCCTTAAAATCCTCACACCTGCTACGAAACACGATTGACGAAGAATTATAGGAAGCTTTGAAAATTTATACTCCGATAATCCGATCGAATGACTCTCGACAAATCTTCAATATTAACACACAATTTGTGACCTTGCACAAATTTTTCCTTTTTCCAATATTCTCGTTGTGATACTTGGTGCACAACGAAGTTATGCAACGTCAGATATTTTATATAACATTGACAAGAAGCATGAAAAAAGCAGATCGTACCCGATTGCTGGTAGTTCCATGTGCAGAATAAGGGGCGTTCTCAGTCAACCTGACGCGATTGTGATTTTATCATTAATCACTTTTTTCTACTCAAAAAGACCATAAAAACATTTTATCCTAGAATTGACATTTAACATCGCGAGTAAATTTGAAATTGTCAAATTATTTGGCACGTACAGAAAATTTGTTCCAACGAACTCATACGCACAAATGTAATAATCGATTTTCAGGGAATTCCTATTAAAATATTTGTCCACCAAAAATAAACTTTATCTAACTAAGAAATCTCAAGTTTTACATTTTTTCAAGCGATAAGAAATTGTGAAAAAATGTTACGTTCTATTTTGGGAAAAGACCCTGACCTTTCGAGTATTTCGAATATTCAGCAAATATTTCAACACCCAATTGATTAGAGTTTATTTATTTCGGTTAGTTCGGTCTAAATTCCCTATGTAATAGCATTTGTATAAGATATGTAATTCAACGTTACTTGCTTTTTTCATTACCAGGTATGCGTGTAATAAAAATGACTCACGGGAAATCCGGGTTCATGTTTCAATTTTCAAGTGTAGCTTAGACCGTCGTAGAACTGAATGAAACATTCTGTAATTATTAACATTGACGAAATGTAGAAAAACAAATAAAATTATTGAATAACTTGAAAAATTGAGAGTTAAAAAGTAGAGCTTTTGGAACCTGTTGGTTTGTATTTATTTAGATCACCATTTTCGTACGGAACTAGTATCTCAAATTTAACACACGAATCTTTCGCGTTATGTTTATTTTTTTTGTCAATTTCCACCATTATCGTTATCAGGACTTTCTTCATCATTCGTAAATTTAACGGTACTGAACGACCGGTGCAAGGACCGTGGCTTTTTTATTGGGACCTTGACAATGCTCTCGGCACTATATAGACATTGGCTTCTTCCTTGTGCGTTGCATAATTTTCTCGGTCTTGTGTCTCACAACGAAAAAAACCGGTTGAAAAGCGTTACAAATCGGAGAAATGTTGTCAAAAAACACGTTCGTGCCTTACACTTAAAACAAGTTCGTACAGATGCTTTATTCATCATGTACCATTTTCTTTAATATTCAATTTTATTATCGATTCATATGATCGTGCATGACATTTTGATTGCTCGAGAATTGTGTTTATTTTTGTTTTTTTTTTTTTATACTGAATTTTTCATTCTAAACGTATCAATTAGATTAAAAAACACTTAACAGTATGGTAGATGAAAATTCATAAATTCTGACAAGGTCAAAATTGCATATTACCTTGTTTTAGTAAAAATAAATTTGCTTACAATCATTCACTTTGACTGTCAACGTATCCATCAGAAATTATCTGGTGTTGTTTCCGAATTGATTATTCAAACAATTTATTATTATTATTGAAACAAAAAATAAATACAAAAATGATAATCCGAGAAGCTCGAAGCTTTTTTTAACACTAATAATACACGACACTTGTCAACTTGGTGCTCAGACACTTCACCGAGGTTTGCTTTGCTATGGAGACTCTTGAGATTGCACTTTCTTCGATAAACAATTCGATTAATCATCAATTGTACTCTACAAAGTGGGATCGTGTAATTTCTTATCTAAATCGCCTTCACATTTTAGTACTCGAGTGTTTAAAACCTTATTTTTTGCGTTGTCATTTCATACAAGCTTTTTTTCTCACATTCCACGAGGCGTGGTTTTGCTCGTTATCGTGTTGCAATTACTTATCACAAAGTACCCGAAGATTACGTTGTTTAATTGTGAACTATTCATTTTTTCACGATCCTCATCATGTGCATAATTCTCATTTATTTTATGAGTCCAACCCTTAACACGTGCAGAAATTTGCGAAAAATTGCTTGTGGGTTTGGCCTGGAACTAATTTTTATCAATCATCTTTTTGCTAACAATATTATCGAGTTTTTTCGTCACTTTTAAAAAATTAGATTAAAAATTTCAACGGTGATGCAATAATTCTTATGAATGAAATATTCGTAATATGTATCGTTGGAAATTTTATGTTCTCTAAATATAGTATATGGCCCAGGGACTAAATCCAACTTTAAGAGGACGATGACGAAAGCTGTATTACCGTGAATTTAATTAACTATGATAGTATCTCAGTAATGGTGGTGACTTTGTGACTCAGTCATTTTTATTTAAGAAAAATCGTTTTCGACACCTCTGCAAATACATTGAGGTAAAAATCCGATAATAATTAATCACAAAAAATTATGGACTTTCCGAAAAACGTAATTTTTTTTAGCGTTTTGTAGAATCACTATCACTCAAAATGAATCATCGAAAGATGAGTCGCTGAAACACGATAAATAAAGTGAGTAAAAAAAATCTAGATCGTGTATCAAAATTTCGTTCGTTAATAAACGATCGAAATTTCGATACACGATTTAGATTTTTTTTTATTTTATTTTAGATTATAGAAGAATTTGCTGCGTTGATTAATAAATCAATGCAGCAAATTCTTCGAGCAAAAAGTACGTAAGTACGAGAATGCTTGATCATACGGTAGGAAAGCTTGCGGTTAGGTATTTGGGTCATGATTACATATCGTGACGATGATAAGAGGCCAAAAAAAGAGAGTAATTTCTTAATTTGTACTGGGCCGGAAGTCGAGAACGAATTCTTTTTTTTTCTTGTCGGGAAGTTGTCATTCCTGACAAAAAATTGTTTCCAATTAAAAAAACTGCACTCATTCTTGCAAGACATCTGGCAATTTGAATTTGAAGATTCGTGCGTGATAAAAACAAAATTAGTTTTTTTTTTTAATTCGTTACGAAATTAGACACTGAATTCATCATGGAACAGGATTTGAAGAATGTTCATTTAATTATGGAAAAAAATTATTTACATGCTGCTTAAAAATGTCATAATCACAGTTTATATGGCGCAGTAAAAATCTTTGTTCAATCTGATCGATCGAACAGATTGGAAAATTCTAATCGTTTGTACTGTCATCACGATTGGTATATGAGAAAAAAATGAAAATTCAACGATCCAATTATTATAAAAAGTAGTTGAAATAATTGAATATCGAGAACCATTTATCTGATCAATCGGATTTCGATTAGATAAAAGGTGTACTTTGCAAAATATATTAACCTTTACAACGGCAAAGATAACCACATTGAATTGCGCCGATTGGTGAAAAAAAATGGAAAATAATGCTGCAATGCTCGGAATATTGATTTCCTAGATCGTTTATGATTTTCTAGCTGTTCCATGTTTATCCTGTTCACAAAAGCGTGACACATCATCGTTATTGCTAGGATACGGGATGAATGTCAGTGAATCATGAAATGTCTTTGTTATTTTGTTGTTTGCGTCGTACAACTCGTTAATTTACAACCACAGGCAATATCGATGAGAAAGAGATGCAAAACGTGAAGAATCGTACGTGTTCTCACGAAATAAATGAACGATACAAAACAGTGAGCTGCATTCGATCAAAATGAATGTATTTTTTATTTTCTTTTTTAATCGTAATTCACATCGTCTAGGTGGTCTGCCAAATTTCTTCTTTCATTCACTCGGAATTAAGACATTGATTAATCGATCATGAATAATGTAACTGCGTTCGATCATACAAATTTGAAGAGCCGGCCACTCTTGTCAAAATGGAAAAGAAAACCAGCCGCCTATCAACCGAAACGAACATCAGAAGTAATAGCACGATGCTACGAGCTTTTTATGAAAGCAAAAAAAGCTTCGGATGTCTGTTAATCGTCTTTATGATCTGCGAACTACGTACCAATAATGACGATGCAATTAATGAAGAAAGAAAAGGCTACGTGCACGAATTATTGACATAAAATAATTATTTTTGCCAATAAAAAATGTACTGTGATTGCGGAACAATTCATTTCAAATCCGAATGAATTTAACGATGTAATTAATTGAATGAAATGTTGCGTGAAGTCGAGAACTCATAAAAAGACCACGTTCTACTAAGGGTCATCACTTAATGAAGACACGCGATGTTTCGTAGATTATTATCACAAGAGCATAAATTCATTTAGCTCTTCATTTTACTACCTTTTTTACAACTTCACAGAAAAAGTTCAGGGTCGGTACAAATAAGACTCAGGCTTTAATTGCGCTGATTAAATATCGATGTGGACACTGTAGAGAAAACATGTCACAATTATTATGTCTACCTGGCAAAAAAGTGACCGGTTTTGTCACTTAATTAACCAGCATCAATCGATGTTTTGTGGCTCGGCATGCTTTCATGTTCGCGCGATGCGATGTTTTTTTCCCAGGTTTTTTTATTGCTCATTGATTCTACGGAACGTAAATATTAATAGGAAATTTAAGGATATTCTTTCCAAATAGCCGAATGAATTTTCCAACGTTCTTACAAATTTGCAACAATTTTTAATTTCATTTTGATTTACTCCGATTAACGGACAACACCACTGTGACCCCCTATTTTTTTCACATTTTTCAAGAATTTTTTTTTGTGGGAAAAAAAGAGATATTCGAAAAATTTTTTTTGGGTTTTGTTCCTTGTTTATTAATGTATCAAAAAACATTTTTTTCACATTTTTCACGCCGCATGGTAGCGCTGGGGAAGCTCTCGCGTCATCTCCGCAGTGGTTTGCGGCACGCAGCAGAACTCTCTTCAACGTCGATCTGAAAAAAAATACCGAGTGTTTTCGTTAATAATATGATATTTTGAAGAGAAGTACATAGGGATTTGGAAAAATATTGATTTTTAAAAAATAGGCACGCCTTTGAAATTAAAGAATGATTTTTGAGCAAAATTTCTCGTCGAAAATAGGCTATAACTTTTATAATTATTGAGATATCAAAAAAATCTTATGTACTTCTCTAGATAATCTACTTTTATTGATACAGTAAAAATTTGAAGTCGATCGGATAAAAATTGCTCGAGTTCTGCTGCGTGCCGCACTCAAAAAAGTGGTTTTGAGAAAAACGCGTTCAAAGTTGGGACCCCGAGCGTCGCGGACCGCTGCACCGCTCTACAAAATATTCAATATCTACGAAAATAATTATTTTTTCGACCTGGGTCCAACGGCATTTCAATCTTAAAAGTATTTTAGATTTTTTAAAATGGTTTTCAAAAAATCGATTTTTTGAAGCCGTCACAGTGGTGTTGTCCGTTGACGAGACTAACTAAAGTGATCAATCTTTTCCAACGATATTGTCATTATCAAATCGATCATATCGTTGACGAGTCCTTAAGACAAAAGTTAAACGTAACAAGCATCCTCGATTGATCGAGCGAGTTGTAAAGAATTTTAGTATTTTCTGCATCACAAATCGTTACTTTATAACAGCCCTCACGAGGAGCAGGAACGTCAGTAAAACTTGACTCTTTTGCCCACTGTCTCTCGTCCGTCGTAGCTGACCTCGCCATATGATAATTGTCGTGGTTTTATCTGCACGCGAGTTTCCCATTGCCTGTTCAACACCCCGAAGGCTTTGTGCAAGCTGTTTCAAGTGCAGAGGGTTACTAGTCCAGTTATTGATGATCTCCCAAAGTGAATGTTATGCTTTCTTTGGTAGTCGACCTCATGCACGAAAAACATGACAATGTCAATAACTGTTTGTAGTTTTCTTTTTCATCTCATTTAAATTTGCCAACCACTGTAGCGATTAACTGACATGAACATTCATTATTATCATGAAAAAGGGCGTAAACGACGTAACATTATTCGTTGCATCGCGTGGGTTACACACGATTGAACGGTTATGTTACCATTTTATTTATCAGCGTTCGATCTCTGTACTGGATTTTTCAAAAATAAAAGGTAATCTCGATTATTTATATTCTCAAATTGAAACGATTGTAAAGACTATCGGCGATCGGTAAAGCGAGATTAAGTATCGCCAGGCAGCGACGTTGTACGGGTCACCTAGAACAGGGGTCGTCGAATAAAGTATCGATAACTTACTTTTCGAAACTATTATTCCGTCAATTTTCTTTCTCTCACATTTCAAAGAGTTTCTTACCGAAAAAAAAGTGAAAAATTTTCGAAAAATCAGATCCATCACCAAGTGCCTCCGTTCTGAATCACTCGGTATATTATTTCAGCGATATATTCGATATATATTAATATTCCTAGGCGCCTCGAGCTGGACGGATTGTGCGCGTGCAGCACTTCGTCCAAGGGATGAGTGCATATGCCACAACAATCGTCGGACGAAGAATAAAAAGAAGAGGAAAAAAACCCCCTGTTTTACAGTCGCTCGCCTATCCTTGACCCAATAAACTCCCCTCCCCTTTGCACCAAGGACGTCAGGGATTCTGCGATGATACAGGTGTTTTTTGCTGTATTTTTATTTTATTTTTTATTTAATATTGTATCCCCCATTTTCTCGTATTCACATGCTTTTTTTATGTTCTCGTTTTATGATCTTGCGTTTACGCGTTGTACGTAGTTGAAGAAATACTTTAATGTTTCGTGTAAAACATAGGAAGTCTGTATTATACACTTTTAAGCTGGTGGTTTAATACGCAACCCTTTTCAGGTCACTCGTCAAAAAGTTTGACAGTTATTATTTTGCATTGCTTTTATTATTGTGAATAAATCTCGTTGTCAATGAAATAAGAATTGAAACGAAATTAAATTGAATTAAATTGCATCAAAAATGGAGTTCGCTTTAATTTACAGAAATTATTAAACGTAATTTAAAAATAACGATACAATTATAGCAGATTTGTTATTCACGCAAATTGATTCTTGCTAAAGCAAAAGGACATGGCAAAATTGTTTCTTTTTTCTGCCTTTTGAATTTTTTTTATAATTTCGAAGAATACTGTTACATAAGATGTTGTTCATACAGAAAAAAATGGGTTAACTATAGGTCGGAGTCTAGAGTTGAATACAAAATTCTAATGTGAGTCTCAGGGTCTCTTTTCTAGTATCTTCTCTGTTACTCGTCTAATATAATTTACGTCGACGATATGAGCATGTACTCGACCCAAATGTAAATACTTATCGCCCTTTCGATCTTTTCAAGTCTAATGAAGACAGAAGCACCAAAATAATTATAATTTACGTGTCTTTAAGCCTTAAGTTTAATTTAAGTTAAGCGGGTTGAACTATTTTATTTTTTAATAATTATTTATGTCATAGATGTTCGTGTGTAATAATTCAACAGTTTTGTGCCAGTCAAAAGAGAAGATTTCCGGAAATGGCCAACTCTGTATTCTTCCATCGTCGAACAACCTACTTGACCAAGGCTTCTCTCAGGTAGAATAAACTTTTTACGCTCGTTGGAGCGTGTAATATCGTTGTGGAGAATGAAAATGCTCTCGTAACGTGTGATGGTTAGTCGGCTAATCAGAAAATAATAATTAACCAACTCTGAGAAGCTCTCTTTGTCTTTTGCGCTATATACTCACGAGCATCACGCACGAGCGGAAACAAAGTTTTTAAAACGGTCGAGATGATGGCATTTACCGGGTCTTTTGATATACAAAGCGAATAAAGAAAACAAAAAACTTTATAATATATATTGAGGATGAATTTTTCATAGTTGAACTATTAATCAACGCCACACGTAAATAGAACAATTTAAAATTTCCGGTGTAAAGTACTTTGCGTTCATACTTCAGCCATTAATGATTTCGCTCTTTTATTATTAAAGCAGGCTGCAATTGGCGAGAAATTACATATTTGCATAAACAAACTTTATCTACAGACAGGGGATGGAAGATTAATCGATAAACGCTCGGAAAATACATCGACGTTTGGAATTTGTCGTTGACTGCGTCATTCGAACACGCAGACACAGAGTCCATTACAAACTGTCACGCATTCGTGTACCCTTAACCATAAAATTGTATAGACAATCTTTAGTTATTGGCCTTACTCTGACGATCTGATATTTCTGAATTCCGATGAAACTTTAATTTACGAGCGTTCTTAAGTTTCCATAAAACACGACTGAAACTTAGTGAAATGAAATGTTGCCAATGAACGTTTGTTATTTTTTAAATTTCGACGATGTCAATGGCACACGCTTTTGCATGGATAAAGAGTTCATTGGACCGTTGATGCTATAAAATTGATTTTCATATTAGAATCTTTTATCATTGTTCAAGAAGAAATATGAATTTCTCGAAATATATTTTCCCTTCTATTTTATTACCATTTACTGTATTTTTGTGCGAAAGGGGAAATGGGGGTTGAATAATAAAAAATCCAATGTCAAGGTATAATTTTACGACACGAATTACGACAAATACACGAACATGGTGAACAGTGAGATCGTCACACGCTAGATTCAATGATTGTTCGAACGCCAGCACACCATCGACTCTTCTAGCCACCTAGTCTTCTTGTTTTATTCAACGAGGGTGGCAGTAACAGTGACAGCACAACATAGAACCGTAAACCTGGCGAGACTCGAGCCAGGTAATCAAGGAGCTTTTCGTAATTAAACCCTTTCTGTAATTAAGTTACGTCTTTGATACACCGTCATAAGAAACTGTTTTTTAAATTCTGTTTGACTATAATCGCAATATTGATGGCCAAGCTGGACCATTCAATTCTTGAGAACAACTTTTCTGCCCTGGGAAAAATTGGTTGACGTTGTCCAGGAAAACCTAGTTAGTAATCAACAGGTTTATCATCAATAAGATATTTAATGAATGGGCTTTATTATTTTTGTCATTAAAAAAGAATGATTCACGAATGCTAACAAAATTTCCGATTACTACCCTCCTATGTTTATATATAGAAAAAATGCTACAGTCCCTAAAATGTCATGTTCAAAATAATTTCAGCTGCAAATCAATGATTTAATCGCTAATTGCATCTACGATGATTGCGCATTATTTCGTGACATTCAAATAAATGGTTAACCATCCCTCATTTGTCAGTAAAATGTCACGAAACTGACCTGACCAAGATCACGTTTGGAGCTAAAATTTCTTTCCAGTCATTAACAAAGAGGGTTGCGACGACCTCGCCCCGAGAATAAACCACAAAAGCCCTAAAACGTAATCCGTGATTCTATTAAAATCGATTGTTCTTATCAGCAAAGAAACATCTATCCGCGGTGTCTGCGGTCTGCAGATACTCGTGCACGAAGAGTCAACTTCTGGAGGAGAAAGTAGAGGGGGTTGGTCACTTCGTAGACTCGTTAGTGTATGTGCATAGTAGCTGGTTAGCTTCGGCTATTTTTCTACACGGTAAAAGCACTGGAGGGAAGATTGTTGGTCTTGTAGAAACTCTTGTCTATGTGTGTGAGGCTCGTCTGTGATTTTGAGAAGAGTGGGGATTGGCTTAGGTTCGAAGGGGATGAAAAGGTTGTCCGAGAGTCCGGCTAACGTGACGAGTAACGATAACTTACCCTCCTTGAATATGATTATATACGTATCGACCCCTAGCGTATGAAAGGGCTTAAAGCACACGTTAAACCAACTGGATTGTGCCTTTTTTTGTTACTTAACTATTTTTACCCATAGACACAATTTCTCGTGGATTTATAAATCGTGTAGAAGGCTGTATAATCGTGTTGGAGGTTGATGTTCAGAGGGATGCCGCCTGATCCAGCAAGAAGAGCAGCAGTAGGACAGCGCTTGTACTATCTTCAGCTCTGGCGGGAGTTTGCCGCTTTACATACACGCGCCAACACCACTAAACGTCCTGTGGCCTTCGGAGTGAGTGTCTCGTCACGATACACACTTAATCCTCCACTCTTAACACGTCTCATCGCTCGAAAAATCTCGGATGAACCGCTTTTTTTTACGTTATTTTTTTTAATTCATCATCATCCGTATCGCGAATAATTCGTCCCCTCTACTACCGTTGAGCCCAATAAATTCGAGACTTACTAAACAAACGAAACATTTTGGTCAAGGATAACAATAAAAAGAAAGGTAAACATAACCGCAGTGACCTATTAACGGCGAAATTTTATGTTTCGGGGAATTAACATGATGGAGTAACAGGCGAAAATTAACGGCCGGAATGAATATTTAAAAAATAAAAAATCATCGAAGGACGAACTTTTAGCAAACTCCACATTTTTCCTGAACTTTAAACGCTAAAAAAGGTGTTCCATTTTTTTTGTCAATAAGAAACGTACCGAAAATTCAGAACAAGACATCAATTAAAATGCTTATTTGGCAGTGCACAAAATGCTAAGATTGGTGAAAATAAATTATTCAAATTTTAGTAATGTGTCGTTAATAATTGATTTATTTTCATAATAATATATATGAGACGAAGAGTGATTAAAAAGAAATTGAAGACACAACGCCAAAGTGATATTCCCTCTGCGGGCAGTTTCGAAACATAAAAAGAAGACGATTTTGTCTCGTGGATTGACAGTGACGTTTCTTATCCTCGTTTCTTGTCACGTATTTTGGTAAATCGGTTAATTTATCAAGACCCATAATTAATGAATGTGTCGTATTACGAGTAATCGAATAATTTGCCATTTGTCGAATCGTTTTGTCGCCAATTGAATTGATCGGAAGTGACAATGCCGAGGAAGTGGAAGCATCAAGACGTAAGCGAAATTTGTGTTCATGATTAAAAAAGTGACATCGTGCTACGAATACAAACACTGCTAACTAATAAATAATAAATACATATAAAGAATAAAATATAACCTGACGAATGTTATAAATATGTTATGAATTACAGGTTTAAAAAAACTTTTACAGTGCTCATATTTTTTTTCAAAAACAGTTCATTAATTTATAGTTAATTCATTGTTGAGAAAGTAACTGTAAAAAAATTGTGATGCCTGAACCCGCCGTTGCTGAGGTGAATTTAGTCAAATTTCAACCCTTATGCCTGCCACATTACTTTTTATTTTATTTAGTGACGATGTTAACCTTTGAAATTTGAAAATAACCATTTCCTTGCACTCCTTTCGATGTAAATTTGCAAGTATAACGATTTTTTCTTTATATTTACATCGATTTTGACCTTTCAAGCATTCTACCAATCCGGACACCACGATGAACGTGGCAACGGTATTTCCCGTAAGTGAGGAGGAGGCTCGTAGACAAGCTGCAATTGCATCTGGAAGTGCACGTCAACGAATAACTCGTGAGTTTTTTTCTCTTTAGTTTTCTTTTTAAACGTCAACTCACGTCTTGGATCTTACATTTTTCATACGAATATTCCACTAAATTGCTCAGCTTGACCTGTTGCATTTTTTTTATGAAAGTGCAAAAGGGTTAATCCCTCACTGCTCCGACAATCTACTTGCTGAGCATCTTAAAAAAACTAGCGAGCTCGCTCGCAGTACGTCGTAAAAATGTCGCCCACATCAATTTCAAACGCTTATCGAAATTGCGCAGGAATAAAGAAAATTGTTTTCGTATAAAAGTATTTAATTATATAATGCCATAAAAGCGTATGTTTATTTCAATTTTGAACAGAAATTAACCGTTAAGAAACGTAGAATAATTGCCAAAAAAGCCATTATTAATTTTCATATCTCGTCGAATATCAATATTTGTACAACTCAGTACAAAAATCGCCGTTCACGAAAAACAGCAATTAAAATAATGAGGCATTAAGTTATTTTGATAAAGCTTTTGACAAGTTCGTAGCCGCATCAATTTATCTAAGTTTGCACATTCACACGAATAATTATTTCAAGGATCTCAGAAGCAATCTCCTCTCTTAATCGGCCTCAAATTTCCGGTAATAAAGACGTGAATCAGCGAGGCAACACGGTTTTTGCTTATCATGTACTTACGTGAATCTTTTACCTGTACTTCGCATCTAAACCGATTTTTTTCCATTCAAAAAGAAGAATCTCATGCCTGACGAGAAGCTTTTTTTTGTTTTATTTAGTGGACCGCGAATTTTTAAATGATGATTACATAAATTCAAATTATTGAACAATTTAAAAGGGTATATAATAATTGATATTTTTGCATAAAAAAAAAATAATTTATGCGAGAATTACCGAAAAGTTTGTGATCCGAAAAAACCACGATCATTTTTTTCTCTTTTCGAAAATGAGATTCGAAACTTTTCCTGAGAATAAAACAAACTACTTTACGAATCAGTAAGTCCGATTTTTTCCAGGACTGGTTATTGACGATTTCATCATGTGGTGAAATTAAGATTGAAAAAAATGAAACTAATGAAAAAAAAAGATTTTTTCTGGGAAGTGTAGCGTCGTTCTGTAATTGTTTTTGACGAACTGACAATTATTAAACGATCTCGGCATCTTGTTAACGATCGAATACTTTACTAGCTAATTATTTTATTGCTCAGAACAGTTCTCGAAAATCGTTGAGATAATTTACAAAAAAATTATGATACACTAAATTGTTTTCACGATTAAAAATGACATTTTCGAAACCCACGATGATTTTTTATTGCATTTTTCATTTTTATGAGTTTTTTTTTTATCTGCAAATATCAAAAGTCACAAAACATATAAACTATCGTAACAATAATGGCCGTGAAAGCCTCGAAACTAAAATTCTCGCATGTTATGCTACCGACCGAGAGTGAGAAGGAGAACGTTCGTTCATTCGTGCAGCTGCAACTTTTGCTCGATAGAAACCACCACGTGTTTCATTGCGCAGAGATTTAAAATATTTCGATGAGATTTGAACAATTGATTATTCGGCTGAATAGTAAATAATTATATTACTAAAGACTCATCTCGATTTTTTTTTATCGTACCATTTATTCTGATGGATCGTCAAAGTTTTAGACTCATGGTCCAAGGCAGTAAAACCTGGTTTTCGTCACACGTTCCTGAAGGTCCATTTCATAAAACAAGTACATTAAAAATGTGTAGTTATTTCCATAAACGAGTAATTACACTCCACGAATTAAAGTTCCAAGCCCACAAAATTCCAGCCTCTTTTTATACCATCCACGTTCCATATTCGATCCAAGTATGTTTCCTTATTTTTTAGTACGCATTTTCCGAGAAATATTAATATAAAACGAATAATAGAATATTTATAAAGATTGATAAATGGAGTACTTTGATAAAAAGTGTCCGCGAGCTAACAAATCAGGAAGGAATGATTTTCGAGATCGAGAAATTGCAAAAGAAATGATGTCTTCAGTCACATCCATTAATTAAATCGACCCGTATCAACTGTCGAGGGATCGTTTGGATGATCCGATAATTGTGGAATTTAAGTTTGAGTGAAAAAAAGGTTGACCTTGATTCAATCCGTAAAATGGTATGGTCGATGAAATGGTTATGGCATGGTTAGAAAAAACGGCGATGACCGTGCGAACTTCATTTCAAATTCAAAGCGGAAAAACAATAACCACGAAGGTATTCCGTTTGTAGATGGCTATCTGGAATGCTGGGCTTTTCATATAGAAATACTGACGTATACATGAAATGAATTTACCTTTTTTCGTATTTATCTTATGAATAGATAAATAGCTTTGTAATTTTATTGCATAGTAGAGAATACTAACAAAGCTGAAGCTTGTGTTTGTACAGGTAGGAAATATGCCATTAACAATACACTTGTGCATGCCTGCCACGTAGCCATTGCATCTGAACCGTCCAACGATAGTATTATTGTGCATGCATATACTACTCATCAATCACTTGTCTCGCTTCTTTTCACGGAAGTTACGCTAAATAAATGTAAAACATTCGTACTACGTCGTTTAAATTCTTTTGTTTTCTTATTTTTTTCTCTTCTTTCTGTTCTGTTCTCCGTTGAATGCTTGTTTTTGTGCATGACTGAACATTTTAGTCGTTATATCAAACAATTCATTAATCAAGAAAACAACGAGCCGAATAAAAGAATTTTCGTGTCTAGATCGTGCCGAATTACGTGCGTTTGTTTATAATTACGGTATTATGATCGAATAGATCCCGTCAATAAATTACGTGTGTAATTTATTAAGTAAACGTCGCAATTAGCACCCAAACTTCGATACTCACAAATAGACGCAAGTTGCTTATGCGAACAAACGTGTACCATGAAACGTCGTGTCCCGTGACACGATCTTACAATTAATTAATATGCTTTTCATTGTATCGTGATAGTAGATTTACAACACTTGCTGTAAAATATCACTTTTCCTATTAAAAATCCGTCAAATCGATACTCTTCTGTAAACCTAACGTTAAATTCAAATTTGACGATCTTAACGGGGTCATCCCATGTGACAGTTATTTTTTTTCGCTTTTTTGGGAATCTTTTTTGATGAACCATTAAAACACAATATCTTTGAATTTTTATCACACATTTATTAACATTTTTACAGTCCCTCAGAATTTTATCAAACAAAAATAACGAGTTGAATTGACTTTACACCGTTCGGAAGACACTCGTGTTGGTTGACGGCTGCCATGATTCGGAAGGTTTTGCTCATCTGAAATCAAAAAATCAAACGGCATTTTAATTTGTAGACCTGAGACTATCGCTGGAACTAGAGTAAAAAAAAAATATCGAAAATTGAATTTTTGGCACGGTTTTAAAAGTCGAAGAAAATGACGAAACTTGGAACTTAACATTTAAAACCGTGCCAAAAATTCAATTTTCGATATTTTTACTTTATTCTAGTTCCAGCGATAGCCTCGAGTCTACAAATTAAAATGCCGTTTGATTTTTTGATTTTAGATGAGCAAAACCTTCGGAATCATGGCAGCCGTTAACCAACACATGAGTGTCTTCCAAACGGTGTAAAGTTGATTCAGCTCGTTATTTTTGTTTGATAAAATTCTGAGGGACTATAAAAATATTAATAAATGTGTGGTAAATATTCAAAGATAGTGTGTTTTAATGGTTCGTCAAAAAAAATCCCCAAAAAAAGCGAAAAGAAATAGCTGTCACATGGGATGACCCCGTCAAAAATGTTTTTATCAATTGTCAGAGCAATATTCCTTTCCATTATTTATCAAAATTTACCGAGACGTTTACTCATTAAGATTGAGAGAATGGTGAAAGACTCGGCTTAATGACTGCTGTATATGGGCGATAAGTACAAAAATTGCGATCTTTGATACTAATTATATTTGGCTCTAAACGCTGAACTCTTTTAGAATTTTATGAACGAAACTACTGTCTCTTTGAAAGGGTGATGTTAAAAAAAATGTACCTATATATTGATTTGCAATCGTCCTACGTCAGTCGACATAAAATTGGTGAACAATTTACATCAATATGAGAAATTCCATTTTGAAAAATAATCGAGAAATTGGCACTGAGAATATCTTCCGTTCATTTCAAAGATTAAAACGTTTTGAGAACATTATTTTCTCTAATTAGCCATCAATTCGAGGATTTAACCTTTTTCGAGCAATGCTCGTCATTCACTGGAAAATGAACCTATACGTATTACTAATTTGATAAATATGGATACTCATGAAATGAGAAAAAAAAACATTTTCAATATTGATTGTGGTGGTGAAAAATCAATAGATCGAATTAATGAAATCATATTTTAATAAACATTCAATAAATTTTTATTCAATTCAATTATTATTACAATATTTTTAATGATCAACGTCACGAAATAATCGTAAATAGATGTTTTTGTTTGTTTGTAAAATATTACGATATTTTTTATGTAAAAATTCAAACGACTAATTGATTTTGTGGTTTTTTACATTTGGGTAAATATTAATGTACTCAAAAATTTGAGTTTATAATGATACAAAGATTTTATCAGTTTCTTTTATTGACAGCCAAAGAACCATGACTGATCGTCGGCTTAGGCATTACCAAGGAAACTGAAATTGAAAGCCTCATATTACTTTCTATATGCGAGTCGATTTACTATAGATAATTCGAATGAGAGAGTAACGGTCAATCACTTTATCTCCTGTGCCTAAACTTCACTCGAGGTTCACGTATCACTGACATTTTTCGTATAGTATACACAAGCTTGTATCATTAAGGGGACCGTATGGTCTAGAAATTTGAAAATATCGATTTTTTTTTTTTTCGATATGTCGAAAGTATAGTATCTCAAGAATATACTGTGAAATTTTCATGCGGAAATTCTCAATATTACAGCTTCTACAGCCCATAACGCAGGTAGAGAGCGGTCCGCGACACGAAAACGTTCAAAGCCTTATTGGACACAAAGCCTTACGGGGATGATTTTTTAGTTTGCAAAAAAGAATGTGTTTTGCATGTTAAAAAACGTTTGTACAAACGTGCTGTTGATGCGAAAAAAAAACATGCACAAATAAAGAAAGCAACAAAGAAATTGACAGAAAAAGAAGAGGGAAAAAAGACACAGCGGAAATCGATAAATAAAACACCGAAGCGTCAACAATTGACGAATAAATTATTGCAAGAGCTGTCAACTTATTACGGTCTAGCAATTAGACGTAATTCAGATTCGACTGAAGGGATGAGAAGTGAAATATGGGCAGCATATTATCACAAAATTTCAACAGATGAAAATCCGCAACACTCGTACTGTCCTCCAGGTTCCGAATCGTGGTGCAAGTGGCGTCAAAGTGAGGCTGCAGGTACTTTAGACACCTACGAGCACCCACCTGCTCTGTGCGATGAAGCACAAGAGATATTAAAACCAATTTATGAAGAATTGACAGCAGAGACTTTATTGGAAAGGTGTATTGGCAGTAATACGCAGAACAATAACGAAAGTTTCAATGCTTGCGTGTGGCACCTTGCGCCGAAACATCTGTTTGCCGGAAAAAAAATCATTGATATTGCCACTCACATTTCCGCTTGCATATTCAATGAAGGATTTGCATCCCTATTGAAAATAATGGAGACCATGGGCATAACAATCGGGCCACAAGCGGAGCAACTAGCGCAAAACCGAGACGAGCTGCGAGTATCGAGCGCCAACCGTAGGAGCACGGACAACTCCAAAGAGGCTCGGACAGCTCGAAGAAATGAAAGGAGTGAGGAAATCTTGAATTATGAACGTTCCGAAGGAATCCTATATGGTGCCGGAATCGCGGATTAACTGTAAGTATTCAAAATTTGCTCAATTTTTGAAAATATCTGTACCTCAAACTTTAAACTCATTTATCTCGAAACGACTTTTTTCGGCACTGCGCAGGTGAAAACAAAAAAACAATTCAACCGAATCACTTGAAATTTGGATATGTTGTTCACAACATGTATGGCTATCGTCGGAACTACAATCATAATTTTATTTAAATAATTTCTTATTGTTTATACTAAAAAACTAGTGAAAAAAAAACCCGATTTTACGAATTTTTTTTCAAAAGCGCGCCATTTTGTCAATTTTTAATTTTTTCGATTTGTTCTAGTCCCGACCATAACTGCACTCTTTCTGATTAAGAATCTTCTTGAATTTTGTGTTTCAGATGAGTAGAAGTCTCGGATCGATCTTCACCGTCCGGGTCGGATTTTTCGAGAGGGTCGTCTTCAATGCCAATTATATGATAATAAACACTGTTTTTAAAATTAAAAAAAAATTTTTTTGTATACTTAATAAAGGTAGTAATAAACCCGAAAAGTTAAAACATCGATTTTTAAATTTTTTAAGGCAAAAAAAAAATCGTGAAAATAGGTGAAATTTTCGTGCTCTAGACCATACGGTCCCCTTAAAAGATAAGCATCAGAGTGTACGATTAGTTTAATCGACCGTTATAGCAAGTGTCACACAACAACAAGGAACAAGAAATTAACTATTGATAAAATCGTTGTACTTGGATTAGTAGCGATTAATAGAATTCTTACTGACAATGTGCATTATTATATTCGACTGCCACGTTATGACTATTCAAAATTTCTTTGCCATTCATTTTTGTTTTGCATTTTTTTTTTATATTAAAAATGCTCGCAATCCCATCAAAATTCAGTTACCGAAATGAACCAAACGCCATTATTTTTCCCTTTAAGGTAGAATAGCTGATGTAGATGAGTCAAATGAGTGCTAAATTTTCAATATATATTTATGCAAAGTTTCATGCACTAATTAAATGAATTGACGCTTAATTTGTATTACAGCATGTCTTATTAACCTAAAAATACAATAGATTTGCAAAATCTTGAACTGATAAATGCAAAATTCCACGATGTCATATTTTCATCGAGATTTTTCAAAGAAAAATCCGTATTTTTCAACCGATTTTAATACACCACGTCTTATTTTATTCCAACGGGGTTATCCCATGTGACAGCTATTTTTTTTTCGCTTTTTCGGGAATTTTTTTTGATGAACCATTAAAACACAATATCTTTGAATTTTTACCACACATTTATTAACATTTTTACAGTCCCTCAGAATTTTATCAAATAAAAATAATGAGTTGAATCGACTTTACACCGTTCGGAAGACACTCATGTGTTGGTTGACGGCTGCCATGATTCCGGAGGTTTTGCTCATCTGAAATCAAAAAATCGAACGGCATTTTAATTTGTAGACCTGAGACTATCGCTGGAACTAGAGTAAAGTAAAAATATCGAAAATTGAATTTTTGGCATGCTTTTAAAAGTCGAAAAAAAACAACGAAACTTGGAACTTAACATTTAAAACCATGCCAAAAATTCAATTTTTGATATTTTTACTTTATTCTAGTTCCAGCGATAGCCTCAGGTCTACAAATTAAAATGTCGTTTGATTTTTTTATTTTAAATGAGCAAAACCTCCGGAATCATGGCAGCCGTCAACCAACGCATGAGTATCTTCCAAACGGTGTAAAGTTGATTCAGCTCGTTATTTTTGTTTGATAAAATTCTGAAGGACTGTAAAAATGTTAATAAATGTGTGGTAAAAATTCAAAGATAGTGTGTTTTAATGATTCATCGAAAAAAAATTCCCAAAAAAAGCGAAAAAAAATAGCTGTCACATGAGATGACCCCGTTAAAAGATTCTCTACGAATTCTTCGTATGGATTTTTCTTCTGAGTTTCATCGTTTTACTGTTGCAGCCAATTGTTTAATTGGCTAAAAAAATGTTCATAAACCAATTACTGTAATTTTCATATTAACAAGTTTAGAAAAAAACCTACGCGGTGAATTCGTAGAAGATCTCTTGAAGAACAAAATAAGACGCGGTGCATTAAAAACGATTGAAAAATATGGATTATTCTTTGAAAAATCTCGATGAAAATATAAAATCATCGAATTTTGCAGTTATCAGTTGATGATTTCGCAAATCTATCGTTATTAATTTTTTTTTGGGTTAATAAGACATGCTGTAATGAACATCAACCTTCAATTAATTTAATTAGTGCATTGAACTGTGCATAAATGTATTTTGAAAATTTAGCGCTCATTTGACTAGTGTGAAGCAGCAGTATTATCTTAAATCGACTTTCTAAAGATTTTTTATAAAATTTTATTTATTTAACACAAAGCTAAGGCCACAATAAAAATACTGTAACAGGGAATTTTTTTGTCTTAGCTTTTTATAAATTGCTCTTCGAACGATCGGAAATCTGAGCGTGACGACGAGATAGTACAATCACACCATGCAGTATTTGGTAGCACTTGATTCTAGTACTTCAAACTGTATAGATTAACGTAGCACGTGCGCGAGGCTCGATTCTTGTGTTAATCGGCCTCTTTTCTTACGAGTCGTGTATACGTGACGTGTTCGATGCATTTCAATGGAGACTGCAACACAACTGCATCAACTAAACGAGTGATAACAAAAATTGCTTCCTTTTGATCCAATTATTGACATTAATTGAAGATTAGAGAGAAAAAATATGAACAAAAATTAAGCGGATATTATTATGTATTTACGTATTCACGACTGTTAATTGAATTGAAAAAAAAAAAAAAAAACACACACACGCCTTCCATCGTTTCGTCCTGCTGGCCATGACTCGATAAAAATTCTTCAATTCCTTAACGACACATTAGTTGGCTATATGCCTGCTAAAACAGCTGATACTCCATAGCGAAAATTCCGTGTAAGTCGATCGAAGGAATGTCGCTAATCGATTTTCCGAATGCTCTACTGACCAACCGGTTGGCCACCGATTACCTTCGATTAAAATGTGACTTAGGGCGACACGGACTACTTAATAATGGACTTGTGATGCTTTCGATGTTGAGAAAAAATGCGATTTTTTTTCCACGTTATTTTTCTCTAATGAAATTTCATCCGTGAGAGAGATTGAATGATGAGTGCTGATTTTTTACGTCGCAGTTTTGGTGATAATAAAATTAATGGAGACATTTTTAAGGAAACCTAATAAATATTGTTGTAGTATAAATTGATGGATTTATTTCCATCCGAAATCGCCAAAAAGCCTCATAAATTATTAATAATTTATTGCTTCCTTTACGAGGAGACAGATAAATTGTCTCAATGTTAATTAGTCTATTTTTTAGAAATACGAATAAAAAGAAGATTGCTACGACGCAAAATGTTGAAATGGGACTTTCCTAGCGTTAGATGACGTCGAAAAACAATGAGATTAAATCGTTGAAAAATGCAGGAAGTGATCATCAAATAGCGTGACGATAAATCGTCCCCTTAAGTGATTTTACGTGAAATAATAAACAGCGATTATTACACCAGAAAAGACAACTCTTTTCGTCCCTTTACAATGGAAACTTTTTCCCGCAATTTTTTACACGTCTGTTACATTATAAGAATTCATGGGAATTATTTAATCTCTTTGCTCAACGATTTAATCGACCATTGATTGAGCGGTTGACTCATAAATGTGGGGATTCTCGACTTGTGCCATTTAAAATCACGATTCATCGTTCAATCATTCGCGTTCGAATATTAATAAAAAATTGTTGTGATGAACTATGTTTTGTTTTATTCTTTGCATTTTTATTGTTATTTCTATCGTTACTAAAGATTATTGAGACTCGTAAACAAGTCGTCAAGGCGCCTTTTTTTATGTGAAAAAATTAGTACGTCATTCCTTTTCTATTACGTATTTTTCCTAGTTCCCAAAAAATCGTTTCATTCATTTTTTCAATCAGTCTCCATTTTTTGTTTGTAGTCAACATGCCATGCTTTTGTAAGACTACCGTTAAATTTCTAATTAAAAAACGTCTTAATTATTTTTGTACATTTTTTCATTTTCAATTCCGTTACTACGGCACGTTCTGTTTATCGGTAATAGTTTACATAACACCATACACCTGCGACGCGGTAACCTTAACCTTCCTCACAGCAATGCGGGGATCTTACACGAGTGTATATAAAACGACGGATCTCGCGGTGTTCGTTGCAGCGTGTCGAGCTCTCGACAGAGAGATCCGAGAGGCTCGTGCAGCAGCACGCTTCGTAAATCACGTGATGTTATTTCTCGTAAATTTTCACCTTCAATCCGCAGCACTTATCGATAAAAATGATATTTCTAAAAAGCACTTTAGATTTGGTTTTGAATCTTAATAAATCATTTTTTTAAATCGAATTTTTGTCACAACGCTTTTTACGACCACGAGCAATTTAAGAAATTGTTATCACAAACTCATAACCAATGTTTACACACGCCTGACTTATCTAGCCATAAATAAAAAGTTAGTCCAAGAGAATCGCGTTAAGAAGTCCGAAAATGATTTAAGCCATAATTTTATTGATGAATTGAGTCGAGTATCGATCTTGATAACGATGTTTCGTAATGTACGAACACGATAAACATCTAATGTTCGTTCTATTACAATTCTCCTTGTTCTCTCTACTGCGTTATCGAATATTTTTCAAGCCAACTTGTTTACGCGAGCCATGAGCGCGTACAATTTTCCATAGGTAAATTTTTTATTCAATACAATTTAAGCCTCTGGAACACTTTTGATCCCATCAAATTAATACGAAAAAAACATCGAAATGAATCGTTGCACAATGCAACAGTGAATTATTATATTATGATTGTTAATAATTAAATAATTAACGATCAAATGCTTAAATATTGAACACAGAAAAAGGCGTTTAAATATTTGATACGAAAAAATGTATGTAACATTTTATTTTCTTCGCAGGGCAGACGATTCGTTTTACAAATAGAAGCACACGCAGGTGTATCGATGTACTTCGTGTTTGCAAAAGCTGCTTCACGTAGAGCCTCCGGTGGCCCAATTTAAGAAGTTTAATTATCTCTGAGGCGTTGATGACGTTGCTCTGCTATGCTCACCAAGTCTCTGTGTTCATCGTCGAGAAATACTCAGACGAACGTGTTTTTTTTGTTTATTTATCAAAGTGTAATACAGTAGAACTTGGATTATTAATTCGACTCCTTGTTTATCAAATTTTTTGGTTGATTCTGACGGAAATTTGGTAAAATAAGAATTGCGTTTCGGTGTGAAGACTTTTTTAAAGGAATACCTGGCGAAATCGATTTCGTAATGTTTATTAACACGGATCGAGGACCAATTCATTGTTGAAGAATTTATATTGTTATTTAATTAAGTTTGACCAATATTACTTAACTTTTCCAATTTTACGACCCATGTCTGGTCCACATTAGGCCGGATAATCAAGATCCCACTGTACCCACATTGCAACACACCCATTAGAGAAACGCGACCTCCAAAATTGGGTCACGTTTTTGACGGCTGACAAACTTGTTGTAAATATTCCTCCTCTTCCCTTTGTTTTACAATGACATTTTGTTTCGTTCGAAAATATTCACAGTTTATAAATCGTGCGTGCTTTTATCAATTGCTTAACGCTGTTTTTCACTGCTTTTCAAAATCTCGTGATCGAATTTTATCATTTTTTGTGAATGTTTAAAAATTCTGAATGAAAAACGAAACTGCCACGTGAATTTTGTAAATCTATTGAAACCTCGGGTCACTATTGTCACTAGTTTTATTTATTTCATAAAATTTTTTATCATTTTGAAAAATTGCAACAAGAAAGTGTCTAAAAATCAAGATGCTTGATTTAAGATGCAATTCGAGCTTTCGTAAGCACACGATTAGTAAATCGTTCAACACAATCTGAAAAAAAATGAGGAATAAAATTGTGACGACTTCTACTCTATCGGAGTAGCCAAATTCGGTGTGTGGCAAAAAAAATAAACGATAGTTCCAGTAGCGAGAGTTGCGTAAGATAGTGCGAGGAGCGGTAAAGCTGCTAGTTGAGGTATGACACATCGTAACGTCGCTCCAGTACAAAGGGTATTTCTTTCGTAGATATTACGTTTAGTAGCAACGAGAGCCAACGAATGAGCGTTATCGCGATATGTGTTTGATGTGAAAACAAGTGGAGCGTGGAGCGTATTGAAGTAGATGAAAACCAGAAGCGTTCGAGGCGTGCATATCGTTGGCTTTTATAATGAAGGGTTTTATAATGTACAATAAAACAAATAAAATAATTAAGATTAGGCATCGTTATCAAATATTTACATTAAAAAGCTAGTAAGTATAAATTTGGATTAGCCAAAAACATAAACTAGCTTAAATCTCGTAAAATGTATAGCATTGAAATAAATCGAGGGAGGAAAAAGTAGATTAGAAATCAGGATGAAAAATGAAGATGAAATTGAGAACGGTTCGACGTAGAGAATCGTTTAAAAAAGCAGATAAATGAGTCTGGCCTGAATTCGCCCGTAAATATTTTGAGTCAAGTTTTGCCCAAGTGAGGGTTGCCCATTATTACGACGAGCCAAGACCCACCATTAGACCATTCGACTCAAGGTGTCAGCAGGTTGAAAGAAATTTACCTTTTATGTTTTATTTTATGATTTTTGTTTTTGTTTTTGTTTTTGTTTTTTTTTTACAACGGGACAATGAGAAACTGCGTAAAACCGAAGACAATGGATGTCCATATATACTCAATATTACGCGACCAGAAAATAAAAAGGTCGACAGATTGCCGAACTGATTTTTGGTCCAGTCTTTTCGGCTGCACTTGCCAAGTGCATTAAATGTATCTGTATATTTATGAACTAAAATCAGTGTCGTGATATATTCGTACGAGCGGTAACTTCGGTACTGCACCTCGAGGCCTTTTTTTGAACTGTATATATATGAACGTATTAAAAATGTATGTATAATACGAAGGATACTTCACAAGAGTTGAATGAGAGCAAAGAGGGGGGGAGTTATACTTTTTCGTCGCCGTTGTCTGTCGAACGAAAGTAAAAATTATACTGCGGTGATCTCCGTCTCTGAGGCACAATCGAAAGAGGATGACGAAGACACAGAAGAGGCTGTGGGGGAAAAAAAAACAAACGAAAACGAAAGTGAGAAGTATCTCGAAGTATGGGCACGAAGATGCTGCGTATCAGAAAAAGACTTTCGACTAATTTTTAGTGATTGAATAATAAACGACGAAAATTATAATAATACGTTCGTAGGAAGTTTATTTTCAAATAAAACTTCGTTTTTTTGATATACATTTATTTTGTATACGTTAAAAAATATTTAAATAAGATGTCTCTCATAAATTACGAGAATTATTTTAGGCGTAGAAACATTGATGAATTTATAAATATAGAAAAAAGCATTAGATTCGAAACGAAAAAGATGGAAAAGTGAGAGGCAAAGATCGGCAATTTCTACTTCTCCTTTTATAGCTCTCGTAAAAGAAATTTTTTTCACCTCGATCCCCTTTTTTTTTAACTTTTTCTCACCATGCATGGAAATGTGCAAAGCGTAAGGAGAAGTCCTTATGTGATCCGTGACAATATTCCCGATTCCTGATGAGCTCGTTCGCAAAATAATAATACAGTGCTCGCGAAGAAACGAAATTGTAGGTTCTCCTCCTCTACTCTTCCTCTCTCGTCTCTTTACGATGAGTTTCAAAGTGGGTGGAACGGTTAGACGGGAAAGATCCAAGGGGGATGGAGGGAAACTGAGTATAGAGGTACATCGAAGCAAAAACAGAAGCAGGAGACAAGTTGAGACGAAGAAAGGAGAAGAGGGGGAGAGATTGCCGTATTCGTGACCGGGGGGGATTGTACGACGACGATACATATGAACGCGTACCTCGCGATCCGCGCACTCGATAAAACTACCTAAACCCTCGCACTCTCTCAAATTTCAAAGTGAGCAGTGCGCGTTGTGCGTTATTTTTCTTTTTTTTTTTGTTTTTTTTTTGATTTTGTTTTTCTCTAATTCCCTCAACTTAACGATTTATTAACGAAATAAACATCGATATAAAAGCCTCAATTTCATCTATAAATTTGTTAAACTTTAGGCGCATTCAAAACTTGCCCGAAAATTAATCGATTCCACTTTGCTTTGAAATACAGTACGAAATAATAAACTTTTTCCTCAATTTATTCGTAGCTTGTATTGCGTGGTAAGATACAAACACTTCGGAGTCGAAAAAAAACGTGTGACGCCGATGATATTTTGATTTTGCTGTACGTGAGACCTCTGGGTTGAATTCAAAGTGGCTGAAACTTTACACTCGTTCGGAACAGTCGAGATTTATCGGTTACTGTAATAAGTGCTCTCTTTGTACGAGGATTAAGAACGTTTCGACAAAATGAGTAAATCGTGGCAAGGTATGATATCTGATTTGTTTCAATAAATAAAACAATCAAAATTATTAATTTAATTCATAAAAAAAAAATATTTTTATGATAGAAATTTAAAAAAAATTCTAATTGTTATAGGAACAATAATTGATTCATTAAATTAATTACAATAATTCATTATCATTTTTCTGTCCGAGAATATTACGATTCAATAAATCCAAAATATCTTTATTTAAATTTTATTCAAACAGATAAAACTAATGATAAATCCATGATTTAATATTTCGAGGACAGAAAATCGTCACGTTTAACGTCGATGATCGAAGTTCAAGGTTTTTCGAACGAGAGGACCTTTGATACATTGCCATCAGTTCGGTCGATGGATTATCAATTCTTCCGTAGAATATTAATTTATTATTTGGTGACCGGAAGAGAATAAAAACAATAAGACGAAATAGCTTCGTCAGCATTCAAATGACGTTCGCGAAGAGACTTGATTTAATATTTTATTGACGTTGGAAGGGATGCTTTAATTTATAATGGATACTTATTCACCGATTATCTACAGTAACATTAATATTACGACACTTATTTATTAAATTATAATAAATAATTGAACTGACAAGTGAAAAAAAAAAATTGTCTAAAATGTTTCACGGTCTTCAATGTGATTTTAAACGAAGTTTAATTGTGATAGGAAAGAAAATGATAAGCATGAAAATACGAGCCGTCACACAATAAAAACTTTTCGACCTTTGCATGAAACCAATACTCGATTCGTTCGGAAACATGTTTTCACCATGAGGTTTTCGAACTCTCCTTAATTCCTAGCACGTAATTCTTTTTTTTCTCGCTTCGCATGGTTCTTACAGACGTACGCACATGTCTCTAATTTTATGGCTATCGAATGGGTCCTATCGGTCTCATCACGGCAAATTTAAAAGCTCAGCTCGAACCATAACGTGTTTACATCGTATTAATTTACTGGCTAAACCGGTTCAAAATTGAAAGCGAACGTAAATTTTATTTGAATCGTATTTGATGCGATTTTTCACTGTTACTATTAATCAGTGTCACAATTATTATTTATATATTCGTGACAATATTACGACTTTATTATAAGACGTTGGGAATTGAATAATTTTGAATTTTCGACTAAACGAAACCGTGAAAATATTTTCTCTTGTTATTATTCGATGTTAAATTCAAAGGCAAATTACGTCATATATTTATTCGTTTGGAGGAAAAATATTCACAATGGAATGTGCTAAAAAAAAAGATCTTAAAGTTTGAATTGATTTACATAAATTTTGAAAAACTACTCCGAGTTTAAAGCTCAAGTTCCTTAAGTGTATTAGTCGCCGATGTCAATGTCGATAGTACGGAATAACATCGCATACACCCTGCGAATGCTCCACGGCCTTAAACCTGCTAATTACTCGAGGCTCGATGACAGGTTGAGGATAAGGTCAACGCCAAGATCGCGTACACCATGCACGCCACCATAATCTTGTTAGCACGATGTATCGAAGATTTTTCAATCGTTAAATCTTTATTTCAGGTCAATGCTTTTGGGAGGATGAGTCATAAGTTGGGATTACAGGCGAATTCACACTTCACATTTATTCCCCACTAGAATCCTGCAGTCTGATAAAAAATTAATCATTCGAATCTCATTAAACCCGAATTAATTGCAGCCAAATGATTAAATTGAATTTGATGATTCAACTTTGAATATAAATAATAAAATTTGACAAGAGATAAATATTATTTTAATTTTTATCAATTTAAAAAGTTATGCGTTTTGTTGCATAATTAGAGAAATTTCAATGAATTGGCGACTCGAGAATATTTTTCAATGGAAATACATAAAATAAAAGTTTTATGAAATTTTTACGATTTTCCTCGAATAAAATTAGGAAAGTATGCAGCTGTGAATCACAATGAACAATCATTAGCTAATTGATTTATTTGCATATTAATATCGGATTATTTTTAGATAGAAGATTTTGCTCGCTGAAATATTTACGAATAGACAACGATCGCCTCAAAGCAAACGTACCAAAACATCATGAAAATTAGCCTTCGATCGAATAACTAATGCTCGAATAATCGATGAAACTAAATTAAGGAAAAACAACGTGGTGAAAAAATCGCATACGTTTATTCATGAATTTTAAAAATAAAATCATGTCTAATGTGTTTTCAGGTGCTAAAGATTTCGTGGGTTTGGAAGAGGTCTCAAAGATCGATTTCCTCCTGCCACTTTTCGCTGAAGCTTTGGGCACCGGTCTTCTCGTTCTCATAGGATGCGCGTCTTGCGTCACATGGCACGATGGCATACCACCTACGGTGCTTCACATAGCATTTACGTTTGGCCTTGCCGTGGCGGCTCTTGCCCAGGTAAGACGCTCCAATTCCCCATAAAAATCAGTTTTCAACATTTTTCTCGAAGCAAATCATCCACCTTTTTTCATCGCTAAATATTTTGCATATTTCGTAATTGAACATTTTCGTTACAAAATGAGAACAAAATTTACAAATTATATCAATTTTATTATCTTAATAATAATTATTACAACGATAATTGCAATTATCATGCAATAAATCAATTTTATATTTTTTTCATTTATAGTTTTATAATGAAATTATATAATTTAAATTGTAATATTATCCGATAAAGATCGCAAACGTGATAGATTGAAAGAGGCTTTAAAACCCTTCTAAATGGACGATGATGAATCAAATCATAGTAAAATATCGATCACACGTAGTTAATAATTGATCATTCAAATTAGTATAGTTTGATACTTTGAATGGAGCAATTAGACAGTAATTTATCGTTCATTACCTTTATCCATTGTCAAAGTTTCGTAATATGTTCGATCATCTGACCTGGGAGTGATAAACATGATCTATAATTATCCGAGGTTGATCACCGACCAAACAACAAACGAGTGCTGTGAATTAGTTGAAAAAAAAAAACAAAATATTCTATTTTTTTACGACGATGATACCGTGTAATAAATGGATCAAAAATGGTGCTTTAAACCTGAGTTAAAAAAAAAAAAAACACTTGCATAATAATAGATTATTAAACGAGTGCAAACATGAGGTAGTACGTAAGGCAAATGCCTGGAGCGTAAAAATCGTAAATGTCCGATAGTTAATGTCAAAATATTGAAATAACGAAGTAAAGAGCAAAGGGGACGAAAAAAATTTGTGTGAAGGGGCTGAAGAACGGGGTTTGTACTTCTTCAAAAAAAACGAAGTGGTCCTTACGAAATCACTTCGTATATACATACAAGCTATAGATATACCTGTACCCACGTACGACTGACCTCGAGACGAAAAATAATTTATTATCCTAACGTGTAAAAACTGGAGTCTGTATGCTCCTGGAGGAGCTTTCGAACTTCACTTGTGTCTTCGTGAAAAAAGTGAAGCCCTACAACATTTTTGCAGGTCAATCATTTTTTTATGAACGGTCCAAAAACGTGAAGCGCGACTTGACTAATGATTTATATTTGCTGGGAACTTGTATCTTACATTTACGATCGTAACTGCTCGTGTGATCTACAGCTGGATTTAATTACACGGTATAGGCATTGAAAATTTGGTAATTTCCTTATTTGACAGCCGTTTGAATAACTTATTTCGAGTAATTTTCTCACTAAATAATCTGGCAATCGAATTATCTGGTAATTTCCTTATCGGATTATTTCAGTAATTTCCTTATTTCACAGCTGCATTCGAATAACTTATTTCGAGTTATTATTTCGCTACCAAAAATAATTTGACAATCGGATTATCTGGGAATTAAAAAACTGATGGGAGAAACAGTTGATTCGTTGAGATGTGGAAAATCGTTGATTTCGCGCTCGTCTGTGATAACGTGGAGTACAAACTTTGTCGAGCTGCCGTTTCGTTTCGCAGATAAATGTGTGTGTATATGAACGATCAAGGATCTCGACACATAAATATATTTCCTTCGTAACGTATAAACATAACACGCAACTTCTAACACATCTATAAAATCCTCAGGAAGATAAAATTATGCTTGTCTCGTTATTCAATTTCCTGCGGCTTCTGTAATTATTCATTCGTTCTATTTGGTATCCTAAGTTATATACGACGTTTATCTGCACGGTATATTATCAGATAATCTTCCTAACGTCTTTATAATTGTCGCGAGCTCTCGAGATCGTACAATTAGCTCAATACCGTGCTGTTTCAACATTAAATTTATTACTGGCTCGGATTTTTCAAGATAACTGTGGAAATATCTATATTAATAATAATTATTGATGAAAAGCGATATAAATGTTGGCGTCGTGGTTCGAGAGAAGAGAGGATTACGTACGAGAGTATTTTTTTTTTCACATATCATCATCTTCCGCCAACCGATCGTAAAATATCGGTTTTACTTCGTCATTATTATTCACGTTACGATTGTATCTACGTCGATCATTTGTTTTTTTTTATGGCTTTCGTTTATTCGTTGCTACTGTGTGACATCCACGAAATGAGATTGGTACCGATTTTGTCTAGAATCGATAAATCAGATGAAACACATTTTTTCGTCTCAGAATCGCCCTAAATATTGTTGAATTATTAAAACTTGATTAAAAACTCAATAATTATTTAAATTTTCGTATTTTTTTTTTCGTTTTTAATGAACGTTTACGTTCGAGATCTAATTCAATTGTCATCATCTCGATTCCCAGAATTTGAGGGCTTAAACCCGAGTGTCATTTTGTAAAAGACTTTAGAACATACAAATTCACGCACAGAAACGCTTACTTTTGTATTACTGTTTATAAGCACAGGTTTGCGTGTGTATGTGTATTTTTGTTGAGTCGGAAAGTCGCGAGTATAAAGAATGAGTGAGTGAGTAGGTTGTCAGAGCCTCCGGGGCAAAATTGCACCATCCCGTGAGGCACGTTAGACCCCCTTGGGCGAATACGCGGCCTTATTTACCCTTCTATACATCGCGAGCCTCAAGACAGAATCAAGACAGAATCGTCAAGCCGGTAAACGAAACACGGTAGAAGCCAGATCGCAATTTTTTTTCTTTTACCGTCCCACACTGTCTACTATACCGGAACTTGTTTTTTTTCTTCTAGATCCAGATGCACATGGAATCAGTATTCTGAGAAATTCGATTCAATGCCCTTGATTTTCTTTTTTTTGGTTTTGTGCAGCTTGGTTTATGGGGCAATTCAAATTGATTCAATTTTTTCAACTGTTATGCTTCTCGTCCTTATTTTTTGGAAGTTGCCCTCGATATGCGGGCATTTTTCAACTTCCATTTTAGCAATTGCAGTTTTGCTTGCATGCACTTAACAATTTCTGTTTTTTATTAGCTTGGTTTATGGGGCAATTCAAATTGATTTGATTTTTTCAACTGTTATGCAAAGCTTCTCGTCCTTATTTTTTGAAAGTTGCCCTCGATATGCGGGCATTTTTCAACTTCCATTTTGGCAATTACAGTTTTGTTTGCATCTACTTAACAATTTCTGTTTTTTATTATCAAATTATAACTATTCGATCGAATACGAAATCGTTAATTTTACCAATGGTACAAAATGTCAGTTTTATACGTAAAATCGTGATCCATCGCGATACCATTGAGTCTCGATGCGTAACATTATTTTTTTTTCGTTCTCCACGTTGCGTGTTTTAGCCTTTCATCACTTGGCCGCTTCCCTTTGTTTTAATCGGGCTTTCCTATCGAGCAGAAATGCCTGTTCTGTTCGATGAGAAAAGGGGCAGAATCGATCAGGAGAATCCCCCAAGTAACCTTGAAACGTATGAAATTTCCATCCCTTTGGTAATCAACGATTGGATATTTTATGTTGCCTTGGTTACGATCAATCAGCCGTGTGTTAACTACAGTTCAATAGAGTAGATTTAAAGCCCAGCAGCAGTATCTTCAGAGCAAAGGCAGTTTTATTATAATAAAATCAGTAGTTGAATGAAAATTATAAGGTGCTTGGAAATAATTATTTATTTCAGATATAAATTTCTATAAATTCATTCAACAAAATACATCATCAATCTTAGCATCGTAATTAAATTTATAAAAATAACCACGCAAAAATTGTATTACTTTATTATACGTTAGATCACGAAACGGGACTGTAACGTTCAATTATTTTTAACAGAGCTTATTTTCCTTCAGATTTATTTGATGGAATTTGTGAATATGTTGAAGAACTTTTCTCATTTATTTTACCTCCCATCTTCAAAATTGAAGACCTAAATTCGCCCAACTGATTTCATGTATTACTTCAAGTTCGAAATAAAAAATGACGTGAGATTCGGACTTTTCGAATACGCCATTAAGGAGTGTGAGTTTATGTATGTACTTATAAAAAATTGACCCTGGGCTTCTGCCCCGTGTGTGTCTTTTAACGTTATAGCAGTAGTCACATATGTACAGTAATACTCAGGTATAATAAGTTCGAATAAACGAACACGGAGTAACGAAAATAAAGAAAAAAATCGCACGAGCGTTTCATTAGGTTTGCGCAACCTTTAATTTATTGCGATTAAATCGACGTTGTGCCGCGCGGCAACCGTCTCACCTCGCTTTTTGCCTCATTCGATCCTTGCTAAAAATATGTGTATGCATATACCTATATATATATGTATATATATATATATATATTTGTATATATTTTTATGTATACGTAGGTTCGAAGGCTCGGAAATCGCGTGCAATATTATCGAACGAACCGCCAAAGGCGTGTACGAAACGCAGGAAGAAACAAAAATAATAATTACGAGCAGAATAAAAGCCAACAAATTTATATGGCAAAAGGGCAAACCATGAGGACAGGGTGGTCAGAATCGTGAATCGAATATTAAAAAGAGATCGCTGAATGAGATTTCTCAAGGTTCGTTTCAACCCTGTGGAGACTCCAAGATGGCAAATTCGCGATTCCTTCTTTGTTTTTTTTTTTTAATACTCGTTCTTATCACTTTATTTTATAATTAAATTTGTTCTCTTTTGATTTTAATTAAAGTTACTTTATTTCGATTCAATCTGATTGGGAGCCTAATTTTTTTGCTCGCATAAAAAAGATCGGACGACTGTGGCACTAAAGAATGAAGAAAAGTGGAATGAATTTTGAACGATTATTGCCAAAAAGCTTTTAAGAAAAGATTTTAATTTCTTAATGTTCCCTCCATTTTTAAAAGATCGACAATGTAATTTTTTTCCTCAAGGATTATTTAATCCTCCTCAAGGCTCCTTTGGCATTGCGTTTTATTCGTTACTAATCGTTAACACTATTATCTCAATTGTTGCGAAACAAAAAAAAACAATCGAAAGGACAATATAACAGTTCGTGTCGACGATTAACAATAAATTATTTTCTATCGGGATCGTGTGTAATTTTAATCTTCAAACTCTTATTTAATTAATGACATTTAAATTGAACGCTGTTCATGCTCTCCGCGAATATTGAGCCATCCAAGGAAAAATGGCACGATGAGATAATGGTGAGAATGAAAAGAATAAAAAAATTTTTTTTTAAATAAACAAACGGGGAAGATGTGGATTTTAATTCTGAACTGAGGCGCGAAATCCACCACGTGCCCCGAGGCGTTTCGCACGAAACACGAATGACAAATATATTCAAATTAGAGTGTGCCGAGATCTTAACAGAGTGTATTCACAATTGCGTCACGCGTGCTCGAACGCGCGTGTTCGTAAACGCATGCAAGAGATCTTTCGTTCTCTCCAATGGCAAGAAGAGGACACAAAACGCCCTGGAGCACATCCGATCTCTCTCTCTCTCCCTCTCTCTTTCTCTTTCATCTCAACCGCAACTCTCGATTGTCCCAGAAATCAGAGATCGTAATGAGGATTTGCTCCGTGGAAATGGCGAATAACATTTTGCCACACGCCCCATGTACGTCTCGTATCATTAAACAGTATACAAGACAAATTAGGAAAATACAAGGCAACGAAACTTAATCGGATTCCCATTATTTTATGGAAACAGTTGTAGCGCTCTTAGAAGGATGCTCTTTTGAATGATAATAAACGAAAGAGTTATACGTTCTTTCGAAGTGACTACGAAAAATTGGAATTTTTTAAATTTCTGTTAAAAAATATTTGGTGCCATCAAAAGAATCACCATGCAAATGACTCGCAGGTGTTTTTGTACAATTTCTATGTTTCGCAAGGGTGGCTATTGCTTTCGCAACTTGCGGTTAAAAGGTTTGGGTTATAAACGAGCTTTAATTAAATTATTGAAATGAGATTGCTTTAATAATTGAGAACATTGACATTCTTTTCTTTATTATTTCTGTGCCCTCTTTATTTATTTATCTTAAGGAAATCGACGGAAAAAAAGCTGTTACACGATATTCGTATGTTCGGATTGCACGACGATTCATTCACTTCGCATTCTCTCCTTGACGGGACAAATTCGCTAAATTAAATTATTCATCGATGAAAGCGTTCCCGTCACTTTTCCTTTCAATTTTAGAATCTCCACTGTTCGCGTTGGTAGCTCTTAATGCTCTGCTCGCTGCTATTGTATGCGTGTTACCAAAGTACTGCACGCTCTCAAATGTAATGACCGTAAAAAAAAAGAAAAAAATTAACAAAAATTCTCCTTCGATTCATCCATATCTGCATAGACGGTTCGAACGACTGAGCAATGAGACAGTTCCAGCAATTAAAAAGGGTCCACGTGTAAATATTGCTGGAAAAATCAATAATTGTTCGTAACTACTGATTCTTCATTTTAATTAGACGAAATTCAATTTTATGCTCCAAAAATCTTATAATTTGAATGATTGGAAAGAGGCTGAACTGTCAAAAATTAATAAAATTGATCATTATCGGTTACAGTTATTTTTTGTTGTTGGCTATATTTATTTCTCATATTTTTTCAAAGGATGCTTTTTTGCACGAATTAAATGTGCAGGAATAGTGATCAAGATAATATTTACGATTTTTTATTTTACGATCTTCCTAATCCAAGTTGCAATCTCCTTATTTTAAGCGCGATTTATGGTCAGCACTTAATACACAATTTAATTCACGCCCGTCTAATATTAGTTGTACTGTAAACGAAGCTACATTGTGATCTGATTTAGTAACGGCTCAGTTTTATGTTTATTGTGATATTTATTTTTATTTATTATTTATTATATATTTATTAAGTTTATTGTGATATGATTTAGTAACGGATTAGTTGGGCTCAGGCCCAACAATGTATAAGTCAACGTAAAAAAATACACACGTGCTAAATAGGTATGTAGGTGAGTCATAAATTCAATATGCTCCGTGCGGAAAGGTTACGGAACGACGAAACTTTTCTTATGTCATTTATACTTGTTTGCTGATTACAATCAGTTTTAATCCGTAAGAGGCACACAAGAGCTTAGCTCTTTTCTCATCTTTTCTCATAAGCTACCAAAATTCAGGGTGGAGTTTCTCTCGCACAGATGTTTATATTCGAGGGAATGGTTACGATATTATTTTTTCGTGGAATCTCTCGTTTATGCATATTATATAGCCCTGACAAAATGTGCAATACATCCCAAAAACGAAATACCAACAACAAGAGGAGAAAAATGTATGCTTGTACCGTAGCACCGTCCTCGTCGTCACTTTCTCGTGATTCTCGTGAAACGTAAATTCTCCGATGACACTTCAAATAAACTGAACCTCCGTGTATTTAATGACGATAAAATAAAATCCATCATCTTTGTGCTGGATAACAAATTCATTAAAAATGCAAATTCGCATTCATTAAAAAACAGAGCCCATCCATCGAGTTAATTACTTTATGAGTGCTGCTAATAATTAAATGACGTTAAAATTTTCATTCAACGAAAGAATCTTTAGCATTGTCATGCTCTATTTCCATGGCCCTGGTCCTCATTTAAAAATTAATTAACATCTCGATTTTCTGTACGGATCTCAAACGTTTAGCAAATGAGCGAATTTTTCAAATTCCGTTTATTTAAACGGTAACGACAAACTTTAATAACAATGTTTTTTTCTCACTTACTTTAATCATCATGAATGTTAAACGTTATTATATTTTAATGGAAAAAACGGAATAGTTATGAGAATAGTGACACGAATGTCAAATTCTGATACGAGCTCAAAATCAGCGAATTTTTCAAATTCCATTCATTTAAACGGTAACGACAATATTTAATATCAATTTTTTCTGTCACACTTATTCCAATCCTCATAATTGTTGAACATTATTATATATTAATTAAAAAATGGAGTAGCTAATTCGTTCGGATGAGAATAATGACAAGAATGTCAAACTCTAAATGATACGAGCTCAAAATCAGCGAATTTTTTAAATTCCATTAATTTAAACGGTAACGAAAATATTTAGTAACAATTTTTTTCGTCACACTTACTCCAATCCTCATAATTGTTAAACATTATTATATATTAATTAAAAAATGGAGTAGCTAATTCGTTCGGATAAGAATAATTACAATGATACGAACTGAAAATCAGCGAATTTTTTAAATTCCATTAATTTAAACGGTAACGATAATATTTAATAACAATTTTTTTTGTCACACTTACTCCAATCCTTATAATTGTTAAATATTATTATATATAAATTAAAAAATGGAGTAGCTAATTCGTTCGGATGAGAATAATGACACGAATGTCAAACTCTAAATGATAGGAACTCAAAATATTATACTACAATATTACCGTCATTTTATCTCTTTTATACAGTGATATCATTTTGAGAGAGGATATTACGCGAATTATATGTTAGTCATTGAATGGTGTGGGCTATATAGTTTATTATATATTGTGTATTAAATATATCTGTATATATTCGTATATTTATGAGTTTTGATGCCTCAGGAGTTGACTTTCTCGCGCCTGTTGAAACTGGAGATTCTAGTGGTAAGTCGGTGAATGGTAAAGGACATCGAATTTAGCCTACAGGGCATGGCAGTTATAATGATTCATTATACTTGAGACGAGAGCATGCCATAAGAGTTGGAGAAAAATCTCAGCATCCGGCGACCATTCACACTCAAAACCACTTGCCCCAATACTATATATATATATATTAGGGTGATTAAAAAAAATAGACTTTTTTTTTTCTCAAAGTCACAAATGATTGTGTTAATACTTCATGAAAAAGTAATTCTGCCAAAATTTGGGCCTTCTAAACAATTTTTTAGAGGTCGCACCAACAACTTAAATATTTTTTTTTTCAATTTTAGTGAAAAATTATGATATAAAAATATCGATTTTTCGGTGTCGCAACAAAAATAGTTAGCACTCAGTACAGAGTTGATTCCCTCAAAATTTGAACTTCGAAAAAAAAATTTTAGAGTTCGCCCCAGCAGCTTTTCAAAATTTATTTTTTTAATTTCTCATAAACATCTTGATATAAAAAAATAATTGTCTTTGTATCGCAGGTTAATATGTTAGCTTTTCATGGGAAAGTAATTCTCCCAAAATTTGAATCTTCTAAAAAAATGTTTAGAGATGCCTTCAATGACATTCAGATATTTTTTTTACAATTTAGGATAAAAATCGAGATATTAAAAAGTAAATTTTTGTGTATCGAAGATTATATGCTAGGATTTCATGAAAAATTAATTCTCCCAAATTTTCAGCCTAATAAAAAAATTATTAGAGGCCACACCCAGCGATTATGATTTTTTTCTCGCTTTAAAATTCTCGCTTTTTTTCTCAAAGTCGTAAGAGATTATGTTAATATTTCATGAAAAAGTAATTCTGCCAAAATTTGGGCCTTCTAAAAAAATTTTTAGAGCTTGAGTTTTTTTAGAAAAAAAAATCATAATCACTGGGTGTGGCCTCTAATAATTTTTTTATTAGGCTGAAAATTTGAGAGAATTAGTTTTTCATGAAATTCTAGCATATAATCTTCGATAGACAAAAAATTACTTTTTAATATCTCGATTTTTACCCGAAATTGTAAAAAAAAATATCTGAATGTCATTGGAGGCATCTCTAAACATTTTTTTAGAAGATTCAAATTTTGAGAGAATTACTTTCCCATGAAAAGCTAACATATTAACCTGCGATACAAAGAGAATTATTTTTTTATATCAAGATTTTTACGAGAAATTAAAAAAATATATTTAGAAAAACTGCTGGGGCGACCTCTAAAATTTTTTCTTCGAAGCTCAAATTTTGAGGGAATCAACTCTATACTGAGTGCTAACTATTTTTGTTGCGACGCCGAAAAATCGATATTTTTATATCATAATTTTTCACTAAAATTGAAAAAAAAATATTTAAGTTGTTGGCGCGACCTCTAAAAAAATTTTTAGACGGCCCAAATTTTGGCAGAATTACTTTTTCATGAAGTATTAACACAATCATTTGCGACTTTGAGAAAAAAAAGTCGATTTTTTTTAATCACCCTAATATATATATCGTAATTTTTCCACATCTTCCTTCATACTGAGATCGTAAAATAAAGATTATAAAAGATGAGCGATTTTTTGTAAGTATTTATTGGTAGGTCGAACCCTTAAGATAATGAAGATTTTATAATGAATTTAGTTACTGCTGAATAAAAAACAGAGAATTTCATTAAAAAATTCTTTGTCTTCCAGTAATTAATCTAATTAGTGTTATATTAAAAAATCGAAGTTTTGCTTCAACGTTTTATTACTGTGATTCTCCATTGAATAATGAGTTCGAATCATGAAAAAAAATTTGAAGGAAAAATTGATGTTTTCAGTTCGAAAGATTCATTAAACATTTTTTGTTTCTCATTTTAACATCACCCATCCTTGCATCAAAAAATAATTAACGACGATCGTTAAATTCCTTGATTCTCGAAAGAATTTTCCAATTGCGGGGTTTCGGGGGAGGGAGAAGCAACAGGATGCGATTTCTCAATGTTGTAGTTGAACTCGATTTTCGAAGCGAATAAGCTCATTCGACCAATATTAGAGTCATTGTCGTCTCTTTGTCCGTGTCTCCTGAACGGAGAGGCTTTATGGCAAACACACTTGTATTCCGCAGCTCAACGAGCCCTGGGGCTTCGTTGTTCCAATCCTATGGACCGCTCCCTCGAGTCTTCGAGAACTCTTGTAAACGATATATACACATACTACACATATATGTAATTGCTCTTCTCGTTGTGTAATCAGGGAGGTAATGCTCGAAGATCATTGTCTTTTATGGATCATAAATGTCCCAAATTAGATTTAAAAAAAAAAAACAATTAATACCCAATTTAATCACGGTGAATTTCATTACTTTCGTACACGTAAAGATCGTTTAGCAGTTGTTAAAAAATTCAACATACAAAAGACGTTTTCCATAGTTCTCGATATTTCACATTCAGTCCGATCTTTTTTGTCTGTTTTCAACGAGTGGCCTTTACGACAAAAAAACTTTAAATATCATTTAAATAACAGTCTAACGTGCAACGAGTACTATTGTCATATGCAAAATACGAGCAAAGTGAATATACAGAGTTGTACATTGGAACAAGAAGAGGCAATAAACCTGAGATCCGTGACGGCACTTGTTGCAAACTCCGGAGTACAAGCAGTTAAAAAGAAGGAACGAAGAAAAAAAAAACAATAAAAAAAACCGGTCGACCCACCGCGATATATTTAATACTTTGCTCAGAGCGTCGAGTCTCTCGCGAACTTTACGTGTATATTGGTATATTTAACTTGTACCGAAGTCCCTTCTAATTATCATTGTGAAATATAAATATTAAGTACACGCGTTACATACGCAACGTGTAATAAAAAATAATATCGTCCATTGACGAAATACCGAACGTTTTAATTTCCCATATTGACCGCCACACGTCGTTTAAACTACCGTAAATTCTATGGATAAAGTACTCCTGTAATATCATTTTATCCTCGCACTATATACGAGCAACGCCTACAGTTTTTTTTCCTAAAACCATCGTCGCTTTAAAACCTTTTCTCAACTCCATACAGACCGCTTTGTCATTATCTATTCTTCGTATGAAATTATCGAGTCGTTGAACGTACTGCACATGAGCAATTTAGGGGAACGTTCTACGTTCCCTTCATCATTTTGTGAATAAACATTTTTTTTACAACCCAGAAAAAGTGGCAGAGAATTTAAAAAATACTTGATGGAACAATGGAACGTGAAAATTCGCCATATGATTTTTTTTTCTTCATAATTCGTAGCATTTTCCGGCATAAGGAAATTTAAACTTCAAAAAAATCATTTTCGCACTAAATCCTCATTTTTCACACACAATTATGTATCCTACAAATTATCCGAGCACTCGATATTCATATATCTCATCGAGAAACTCGGAAAATCACCTCGAGGCACAATTACGAACGTTCACACCTCGTGAAATAAATTTTCCGCGGATGGAACGGAACGGCGTGTGTGCCTCGTTCAGGCCTGCCTATCATCGAATCATGATAAACACGTTGCGTCCACAGTTTTTAAAAGTGATTGATGAATTTCTATTCTATAACACGCGATGATAATTTGCATGAGAAAGTCATAAAATCAAAATCGGACATATTTAATAGAGTTTTTATCGTACTCGTTTGTATTTGTTTGTATTTGGTACAATTTATATGGGAAATTTTGTAAAATAATCGACAATAACCAGCGGAGTTATAAATTGCGACAGATGTTTAGTGAAACTGAATATTATTATAAAGATTTCGATCGAATAGGTGATAAAAAAAAGCAATAAAAAAATGCAAAAAATTCAAAAAAGTATTTATAGCAAAAGGAAAAGCAGCATTAAGAATAAATTTGCTCCATAAACATCAACATTGATCCTGTTAACCCATAATTACCTTATTTTATCCAAATCTATTAACACTTCTGCACGAAGAAAATAACAAAATGAAATAAATCTTCATTACTGATCGGAGACTTGAAGAAAAGAATCCTAACAAGTTGACAGAAAAAGATTCACACGTTACTGAACGATCTCAAGCTATTTAGTAATGCACAATTGCTCGATCTTTCGAGCAAAAAAAACCCATTTATCTCTGTGCGAAATCCGTTTTAGTTTGACCCGAAAAATGAAAAAACCATCTCAAAGAAATGGTGAGTATAAAAAAAGTCGTTTGTATATACACACGATTTTTTATCCATAAAAAAAAAGTATTGCGAAAGTGCACTTTTTCGAGTGCGTTTCCCTTCCCCTTTCTGGCTCCTTCAGCAAACATTGAACGCTCGAAAATGAGTGAATGACCAAGCGATAATGCATCGTAAAGAGAATATCTGGCAAACATCGGCGCTCGTTCGGTGGCTCACCGTTAAAAAATAAATCATTCGTTATTTTTGACAAGTCGCTTCAAAGCAATGAAATTAGGACGATTTGCCATTAAAGGTGACGTATTACTAAACACTCTTGGAACGTTTGGTAACACGGTATTACACGTTCGCACGAACAACAAATGAAAGAAGTCAGTTCGAGTTTGGCACTTGGACAAATGTCTTCTTCTTAAATAAAAAAATTAAAAAATAAAAATAAAAACGAAGAAAAAAAAGAAATACAGATCCTCCGGGGCATCAACGAAAGTGAATCGAGCTGCAAACTGTGCCAGCATCTCTAAAGATGTTTAGTAATACTCGAGTATTATGTATTTGATCTCGTATCGAGTGGCCAGAGCATAGGTGAGATCCCGTGCAATACCAATTAACGTTGCTATGTATATTCGTATAAATATATATTACACATTTTTATACTTTATATAAATAAATATATACACATAGCTTGATATATAATATCGTGTCTCTGAAACGGAGCATAAGAACGTAACGCACGTGGCGATGACTTGGGGCTGTGGGTCGTAAGGCCCCGAGGGCACGAAAATTGCGAGCTAATTCGAGATACACGCTTGGGCGAGTGATCTGAGACTCGAACGCGTTCGACGAGAAATATGTAATGTGCGTATATACATGTATCTTTTTTTTTTAGTTCTCTCGAGGACACTGGCCTTATGACACGATCAAAAATGATCTCACACTGTATATGTATATGTTGTACAAGCATTTTATACGATGAAACATAATTATAGCAACGTAATAGAAGTTTGATTGTTGTAGTCATGTAATTCGTCGAATCTGAACAGCGCTCGACTATCTCATAGACAATATTTGATTAATACGAAATATTTTGATTCGTAGTCGCGACAGCTGCAAAAAAGAAAAAAAAATCATTATTCGTCTGGGCAGGTTCTCGTTTGCGAGTGGAGAAATCGATCAATTGTGCTTGGAGTCGCGTTAATGCTTTTTTTATTTATTATTTATTATGAGTTCGTGTTGGAATGGATTTTATTAGAATTGGAAGGAACGAAGTTGCGATCATTTTTTAGGCCCCACAGATAAAATTCGAATGGAATATAAATAAATGCATAATTTAATTTTTTTCATTTATTTAAGAGAATTATTTAATTTTAACGTTTACTCGATTAATTATAAACTTTATTTAAGTAAATATTGGCAATTTGGTAATTTAGATTCGCAGTGCAAACGAAAAAAAAAATGGTTTTTATTCGGATTCGGGATTGTCGCTTTTTTTAAAAGATCTCTGGATCATTCGGAATCTGCGATCCTTTTTTCTTCGTTCGCTGCTCATAACTTCGTTTTTTAAAATTTCCTTCATAGTCCTTTTCTTATATATACGTTGGCGTCATTAATAATCGTTATTAAGAGCACGAGCGCGTACGAGATCGATCCACGCGATCCCTATTCACCTCGACACGCTCGCCGGTGTATAAGAGCTCGCTCGGTGTAACACATAGCAATGCAATGATAAATTGTTCGGGCGATTAATCTTTGTCCGAACGAAGGACGCTGAAGGGGTTGAGGGGAGAGCTATGCATGTCAAAGAGGCTAGAAAGAGATTAACAAATTATAAGGGCTGCGAAACTCCTGTCTACTTATTTGAATGATTTTTCTAATATAATAAACGGTGAAAAAATCATTGAAAATAAAAGAAAAAAAATGTAGAATTCATTTTCTCAACACACTTTTCCAACCCATTGTTGTTATTTTTAACTTTGAACTATTTTTACCGCCAACAACACTTTGTAAGGAATGAAGATCCATTTTGTCCTCTTTCAAAGTTCGAAATATTTTTTCCACCCCTCGAAGATTCGTATGATCCATAAACCAAGTTTAATTTTAAGTCCTTTCTTCTTAGTTTACTAAAAAAACGCGTAAATCGAGTAAAAGAGAATTAGACCCATAGCGAAAAATTGAAAAAAAAGCCCGCTACGTTGAGAGGGTTGCGCAATAGCGAAAAGACGCGCAGGAATCGCGCATGCGTTGTAGATCGCCCGAGGGCCTCGGAGACCTTGCCTGCGTGCATGAGAACTGGGCCGCCGGGCCCGATCTCGCGCGCTCGGGTCCATCGTACCCGAATCAGATCTGCAATACACACGGAGAGTAAATGGGCGATCACGTTAAATCCAATCTAGACTATTTCTTTCGATCTTAGCGAGCTCTCGCAAAGCACGAGACGATGCCACGATAATTACGATCTTCGAACATAAAAACGGATGATAAAAATGATGCGTTAGGTTCAAATTTTAAGCAGACGTAAAGTTGAAGGGCTGTTTTTCGAATCACTATTTTTTTCTCTAACTTTCCGGATTTAAAAAATTGTTTTAATGTCTTCGACGAAACAAAACTCAAAATTCATCAGTACTTGCCGATCAAAAAACGTAATAATATTATAAATTAATTAATAAATCACCCTCCTTAGCCCACCAAACAATTGATAAGCTATAATTAATGGTATTTAATCGTAAATTGAAAAAAATTGGACTTGACGAGCCTGTTTTTATTTGGTTTAAAGGTTCTGGGCCCCATATCTGGATGCCACGTAAATCCAGCGGTGAGCGTGGGTCTTCTTGCGAGCGGTAATTGCACTTTACTGAAAGCATTGTGTTACGTAGTTTGCCAATGTTGCGGAGCGATTGCCGGTGCAGCGATACTGAAGGTAAAGTATTTCAGTTTTTCCTTGGCATCTCTCGGTTTTCCAATTATTTTTCTTTGCCATAATCAGTCTTTATTTTCGTTCTCATTTTTGTCGAATCTTCGTTTTAATTTGATGTTTCTCTATTTATTTATATTTTTCATACTGAAATATTGCCCCCGGTATCATATTTTTTAAATGCACACAATGATCAGCCTCCCCTTTCCCTTCGTTATGAAATGGGGAGAAGAGCGCGTGGCAGCCTCCGGCAATGGATCGACCGGATAGGTCGACCTCTTTACCATTTTCATGACGTGTTGCTTGTATAAATATGTATAAAAATTGCTTTTATATAGCAAAAAAGAAAAGAGAGTTAAAGAAAGAAAAAAAAATCGATATACACACATAAAGTATAATCCGAACGTGAGTCACATGTGGCAAAAAGGTGCAGCAACGAAGAGCGAATTGCCAAGGTTATTTCGCCGGGATACCGTGATACGGGGGACCCGGTCCCACGACCCCCGAGCCATCGAGGAATCGAAAGGAGAAGATCGCTCACGATTTCAAACGCCAAATCGCTCATTTCGTATCTTTCCTTCTTCTTTTCTTTCTTCCCTTCGTATTTTACCTTTTTTTATTACAAATAACCGGTATCGATACCCAATACAAAGTACAGAGTGTAAAATATTGTGGCAAAAGACTTGGAAGACTTCTGAAGGAACGTGCGATCGAATTCTCATCGGAAACAGGATTTATTTATTTATTTATTTTATTTATTTTTTTTCTCGTTTGTATACACTCGTGATATTACATAAAATAACGTAATATATATGTATAAAGGGGAGATTTTTCTTTCGTGATACATACGAACGTGCCGAGAGCGTGCACTCGCGCGACGAAAGTCCTTTGCCAAAGCCGGCTCAATTAAAGTATCACTAACCAGGGTCAAGGTCCCACAAATCGCAGTTCGTATCCGCGCAGGTTTTCTCGGTTCTCTCGAACTCGGGAATCGGTCCATTCCTTCCCGCAATCCGGTCGAACGGATCGTCGCGTACACTCGAGAATATTATACGAGGACTGTAATGCATAATTTGTGTGCTCTTGTAATGCGTGCTACGGAAAAAACCCGTTACATCAGAATCGGTAACGGAAAATCGATCGTAGTTCTTCCCTAGACATTGACATTTATTATTTTTTAAAAAATGTCTAATTCCTGGCGTATCGTTATCATCAATCCTTATATTTTCACGAGAAGTCTATTTCTCTTTTTTGTTTTTTTATCGTTCGATCGAATTCCTCATATGTACGTATTGATTTTGGTAAATTTTCGAAGGCATCAATTCCACAACAACTATTGAGCGGTGGTCTGGGCGCGACGAATCTCGGCATAGACGTTGAGAGCGGTCAAGGCCTCATGATCGAAGCCATCGTCACGTTTCTTCTCGTTCTCGTCGTTCACGCCGTCACTGATCAAAAAAGAAGCGACACGAAAGGCTGGGCACCTTTGGCAATTGGACTTACGATTTCCGTGGCTCATATGGCCGCTGTTCCTGTCACCGGGAGCAGCATGAATCCCGCGAGAACTCTCGGACCCGCGGTCATCCTCGGAGCATGGTCGAATCATTGGGTTTATTGGGCTGGTCCCTTGATCGGTGGTATCGTTGCCGGTGGTTTGTACAAACTTGGGCTTAGACCGAAAAACAAGGAGGAGGATGAAGCCTCGTACGATTTCTAACACTTTCTTCTTGCTATTGCCGCAGCCGAATGGGACGTTGGCACAATACGTACGAGAGATTCATTTTCCGTATCTCATGATTTTCACGAATCTGATCATTTTTGAGATTGATTTTTAAATTATTAGAGAAAGAGAAATGAAAAAGAAAGTATAATGAAATAACTATTAACAATCCATAAAACTTATTACGGATCAATCAACGATTGCAAATCTTCGACTAATCGGCTGTGAAATAACGATCGTATATGAATTATTTCATATCGCTTTAAAAACTACCATGAAACTGATCGTATTTTGCAGAAAAAATCAGATTCCTCGAGTTTAACGACTATTTTAATGAATTGAGTACAATCAATGCGAGTCAAATCCAATTGGGTATCATCCGGATGGAAAGCTGATGGTATAAAAACGGCAGAAATCTATCGCTTCGAAGAAAAATCTTATGAAATATCTAATAATGATAATAACAAATACCTTAATGTACAAAAATAGAATTTTCGTCTCAAACGATTCAGATCCTCTCGTTTTTTCTTTTCGTTTCTCTAAATTTTTCTTCCTTTTATAAATGTACTTGAAATTAATGATCCCGGAAAGAATACTCATACGGATACGAAGGTCGAACCATTTATTTCGACCCATTCACCATTTTATTCTAAGTCTCGATTTCCTCGGTGGAAATAACAAAAAAACGATCATTTAATTTCCGCAGGGCGGAAATATTTATCTTCGATTTATTGTCTCGTAGTTTTAATGCATCGACCATACAGAATTTATATTTTAAATCGATTATCAAACAAACTAAATATCACCATCGTAGAATAAATATCGTTAAATTTAACAAAATTAGCAACAACAAAAAAATATATAAAATGGACCACTGATTCTCATTACCGCCTCGATATTCCTCATTAAATAAATCTATTCATTATTGTTGTAATAACATTATTTACTCCATTCTATTATCGAGTAGTTCTATTTAAGAATTGTATATATTGTATACTTGTAAATTTAAGCTTTTTAGTCATAGTTTTTTGCGTATGCAAACGCGAACATAATTATTTGTTAGTTATATAATGTTTTTGTATTACACGCTCTAAGTGTTGAATCAATAATTCAATTTTGAGAGTCATAAAGAAAGAAGACATCCTTGTATAACAAGTTTAATTTTTACGTTGTAAATGATCAAGGTCATCGGTCTGAGTGACCTTAAAAACGTATTTCCACCTATGCTTCGTTTTAGATTTTTCAACGAATCTAACTAATTTGATTTTTTTTCTTTAATAATTGATCGTAAATGAGGAATTAATGATAAGAAAAAATGTATTCGAACCAAAAAGCTACTTTTTTTATTACGATTCATAGTCAAATGTCAATCTAAAAGGTGTGCATTAGAATTTCAAAGGCTCGACGATTATTATCACCCTCAGCCTCTTCTTCTTTCTTTGACTTCTTTTGGCTGATTTCTTTCTTTATAATTTTAATTATAATTATAATAATAATTATTATAATAAGGCTGACTTCTTTCTTTATAATTTTACGTAACCTTCTATATTGTCATACGTGTTAGCAATTAAATTATGATTCAATCGCAAATTCGATGATTTTTTTATTTATTACCCAAAATGTGTCCATAGCCGAATCCGAATTTTTGTAAAGCTTTTTTTTTCTTGTTTCTTTAGCCTTTACACGAATTCAGAATCTCCTAAATAATTTTCTTCGACGAAAGCTGTCGAAATATGCAATTTTTTCCGCCGTCTCGGGAGGAACTTTTTCGGTGGGCTGCAGCGGGTAACTCGGGTCAAAGTATTAAAGGGACTAGCCATCGAAAAATCTCGAATTTTTTCGTTTTTTTTTTGTATTCTGTTACTACAATCTCTTCCAAACATTTTGACGCAAATAAAACTGAAAAATTTACAAAATTGAGCTCAGGAGAGCAATAAAACTCCAATACTTCGCAACTGTCGTAGTACTGCGCGAGAACTTAAACGCGTTTTTCTCGAAACAGCATTTTGTACTAGTTTTGTCGCGATAACTCAGGAACGATTGAAGATATCGTGTTGATTTTTTTTTTAAATGAAGGTATCAACTTTCTCTACAAAATAAACCAACGTCTATATAAAAAAATCAATTTATTATTATTGTTATTACATCAAATGTCATCCATTTTTCGATGTTTTTCAAATTTTAGCCGCCATTTTTTTAATTTTTATGTTTTTTCAAAACTTTTGGTTCAGTCTATGAAGGAACATCCCCTGAAGAGAATGGCGTTTGGGAATTGCCGAAAACTTCAACCGGCCACTCGGAATCGTGGCAATGAGGACAGTGCATGAGACGCGTGGTCTTCTTTATCCGCCCATATCTCCCTTAAATATTTATATTTTTGAAACCTCAACCACCTCATATAACGGGAGAAACCAGTTTAAGAGACCGAAATTTTGGTGTTTTTCGTGAATTTTTTTTAACAGGGAAGGAATAATCAGAATTTGTTTAAACTTGGAAGATATTTTATTCATATTTTGAAGTACTTTGTAATTTTTTCAAGGCATTTCCGCCGGAAATAATGTAGTTAGAAGCTGCTGTCCATGGACGACTTTTTTTCAACTGGTGGGCATTCTAGCTCAAAAAGTTATTGACCAATCGCTCTGGAAATTTGTGTGAATATTCTTTATTCAATTATAATCTATATGAACCTAACTCTGGGATGATATTACTATTAAAAATATTTTTTTTAATGCAAAAAATGTGAAAAAACATGGTATAAGAACGTGACATTACGTTCAAACACCTCAAAAACATGCAATTTTCAACTTTTTTGATCACAATTAGGTTCATATTCTTAGGAAATATGTTGTTAACGAAAAAAGAAAATTGTAATGATTACAGATAAAAATTGTGACTTCAGGAATGCCCACCAGCAAAAAACTCGGATGGCGATCGTCCATGGACAGCAGCGTCTAACTCCACTATTTCCGGTGGAAATGACTTGAAAAAATTACAACGTGTACTTCAAAACATGAATAAAATATCCTCCAAGTTTAAACAAATTCTGATTATTCCTTCCCTGTTAAAAAAATTCAGAAAAACACCAAAATTTCGGCCTCCTAAACTGGTTTCTCCCGTTAATAGCCAAAACTCCAATAAAAACGTTGCAAAAAAGAAAATATATGTATGTTATTCCGGTTCTTCACAAATGCCATTTGAACTTTGTCCCATTTTCGGCCTATTTTCGCTGCTTAGTCGCCTTAACTCACATTTATCGATTTTTGAATGCTTTCAACTCTAATGAATCATTTAAAACTGTTTATGGATTTAATTTTAATGATTATTTTTCAAAAAAGAATATAATTACGAAAATATTCAATAGTTATTTATTTATAAAGCCGATAGATTTTCAGTTACCACAATTATAATGATTTGTTATAACAAATTCGTTTTTATTACTGATCGCGATCGCCGCCAAGTTAGAAGAGAATTTTCTTCCGGGTCAAAAAACTTCGAATCGCACGAGAAAAACTTATTACGTGATATTTATTTATAAATAAATTAGACCCAAAAATGAGCAATTTTTCTTGTACGTTCTTCCGTTAATTCGGCCCAATTTTAAAAATAGAAAGAAATAAGAACGAAATTAATCCCATACGGAAATGATGAGCGCACGTGATTCAAGAAATTTCTTTACAGTTCCACGCCTTCGCCAAGGATGAAAATAGACGCACCAAAATAGTCTGTATAGTTTGGTGCAGCGCCGGTAATTCCGGCATTTTGGTCTAGTCGCTCGACCAAGTTTCATCGTCGTTACTTTTTTTTTATTCAACGATTCACATTTTTTTTTTTTATAAATAATTTGTATCATTGATTTTATTAATTTCGAAGAAATTGTGAAATTTTTCTATCACTATGTTGGGCGAAGATTCCGACACATCGATCGCTGATTACTTTCGAGCTAATTTACTCGAAGTACGAAAAGCCGTGAATCCTACAGATTTCAAAAAATTCGCTGCTCTCACCACGAACGCCGAAAGGGTCAATTTTGTTCTCAATTATTCGGAAGCTCACGTTTTACCACTGGAAGTTGAAAACACTCCGAAAAAGAATTTAAAGAAAGCTCTTAATATCAAAGAAGTTGGAAATAAATATTATGGTGTTGGGGATTATATTCGTGCGTTGGAAAATTATACGAGTGCCATTCTCATTGCACCGCGAAAGGGTAATTCATTATTATTTTTATATTTTTTTTTTATATTTTTAATGGATGATTCCTTCCTACGAAATTAATTTATTTTTTTCATTCAAACAGTTCGTACAAAAACTGATTTCCAGTAAAAAAAAAAATCAACGTGCCAAAAAAGAATATTATTTTTCATTTTTTTTTTGAAGTGGAGATCGTAACAAAAATTGAAATCATAAATATTTTTATTATTTTTTAATTCCAGTTAAAAGAAAAAAAATGCTTCAAAACGTGCAAATATTTGACATAATTTTCTAACAGAATTATTACCAACTGGAGAAACATTGAAAAAAAAAAAAAAAAAGACAAAAGTGTAATAAAAAATGATGAATCTCGAGTTGATTTATATTGAAAATCGTTCCAGAATTAGGTATTTTTTTGGCGAACCGTTCAGCAGTGCTGCATAACATTGGAGAACACGATCTTGCTCTGTCAGACATTGAGGAATGTATAAAAGTTGGTTATCCGAAGGATTTAATGTTTAAAGTCGAGGAAAGACGAGCAAAATGTTGGCTGGGATTAGAAAATCATTCCCAGGCGATAGAGTCTTTTAGAAAAACTTTGTCGGCTCTGGACGACGCGAAACTTACATTCGAACGTAAGAAAAAAATCGAGTCTGACGTCAGAGTTATGCTGGCACTGATGGAAAAGGGGAATCAATTGTCAAGCAAGAAAAATTGGAAAAATCAAAAGCAACGTACGATGGAAATAAAAAAAAATGTACTGAACAATAACTCGAAAAAGACTGTACCACGAATCGAGGAAATCAATCCGCTGTATCCTTCGTGCAGTAAATCTGTCGACATTCGACATGGAGGTAGTTCGGTTGGAAGATACGCAGTAGCCACGAAGGACATAAGTCCTGGTGAAATATTGGTCGTGGAAAAACCTCACAGTGCTGTTTTACTCGGCGAGTACAGGTTGACAAAAATTTTATAAATTTCTGAATGATTATTCATCGATCTTTTAATTATAAATGTCTAATTTCAATCTTATTATTGTTTACAGAAAGTAAAAATTCCTTTTATTATTTTTCCACTTATAGTTTGCAAACTAATTTGGTAGATTTTATTCGTAGTTAGATTCAAGCCTTTTCCTTCAAAAATTTGTCGAATGAACTGACCTTTCAGTCAATTAAACTATAAAATATATATAGTTATATTCAAATAAATATAGTTGAAACTATATTTCTTTAGGTGCACCTTGTATAAGTATTTTATTACCAGGGGATTTTCAAGCAGTTCCCCTCTCCCTATTTTTTTACATTTCCACTCTAATAATTTTCCCATTTCATATTTTTTTAGACACTCACTCACACTCTTTATTTAGTTTTCCTCAGCAGCTCACATTTTGTTGAAAAAATATCTAGTTTTGAAAGTTTGTTTATTTATGAACCTTTGTCTTAACAAAATTAAATGATTGTTACAATTTTGCCTTTATCCATTCATGCCACCCTGTAAGATCGAAAAGTGTGACTATTCTAATGAAAAAATAAATTCGATAAATAAAAAACCACAGAAAAAAAGTAAATCGTGATTCCAAGCTCTTCTCTTTAATTTGCTTCAAACCACTTTTCCAGATCACTTTTCACCTCATTCGATATTTTACTTTTTATTTTCATACACTCATGTTTGTCTTTCAAGTTTTCTACTTCCCTTTCACAGATCCTGCATTTGTTCTCCTTTTGTACCCTTTGCATTTTTATCTCTTTACAGTTCGACGTCTCATGTTTGCCCATGTTTCTTTCACTTTTCCTCTTAAGTCTTTTTATTCTTCCCATACTCCTCCTTCCCTATTTCTTTTTCCCTGCTCTTATGTTTACAACGGTATATCGATTCCTCTATTTTCATTCAGTTTGTATTTTCTGCTGGCTGCACTTGTGTGGTCTCTTCTTATTATCCTCTTTACCACTTCTGTTTTACCATTTGTAATTCTTTGACATATTTGTCTCTTTCTTACTTCATTCTCTTTTTCTTTGCCTTTATTTCCATTTCCAATTTTAATGAAATTCAAATTCATTATTGAAAAAATGAATTCCATTAAAAGTCCTCCTGACTTTCTCCTTAAAATACTTTTTCAGCCATCGATCCTTTGTCATTTGCATCATTTTTTTTTTTTTACTTTATACTTCTCTGGGGTGCACCTGGAGTTTCATGAGAATTCACTCCATAGAATTTGGTATCACATAAAATAGTTTTTCAATTTGGATCCCTGCATTATAACAGTATTTTGGTTGTGTGTTTTTTTTTTTTTTTTAGTAAACAGGTATCGTCGAAAATATTACGTTGATATCGTAGTTCATAAAATAATGTTACCAAGTTGTGTAAAATCGTAATTATATTTCCCCAATTAACATTAAATAGCAATAGAAGTAGAAAAACTGAGATCACCAGTGAAAATGATTAAAAGCCAATAATAAAAATGGTTCTGCCCAAAACGAATAGAAGCGACCGATCCTTCATGAATGTTCTTTTTCATAACGAGCTCTCAAAGTTTTTTATTCCATTTTAATTATTCCCGCACATTTTAAGCTTTTGCAATTATCCAAAATCATTTTTTTTTATTTTTTCACTAAAATTTCACTAAACAAGAAAATCGAAAATAAAAAAAGCCCTTTTAAAATTATTTTCCCTGCCGTCAAATGACCTCTTTTTTTTATATTTTCAAAATGGGTTTATGAAGATCGAAAATTTGGACGTTAATTTCTTCTAGTAACGAATAAAAAATTTGTGCATGGGCATTATTTTAAACACATAAAAACTAAAAATGATAAAATACATAAGAAAATTTGAGTGAAAAATATTTTTATTCTAATGGTAAGTCAAAAAAAATTATAATTGCGTTACCATATAGCTTCCATGTAATTTCCTTTAGTTTCACTTGACTTTCCAGGATCCCAGCTTTTCCCTATTTTGCCCCTCTGCCTTGATTATCCGACTGATTTATTTTTATACAGGCGAACACATTGTCAAAAATGTTTCACGAAGGTGGTAGCCCCTTATCCCGCGGCATGTGATACCTGTGATTTGGTAGTCTACTGTAGCGTACGTTGCAGAGACTCGCATGCAAAAGTACACGAAATCGAATGTGAAATTTTGGCACCCCTTTGGTTGTCACAAGCTTCGATCACCTGTTTGATAGCCCTTAGAGCGATAACTCAAATCCCATTCTCGAAGCTCTATCGAATGAAGGAAGACATCGTTAATGGAAATTACGAAATTTCGGAAAAACATCCTTACAATCCGAGAGATTTTATGGCCCTTCATGGATTGGGTAAAAAAAAAAATTGCATTGAAGTTTTCATCGTTGAAACGCCACCATTTTCTTTATTTTTCTATTTTATAAGTTTGTAAATAGTGAAAATGTTGGAAATTTTTTTATTTTCTAAAGCTTAACGTCCATAAAGAAATCTCATTGCATTTCAACGACGAAAATTTCGACGCAATGAAGAAAAAATAAAGGAAGTCAATATTTTTCTTTTTTCGGTCACTTTAATGGAATTTTTTTATATTTCTTTGCATTCAGTCACTCACGAGGACGAGAGAATTGCAGATGATTTATTTCACAGAGCTTATATAGCTGCTTGGTTATTGAGAGTCTTGAAAATTAGCAAATATCTTCCTAACGATGCAAAAACCCCGGATGTCGGAGGACAAGATTTATCCGAGGAAGAAAAATTTATCGGTGATCTTTTACTGCACAACCTTCAACTTTTGGCCTTCAATAGTCACGAGGTAAATAAATAATAAGAATAACATTCAAGCCTTAATAAATACAATGGCAAAGCACATGAAAATTCAATTTTACGTTCTCTAAGTTGATGATTTGTTGAGAAAAAAATTGTTCGAAGTCCAGCTTTGAACAAAATCTCTCCCAGTTTTATTTCATGCAAAAATGAACGCAACGTTATAATATGAATTAAATTTTACATAAAAGATTGAGTATTGGCAAAAAAACAATTGAATAAAAAAATATTTGTGCAAAAAGATCGACGGCTTCGTAATTTGTTATAAAATTTAAAAAAGATTTCAGAGCTCGCAAAAAAAAGAGGTGAAAAGACACTCGCAGGATCGAAAAGCTTATTCATCGGTGGTGGAATTTATCCAACTGTTGCACTTTTCAATCATTCCTGCAATCCCGGAGTGATAAGGTACGAAAGATCAATTAAATCGAATCTTAATCAACCGGAAATTCAAAGTTCAAAATGATTTTTCGAAGGTACTTCATTGGAACGACGATGATTGTTCGAGCTGCTCGAACAATCACTGCTGGCAGTGAAATTTGCGAAAATTATGGTCCGATATTCACGACCATGGAAGAAAGCGAACGAAAACGGTGCCTCAGAGTTCGTTACTGGTTCGATTGTGCTTGCGAAGCTTGCACAGGACATTGGCCACTTTTGGAGGACATAGATCCTCGTATTCTGAGGTTCAATCTTTATTTAACAATTTTGATCGACAACATTCAAATTATTGAATTTTTTAAAAAGGACATTATCTAGAATTTTTGAAATCTGTACTTCGTAATAATTTCTGTACATGAAAATCCTTTTTAATTTTAGAAGAAATACGATTTTTCCGAATTTATCACATTTTTTCAGGCAATTAATGATCATTTTCAAATTTGCAAATTACTCGCAAAATTAGTGGTAAATGGGGAAAAAATTTTACTGACTTTCGGAAGATTTTCATCACGCGAAATTTTGACAATAATAAATTGAAAATTCTATCAAAAATTTGATGGTAATTTTATTTAATTTTATTTTTTTTTTCAATTCAAATTTGAATTTGTCTTTGTTGTTTTCAAAGGTTAAATTTAAAGGTTGAATTTTCCCGAGCAATTATTGATTATTTTCAACTTTGTTAATTATTCGCAAAATTAGTGGTGAATGTGGATAAAAATTTTTATGACAGTTCGGAAGGATTTTCATCGCACAATTTGTACAATTAAAATTTTAGTGATTTTTTTTTTTATGTAACTTTGGATTTTTCTTCATTTGATTTTGAAAGGTTCAAATGCGACACTGGACCACGATGCGGAAACGTATTACTGGTTAACACAGATTCCAACGAATTCGTGATTCCCTGCAAAAAGTGTGGCAAATCAACGAACCTTTTCAAAGGTTTAAAAGCTCTTCAGGACACCGACGCCCTCTTCAAAGTAGCGTCGAGACATCTCGAGGACGACAAATGTGACGAAGCTCTGAAAGTTTATTTGGAAATTTTGAAACTTCTCGACGAGACTCTGGCTCTTCCTATAAGAGATTATCCCTTGTGTCAGCAGGGAGTTCGTTTATGTATGCTCACACTTGGTAATTCGTCCACAATATAATAAAGTTTCTCTCAATCCACAAAACTTTGTATTTAAACTAAAAAAAAAATACAGTTAAACATATAAATCTTGAAAAACTGTTTTTTTTGTTTGTTTGACTTGAAAATGAGCCCAATCTTCTCTTTAGGATAAAATATTCCTCGTATGCAATAATAAAGTTTAATTGTAGCCCATTCTCTTCGTTTTTTGATAACGAAGAGAATGGTGGATATTAAAGTTGCATTCGGTGGAAATTTAATCATGAAAACTCTATAAAACGGAAGCAAGTTTCGAAAAAGTGGAAAAAAAGAAGTTTAAAAAAGAAACGCAGCGAACTCTTGAAAATCGTGCACTCAGTTTATTGGTTATCGTTTCTTTCTTTTAGTTTATTTCATACAAGGTTCTTGAATAACTTCACCATGAATTTCAAGGACATTTACACGTCACAAATTTTATTGTAATTCTTAAATTCGTAAGAGTACAAAATAATTAATACAACGTAAAACAAAAATGTGTTCTTGTCTTCATTATTGTTTTATTTATTGTTTATCATCATCATCCATTAATATTATTATTATTTATTTTTTTTTTTTCATTCTCATCTAGTCACTCTGGCGTGTTATTCTCTTCTTTTTTTTCGAAAATTTCGAATAATTGTTTCGTCATTCACGATTAATCGATCGTTACAGACGACGTTTTGGATGAGTCTTCATTTAGTTTTTCTCAATCTTGTTTCAACGCTTATTTGTCGGTGCTTGGACGTTAATTTACCTCAATCTGTGGTGCTTAATAAACATCGAGGGATTATCTCGCTCGTACAATATCATTTTTTGTTGTTTGTCATATTTCTTCATTTTGTGTTCGCAAAATGACGGATTTACGAAACAAATAAAAATAAAATAAACACGAAATGAAGAAGCTGGAAACGTTTGGATCTCGTCACTTTTTTTGTGGCAACATTTTGTCTTTTGCTTTCTACATCACAATAGCGTCACACGAATATTACGCGACTTTTTCAACGTCAACAATTTTTTCTACCTTTTTAATTTCTTTTTTCAACTTCAAATATTTTTTTCCTTAGAATATCTCGCGTGTCGAGAGTACGTGATGTGAATTTGAGGCAATGTGCGTTCGCTAATTATGTAAGACAATAAACCGCGACATGCATCAGAAAAAAATGTATTTTTTTTTTGGCTCATCCCTCGAAGCTTTTCATTTAATTAAGCGTGTACGTTTGTTTTTCTCTGCGCGCGTGTAGATGATTTATATACAAATAAAAACGGGTGTTTCGTGTTAATTCTGTTTTTTTCTTTTCTTTCCTTTTCTTCGTCCCGGCACTTTCGAATTCGTCGATTGGTTTTTCATTTATCTCTTTATTTTCTGTTCGTTTATTCGTCACAATTTTAGCACCTTAGCTGCAAACACGAAAATCAACCAATTAGTCAATTTGTTATGAAATTAGAAGAAATTAAAGTGAAAAAATGAATAATTATCTTACCGTCTGTCGCGGGAATCGGAGCGGGAACGACGGTCGCGGCTGCGGCTACGAGTCAGCGATCTCCTGCGGGGAGTACGAGATCTCGATCTAAAAATTTCAGATACCAAGATTTATGTTTAATTTGTCAAATATTAATTATTGTTTTTCATTTCTTTTGTTTCTCTTGACAAATAATTTTACTTTGACGCGTTGCACCGCAAATTTTTTAGCATATTTATGTTATTTATGTTTAAAAACTGTGTAAAAATGAATAAAAAGAGAGCATAAACAAATTTGATGATAACTCGTCAAAGTAAAACTGCGATATAAGTAGTAAATAAACACAGATTTGAAAAATCATCACGAGATCAAATGTGAATTCAATTATTAGGACACGAGCTAGATCATCATTGTTCTTTTTATCCTAGAGGGTTATTATGATTATAATAGAGAAAAAAAGCAAGTTAGACAAGATACACAAGTATATGACGAATTATTTCGATATATATTAACGAAATCGTGAATATTATCACCACTAACGATGAAAAAAAAACTTTAATAAATGACATTGAAGATAATGAATCAAAATAAAGAAAAAAAAAAAATAAACGAAAGATAAATGATAGCAAAACAATAAAAATTAAATATAAAATTGATTATATTTGAATCCAAAAATAATGTGCATCAGTTCTTTGGGCAGTGGCCATGAGCAAAAAAAAATCAAACGAACCATTATTTTCCATTAATCAAAATTACGAAATTCCCATAAAAAAAGCTCAAAAACTTCTTTTCCAAGTATAAAATTCAACAAAAAAGGCTTCTCGCCCAAAAGAACTCGAGGCATTGGTTGAAACTGATGATAAAAGAACTCAAAGAAAAAAAAACATTCATATTGGTATATAATAATAAAGAAAATGAAAAAAAAAAAAAAAAAAAAACGAAAAAAAAAACAAAAAAGAAGATATAATAAAAAATCTTGGAAAATCGGTGAAATACCAGACAACTGTGAACATGTAGTGGTGGTTGGTGGTGGTGGTGGTACTTGGTACTTGGGTGGTGGGATGGTTGTGTAGGTGGTGATCATTTTGCGCTTTGCTCGATCGAAGAGAAGATTGGACGAGAGGTTGACTCGCTTTTTTATTGGTTCATTTGTTCGGCTAAGATTTTTTTAAGACGTGATGATCGGCGATTTGGTAGTGGTAGTAGTAGTAGTAGTAGTACGCAGTTGTCGAGAACGTTGGGACTGACGGTTGTGATCGGAGAGACGTGATTGACGAACGAAGAGCCGGACCGGACTCGTGAGACTCGCGTTGAGATATTTAATTTTGTTTTTGCTTGGAGCAATGTTTTTTTTTTTTCGTCGCAGCGCAGTAGTAGTAGTAGAAGAAGTAGTAGTAGTAGTAGTAGTAGTAGGTAGTAGTAGGTAGTAGTGGTGGTATGTGCGTAAAACGCGTAGACCAGTCTCGACACAAGACGATACTGTTTTTTGTTTTTTTTTGTTTTTTTTTTACGGTGTGACGAAGAATTTTTGATTGACGACGATTGGTGCAGCACACAACGCACACACACACGACCACTGCTATAATGGGTGGCTCGAACGACGACCGATGCGCATCCTAGGGCTCTCGACAACGTTGTGACGAATCCGGAAGGTGTGATATACATTTTTTTTTTAATTACTTGATTTTTTTTTTTAATCGAATGGGACTGTGACTGTGATTGCGGGACAGCAACGGAACTGCCGATTGATTGACTGAGAGACTGATTGATTTACTGATTGATTGATTGATTTTTTTGCTTTTTGACGATCGGAGTGACGGACTGACGGAGTCCTGGCCGTTTCCCCCCTAACGGTTGGTGATCTCGAACTCGTGGTGACCGAAGGTGACGTGGTTGGGAGGTTAGTGGGCAGGCAGACAGGCAGGCAATTTTTTTTGTGACTCATTTTTCGATTGCTTCGACTCTGACTGAGACTCTGATTTAAATCTCGTGTTTTTTTTTGCTTTGGTACTTTTTTTGGCTTTTTTTTTTGGTTCACGGTGGCTGTAGTAGCAGTAGCAGTAGTGGTAGTAGTAGCGGGGAGACGAGCAGAGCTATGAGCTGACGATGGTAGAATCTGCAAACGTCAGTTTTACCAATATAATCAACAAACTTTACACCATACTCCTTGCCACAAGTTTCTTTTATTTCGTTACTTTTTCATATTCGTATAAAAGAGATAAATCATTAGAAATTTTAGTCGATTCATCTATGTTGCTTTCATTTAATCAATTTAATTAGATTTACGTTTTTTTTTTGTTACATTCTCTTCATTCGTATTCGCTCTTTTCAAGCTTTTGCAAGTCAAGAATTTTTCTTCCTAGACTGCCCACTCTCTAATCCATTATTTTCGTGAAACCGTCGTCATCGAACTCGAGTTTCGCACCCACCGACTTTTTTTCCCCACCTTTCGGAAGCACGAATTATTGTTCTAGTCGTATCGGTGTCGAAATTTATCGTAAAAAAATCATTTTCAAACGATTTCGCAATTTTCTAAGCTCAATATTTAAAAGAAAATGTGTAAGATTTTGTATCAAACGAACATTCGTGCTTCCGGAAAGGATTCTTTATTTTTTGCATCTCGTCACCATAAAGAATATGAACCACGTTTCTTTGGCAAATGAAAAAACAGAAAGATGACCGAAAAAAATACAAAAAAAAAACGAAATTATAAATTTGTACGCGAAAGACAGGATGACTGGTATATCGATGAGCTTATGCATAATTACGATGATAGAAACAAAAAACTACCGAATACACACGAAAACATATTGAGTGGCAATTGCGATCGAATCCACGACGATACAATTTTAACCACGTGATAATTAATTCCTTCGCACATTTTTACCGCATACTCGTGTGTTTATTGGTCGATCTTTAATATCGATACGATTAATACAACGAAAAACAATGATTTTTCGATGACTATGAAAAATCGCGAGTGTTTAATCGATTATTTTCGACCTTCGCTCGAACATACCCTTTTCTTTATGACTATCAAATTTCTATCTCGACATAATGACGAACAATTTATGATTTGCTAAAATTAATAAAAAAAATATATATAAATTTGTATATTTATATATTTATTTGTACGACTACACTACGACGTGAAAGTTTATAAACGCGTGAAGTACTTGGCGTGCTAATCCATCGAAAAAAAAATATATTCACACACGTGATATATATTTTGTTCCCTTGTAGCTATTATTATTATTTTTTTGTTCTTTTGGTATATCAACAACAATAAACAAGCGGGATTTGATCAAAATACGTACTGTTTTATCAGACGAAAAGTCACGCTCGTCGCAAGGCTCTGAAAAACTCTACGAATCTATCGAGAAACAAATTCGTACGCTTGTGCCGGAAACGAAAACGAAAAAAAAAGAAAAAAAAGAAAGAAAAAAGTAGAAACAAATTAGGAAAAACGTGAAATTACCTGGAATAACGGGCAACCGGTGATCGCTTCGGGCTCTTCGACAGGGACCTAAAAAAAATGAAGAAAAAATTGTTGTATGTCTATCCGGGTGATACGCGTTGCTGAATTATCGCGCCATCTACGCCACCACTCTGAGTATTCTTTTAATTTTCTTTTTTTTCTTCTCTCCCTCCCTCACTCTCTCTCTCTCTCTGTCTCTCTCTCTCTCTCTCTCTCTCTCTCTCTTGCACTCATTCTTTTTCCACTATCTCGTTTTGCTATCATGTACGTCGTTCTCATTCCTCCCTAATAAAACCTGAAATAATGAGCGAATAAAACAAAAAAAGAAGAAAAAAATAATTAAGGAAAAAGGGCTGAGGAACAAAAACCTCTTACCTTGGGTAACGACCCAAATTCCTACGTGGACTCTGAGATCGGGACCTACAAATTTGTCATTTCTGTTTTTTAAATCGTCATTCGTTAAATGTTTTCTTTGTACGTAGTAGTAAAAAAAAAAAAAAAAAAAAAAAAAAAAAAAAAAAAAAAAAAAAACACCTAATTGGGCAGAAAACTTTAGCGGTACGTTCAAATTAATTCAGTACAAAATTTTTCGTAATACGTTTTGACCCCGTGCAAATAAATGTTATAAATTTGAATTTTTTACACACTTTATGAAACTTTAATAGTTTTTTGCGATGAAATTATGGCTCGTATCATTTTATCGTAAAATCGAAAACGTGTATTTCGAAAAACTTTAATTTTTTGAAAATGTGTCGTAACTGTTTAATCATAAAAATTAAAATGTTTACTAATACTTCGCCAATAAAAAGATTTTTCATAATATGGCGTGCAAATTCCTATTTTTCTAGCTTTATAAAATATTATTACGTAATTGACCCAGTTTGACCGCTAAAGCTTCCTCGAACGATAATCAATTCAGCATTAAGGATTTATCGGACCTATTTTCAAAATAGTATGAAATCGATCAAAATTTCTAACGTTATTTCAGTTTCCTTGTCATATTGATAATTTTCTTAGTCGAATCTACTATGCGCGGTAGCTGAATTACGAGGATTTCAATTTTCACTAATTTTACAAATAATATTATAAAATGTAAGCGATAAAACAGCAGGAAAAACTGGCAAAAAAGGCTACAATTCATTTAATTTTTTTTGTACATCTAGTGTTTGGAAAAATAGAATAAATTTCTTTGAATTCGGAGTATTTTTACTGCCGAAAGGTAATGCTCACGTAAATGTCAACGAAACCGCAAATAATGCTAAAAAAACGTTTTGAAGTAAAAAAAAAAAATACACTTTACCAGCAATGAAAATAAGACTAACTCGCTGGAGTTATCAAATACTCCAATTATCATGCACTTTTGTCGAGACCAAAGTCTACTGTGAAGTTTATACTCAACTAAAGTATATTCGTGATCCTCGAGTCAAATATTTGAAACGGCATGCACTTTTTTTTGTTTAAAATTGACCTCCGATGCGTCCTTAATCGCTGTTGTCATTTTTGTCGCAAATTTTCGAACGAACGAAATAGTGATGATTATTCACGAAAAGTATAGAGCAGGCTTTTGTCCTCTAATGTTATCAAGAGCCTGGGACGTTTCATAAAACTGAATCAAACAAAGTAAAAACGAATTTTCACATTTTCGTATCAGAAGATAAAGGTTTCGTCGTAAAAAAAATGTTTTTTAAATTTGTGAAAAACTTTATGGAGGATGTTGAAAAAAGTTCTTATTTATTTTTTTAAAATACAATATACTTTTCGTAAATATCTTGTTTTACTTTCGTACATTGGGCATTTACGTTCATTCATGTATGCAATTTTGAGTCTCGTCTTTGTCCTCGCGCATGCAGCTCGTTAATGATCATAATGAGGAATCGCTTATGAAAACGCTTTGCGACCAGTTTCACACGCTATTCTTTGACATGCTTTCACAATTCATACAGGGGTGAGGGAATGCCGTTAAAAGAACGGTGTATGTAAACAGCGTGCCAAAGTAGAGTGGTCAATAATAATGTAAATTTAATTTCAGAACTGAATTTCGAGTCTAAAATTATTTTTTGGTCAGACTCTGACGCTTTATTAATTAAGGACGTTGAAAAAATTGTGCACGTTTACAAAAAGTTCAAAGATACAGCAAAATAGTTGTAAAAACATAAAATTACTAACAAAAAAATTGATTCGATTCTATTTTTCGTCTCAGGACCAAACTAATGGAGATATAAAATTGGTGTTGGAGACTTTTTTGTAGGAAATTTTGTGCTCTACAAAATCTGTCCTATTCAATTTTGCTGTATCTGTAACCGTTAAGAGTGTGGATGGCAAAATGTGCGTATTCGTCAACTTTGATTATTAATTAACAAGTTTGAACAAAAACGAAGATTTTTCGACTCAAATTCGGTGCTGAATTGAAACACTGCTGACCATTAAACCAAGGACACTCTGTATAAAAGTTTTACTAATAAACTCAATGCTATTAGAGAATAATTAACTAAAATTTCTCTCGGTTGTTGCCATAAGTGGAACGTTAAAATAGAAAATCGATAAACTTGGCAAATTGTACAGCATATTGGAAGATTTGATCTTACTCCCATTTTTCTCCAATTAAATTAATTTGTGAGGAAAAGTAAGGCTTTTTACCACCGAATTTCTCAATTAATCAAATTCATTTCCAGTTACGAAACAAAACGAAATCAAGCATTTTTTTACGCTGTTCTATCGTAAAAAATATCATCAAATATCTCGATACTGGAGTACAACTCTTGTGCTTTTAATTACTGCGGTGTAAATAATAACAAAAACACTGATGTGCACATCCCTGTGGACAATTTTTATTCATTAACCATATTCATTCATACCTACTTGACGAGCAATTCTCATCTGCCATCGTCCCCTGCAAATCTAACGTGACTCCAAAATTTTGCTCAAATTCGATAGATTTTTTGTTCTTTTCTCTTTTCTGTTATTCTTTTCTTTTTTGGGTTTCTGCAAAACTTACCTAGAGTATCTTGGGCCGGGTCTGCGTCCACCGCCACCACGACGACTTCTGCCCGAGGACATCTCTACACGGACTCTGGTACCACAGCAACGACTTCATGAAAAAAAAAGAAAAAAAAAAAAAAATACAAATTGATTAAGGAAGCTTTCCAGTGTGAAATTTTCAAAAAATCGATTTTTTTTTTTGCTTTATCGAATAGTATACACTCTTCCGAATATTCCCTGAAATTTTCATGCCGAAATTCAGATTATTTCGGTTACTGTACAGCATTTCTTGGAAGAAGGCAACGGAGCGCTACAGCTGCCGCGTCGACTTTGAACGCGTTTTTCTCGAAACAGCATTTTTCAAAACGGTGTCCAACTTGGAGGGCAGAGTTTTAAAGCTATCGAGTTGAATTTTTTACACAATATTCTTAACGTCATTGTTTATCGTGCTATGGAAGCTTTTTTTTTTTGACATCTTCCTATTTTTTTGTAAAAAAAACTGCCAAAAAAAACTGCTAAAATCGATACTTTTTGTTCAAACCGGCGCCATTTTTGCAAAAAAAAAAAAAAAAATAAAAGCCTCCATAGCACGAAAGCCAATTATATACCGATCAATAATCTTTTTGTGTTTTTTGTTTCAGATCAAAATTGTGACCCCCAACGTGGACACCACATCCAAGTGCATTTTCTGCAACAATTGTTTCATCATTTTTATAGATATTAATTAATAAATAAATCGATCTTTAAAAAATTGTTTTGTATTCTTCAATACCCAATTAATATACAAAAAAAAACCAGACCGATTAGATTATTTTTTCTTTAAAAAAAAAAAAATCGCGAAAAACAGCGATTTTTCGGGCTGTCACACTGGAAAGCTTCCTTAAGCCGATTTACATCAAAAAGAAAAAAAGCCTTTTTTTAATTAACTTTTGAAAGAAGAACCGCTTTAAACATTCAAAAATATTTATTATCGTGACAACTTAAGGAAGTTGTATCGATATTTATATGACATCATACGAAAAATACATTATATTTGATTATTCCAAGTTAATGTATTGAAATTTGGCGTGAATCTTGTTGAACAGCATTTAATTATGTGTGAAAAATTTGGAGAGGTTTCACCGTCTAGTAATCGAGATATTCATTGTTGAAAATGACAAGTTTAACATGAGCTCTTATGGAAGCTTTCAAAAAATTGCGAAATTCAGCAATAAATATTTCAATTTTGAGACGATGAATCATCGGCATATTCCGCCAGAAGTTTAATACCATATTAAGCTTTCTGTTTACAAAATTTTATTGTGTAAAGTTGGAAAATAATTTTTACATGAGAAACGCTATAACCTCCTTAATATTGAAGATAAAGTGTCGATTTAGAAAAACTATTGATGAAAACGTACAAAAAAAAAAAAATCAATTAATTGATTAGGTTTAGACAAAGAAAACTCCAAAAACCGTTTTTCTTTTTCGACTTTTTTTAACAATTCGATTGAGACAGTTGTTAACGAATATTTTTGGAAATCTATCAATTTCGTTATTTCTCGACGGAGCAATAAACAGGTCTGGACGTTTTTTTTTTATTTCAAAATTTTGAAAAATCGCCCGATAGACTTACGTTCCGTCCAAGCCTCTGACCGCATCTTCGGCATCGCGAGGATCTTCGAATTCGACAAATGCGAAGCCAGGTGGATTTCTGGCAACCCAGACATTCCTCAGAGGTCCGTATTTGCTGAAAGCGCTTTCGATCTCATGCTTACTCGCGCTGCTGCCCAAATTTCCCACCCAAACTTTGCAGGAGAGATCCCACTCACGATAACGTGACATATTGTGTTTTGCAACTAAGTAAACAGGAAAGATTAATTTTTAAAAAGATGTTGAAGAATTACGAAGAAAAATCCATTCGAAAATTTTCATATATTTCCTTTTGTTCTAAAACTGTAAAGTAAAATGGTAAAAATTATTCCAGAATTATGAAAAAAAAAAAAAAACATTTGTAAAATAAAAAATTCAGAAATTAATATGAATAAACTAAAATTTATTTGGCTATTAGACGTTGCGAACAAAGATATTTTCAAATTTCCAAATTCTATAAGGGCTGTCGAAATAATAAAAAATAAAGCTCAAAATATTGAAAATTTGTTTGTATTTCGATACAGCAATTAAAAAATATAAAAATTGTTTCAAAAATCTAGAAAAAGTTAATAAAAAATTGAGAAATGGAAGCAAAAAAAATTCTAGTACATTTGCGTTGCTTGAATACAACCAATAATTTTTCATATTCAAAACAATGCAAAACAAATTCCAAAAACAGATTTGATTAAATAATAATAATAATAATAATGATATATTCAAGTGGAATTAATTATTTAAAAAATGAAGAATTATTTTGAAACACCCTGTTGTAAGAAATTCAAAATCAATAATATTACTCATGAGCAACCTGCAGAATTCAGAGTGAATTTGTTAACAACATTTACAAAAATAAACGATGTTTTTTCGCAAATATGACGAGAGTATTGTTTAAAGAAAAATAGACTTTTTCGACGAGAAGGGATTATCTTTACGATAATAAATCAATGATGGTCTGAAACCTTGCATATGCAAGTAACTAGAAACAAAAATGGCGTCACCGTATATACATATCGTAATGTGTACCTGTGTACTTATATATACGACGAATAACAAATGAACTTTAACTTCGGATCGTTATTTCGTTCGTTTTTAATTTTTAATTAAAAAAAAGAAATCAAAATTCGTTACTTTTTTACGGTTGTGGAGTGCCAGAAAATATTGCAATTGAATTTTGTTGTTTGATTCACATATTTCACTATCGTATGTATTTCGTAACGCCTCGTGAATTGCGCGTCGATTATTTGGAAAAACCCAGTGAAAATGTTCATCAAACTCAAGTCACGTGCGAGATCGATAACAAATAAACAAAACTTGAGGATTCACTTAAATTTCAATGGCACAGCATTTCTCGAAACAGAAAATTGACAAAATAAAATCATCATTTTTGCTGTGATCGTATGGAGCTTTGGTTTCTGCCATTTTGCGGCAAAGCACCAGCTCCTTTAGTCGTGAGAGCGAGAGAGAGAAATATAGATTTAGATTTGGTGTAAACGGAGGAAATTGTTCACGAAGCGCGAGAAAGCCGCGAAAAAAACTGAAAACGTTCACGTCGAAGGATTTGAAAAATGTTTTTTTTTAAATAAATTGGTAAAATCTGAATCCCGCGAAAATGTTAAAATTCCAGACGAGGACGAAACCCACGCCACACACAAAAATCAATTGTAATCGCGCCGAGTATTTCGTCAACTTTCACAAGTTGTTCACTGAAAAACGTCACATAACTAAAATTGGATTAAATTATAATAATACCTACGTACCTAATGGTCAGGATGAGGTACAGAGAAACTGTAAACCCTTGGGCTATGCGGAAAACACACGTCCCTGTTTCAAGCACTGCACAAGTAGAGATGCAATACACAATTGTACAAGATGGCCGCGGTTACGCTAACTCCAGGGCCGTCGAGAGCTCTCTTTTCCAAGAAATGTGGATGAAGGAAATATTAAAACTTGATGCGCATGCGCTGCGACACTTTCACGCGTATTTTTTTTACCAATCGCGTTCTTTCAATCAAACCGGAAGTCGAAACTTTCGCCATCTACCGGACATTTCATTAAATTTTGCACCTGGCGTTTTTACGTAGCGGCCAATTTCAGAATCGTTCCATGCAACTCGAAATTACAGATTTATCTAGAATATTTGGAATTTATTTAAGCTTTCGGGCTCTGAATTTATCTCATTAGTTTTTTTAGGTCGTAACTTTATTATTCAATTCAGGCTGTAAATTACGTTAATCATTCAGAATTAAAAAAAACAATTCGAATTTCGCGCTCGTGAGTACCACACCTAAAACCGGAAGTGTAGACGTATGAAAACGTGATTGTCGGTCGATAACCAATGAAAAAAAAGGCGAAACAATAGTAGTTGACCCACCAGTCGACGTAGCCATAGCAACGAATGATTGTTTTTAACTTTTTTTTACCGAGCTGTCAAATGACTAGATTTCGTGAATAAAATGGCTTCTATATTATTTATAACATTACTAATATGTTTTACTTTCATAAAAATCGAGCGTGGATACTGTGATAATATTGATATTGACAACAATGGATATATAGTCTATTGTCCGTGCATGGGTAAGTTTAAATGTTAAACAAAAAACTCACGTCAACAAGTCTTTATGCATTTGTTAAGAACTTTATGCATTTGTTAAGAATTTTTCGTAAATAAAATAAGAAAAAATTGAAAATTTCGGTATTGCTACGTGAAACTGTGATGATAAAACTGCGTCTATTGTTTTTTTTATATAAATTTAGGTTAAGTTTCGAGGTAGTCCTTCCGTTCAATTTTTTTTTCGTTATTGTAACCTAAATATTTCAACTTTCGAAATCAGGACGATTTGGAAATCAAGCAGATCATTTTCTTGGTGCACTAGGATTTTCCAAAGCTCTAAATCGTACCCTCGTTTTACCAGCATGGGTTGAATACCAAACAGGAGCTGTGCGCTCGGTATGGAATATTTTTGTATAATCATTCGCAGCCATATTTATAGTTAATCGACCTGTTGAGCTTTCATGAATTTTTGTTCATCCAAAACAACTATTTGTTTCTTGTAGACGCAAGTTCCTTTCGATGTTTATTTCAACATATCGCAGCTGGAAAATTGTCATAAAGTTATGTTAATGGAAACTTTTATGAAAGACATTGCACCTTTGGAGTGGCCAGAATCCAAAAGAATATGTAAGTGAATTTTTTTTTATATTTTCGATATCGTTAATAGCAGTAGCTGAGTTTGAAATTCAATTTTTTTTGTCTCCTGATGAACAATGAATATTTTACTCTGTTTTTTAATTATTGTTGTATTAATGATGATAAGATTAAATGAAATAATTTATTTAAATATTGTTACTTTTGTTTCAAAAAATTTTTCAAAGAAATTGTTAAAGAATATTTTGTCGAGTGCAATCCAAATTCGATTACGTCCAATTATCATTGAAGCGAGACATCAAATTGATTGTTTTGAAAATTTGAATAACCTTTTCAAAATTCTTATTTTCCTTTCAAATTTGAACATTTTTTTCGAGAAAATTGAACTTCTGAAGTTATTTTGGAAAAATTGTACCTGTCACGTCACTCGATATTCACAAATTCATCGAAATTTTTAGCATTCTGTTACGCGACACGTGGAAACACGGGGTCATGCAATGCTAAAGAGGGAAATCCATTTGGGCCATTTTGGGACACTTATGGAGTGGATTTCGTTGGATCTGAGTTTTATGGACCGCTCCATTACGACGTATATCACACCGACATAGCTCAACAATGGCAAACGAAATATCCTTCGTCCTTGTGGCCAGTGCTCGCGTTCACTGGAGCACCAGCCAGTTTTCCTGTTCAGGCAGAAAATCGTGTTCTTGCTAAATGCCTGAACTGGAATGACGACATGCTCAATAGAGCAAAAAAATTTATCAAAGAAACATTGCCGCGTGGTGGATTTGTGGGAATTCATTTGCGGAATGGAATCGACTGGGTGAGTAAATCATTTGACGATAATGCTCAAACTTTATTCTGAGATTCACCACGACTCACATTGTTGAAAAGATTTTCCCCTTGCTGATTCATTACATTTTTTACAAGGAAAAAGAAAAATATAAAATTATAAGCACGAAATCGTAATTTTAAGAATGTTTATATATGGTGTAAAAAATAACAAATGTCTGAGCGATGAAAATTGAGAAAATAGCACTGAAATCAAATATTCGGGTGCGCAAAACTCCAGTTTGAAGATTTCTTTTTTCATACAGTTCTCCAACAGAGTTCTGAGATTGAAAATCAAATGATTATTTGAAATTAAGGCTCAACGATTCTTTACATCGGCAAAATGTACATATTTTTCTTCTTTTTTTAAGGTGAGAGCCTGTGAATTCATCTCCAGCACTCCAAATTTATTCGCTGCCCCTCAATGCTTGGGATATCGAAACGAACGGGGCAAAGCCACCCACTCAATGTGCCTGCCAGATTTCAACGTCATACTTCGTCATATCAAACGTGTTATAAGAAATAACAAAGATGTTAAATCGGTTTTTGTAGCCTCGGACAATAATTACATGATTCCCGAATTAACGAAAGCTCTTGAAAGGATGGAGGTAAGTGGATTTCGAAAATAAAGTAAAATACAAATTACCTGAAAGACCTCAAAAAAGGGAATGGCTTTCAGGGCTTTTGTAGCCTTTTATAAATGGGAAATTAACATATTAAACAATTACCTTAGTAATAAAGTAACATTAAAGCTTATTAAATAGCAATGGTGTAAAAATTTCACATTGAAATGTAAGCAAGAATGTTTTTTGATGTTTTCTAATTTCCTCAATGTTCAAATTGCCATCAATTTTTATCTGATTTTGTATGAGTTTTCAAAAAGAGTCCGAATAAGAATTTCACCTTTTTTGAAAGTCCACGTCTATAGAAAAAAATTGCCCAACATTAATAAAAACGATTCTGTAGCATGCCAAAAATGCAAACTTTACCAACGTAAACAGCGATTTTTCATATAAAATTTGTATTTTTTGCAGATTGAGGTTTTTCGACAACCGGATCCAGTCTCGTCGCATTTGGATTTAGCAATTCTCGGGCGCGCTAATTATTTCATTGGCAATTGCATATCTTCCTTTTCCGCATTTGTTGCTCGCGAACGCGAGGTCAAAGGTTATCCCACGTATTTCTGGGGTTTCCCACCGGATAGACCAAACGCTTCGTCGAATCGCGACGAGCTTTGAACACTTTATATTTTCCCTTTTCGAAATATTTTCATAGAAAGTTTGATTTTTTTTCTATTTATATACCGTTTTTTTACGAAGGAAATATTTTTTATGAATAATCGCTATAAAGGTTACCTTGTTTTTTTGACAACGTGGCTGTATTAATCGCTTTATGAAAATGAATTAAGAATTCATCAGTGATATACTCAGATTCGAAATCGTTGTTTCGAACAGTGAATCGTGCGAAGTGTTGAAAAATATTTTTATATACTTCAGTTTTTATAAGTTTCTAAGAATATTGCTTTTCTACTTGCTACTTTACTTCAAAGTAATTTCCATATTTTAAAGCCCGAGGAATCAAATAAATTGTGATAATTAAACATATCCATATTTTTATTCAATTCTCTTTGCTGCCTCTGAGTCCTCTCATGAAATACAAAATAATAAAACAAAAAGTAATCAACAGAAAACTTATAAAATTATACTGAATTAATTGAATTCAATATTAGTATTAAAATCGATATAAATTCGATACAAAAAATATCTATAATTTGTAAAAGTACAATTCGTTTGATGCAACTTCCACTTAACTATCAGCAATTTTTTTCATACTGCTCAAAGCTTCTTGCAAAGCAATGGCGAATTTTTTCGTATCCGTTTCTTTGGAACTTTTGTAAGAAGAACAGGCGAATAATATATCGTCAGGTCTTGGATTGTAACAGCAGCCATAGCCGTTTGGAACGACTGGCCCGTAGCACATGAATGATGCAGTCTTGTAAGGCACCTAAAAAGACGACAAAACGTTGTTAATAATAATGAAACAGAAAAATGAAAGAAAAACGAAAACTTAGTGCAAAATAAATTTTTGTATTTTCTTATTTTATTATAAAATTCACTTAATTATTGGACTTTTCATTGGAACCTTACCTGACTGGACGTGAGCGTGAAATGTGTACTTCGTGTAAATCCAACGTCTTTGTAAAGTTCTGGCAAATCGATGTTTTCCAATTTAGCAATCATTTTTAATCCGAACAAGTGACGATCGACTCCTTGCCCTATTGCAGCCTAGGAAAGATTTTGTTTTTTTTTTTTTTTTTTAATGAGGGTAATATATTTGTAGGAAAGAAATGATAAACATTGAAAATCAAATAAAAATAGTTTGAATGGATATAGAATATTTTTTGATCGCAATATCGAAGCGATGTCAATGCCATTTTCTAAGTCTGCCAAAATGCTGTGAAAAACTCCCCCGTTAAATTCCTGGACGATAGTTTTCCGCTGAAACATTATGATTTCAAGTTTCCAGGTTCTTTGGGTTTTTTTAAATCTCGTCGGAGGGGTCTTGAAGGGAGCGATCTTCTTTCGACTTTCAAATGTTCAAAAAACTTTATTTCTCAACAGATTATTGAGATCACGTCGAAAAAGTATCGAAAAAACGGTTTCCTGGGGGTTTCTCATATGCAATTTCAAAGAAACAAAATTTACCAGTATCTTTGGATCAAAATCAAACATTTTCTCGACAGTTTGGTCATTTTACAAAAGTGCCCAGCATTCAATTGTGGTGAGAGTGATTTTTAACACGTTTTCATATGGATCGAATTTTTTTTCAAAAATACTCCTAAAAAAAATATATTCGACCAAACGTAAAAATCTAGAAAATTGAATGAATTTTTTTACGTACCTCACTAGCTATTCGTTTGTGAGTATCGATGGCTCGAATCATGGCATCTGTTTTTTCACTCGTAGTTGAATTTTCATTCGCCATAATCTTGGCAAAATTGACAGTTTCGATACTCGTCGATCTAATGCATTCCGTTCGTGTGTTTCTGAATCTTCGAAGTCCTGCTGATTCGTAATGTGCCGGAGGAATGCCTTGAACTTTATAAAAAGCCACTTGCATAGCCACTTGGATAAAACTGTCCGGACTCTGTTTAGCTTCTTTTATTCCCGATGCTCCAAATTTATTAAACACGAAACATTCCATGTCGATATCCATTGAAATTCTAAAAAAACAAAATTTCTTTCTCAAAGAATTGATCAACCAATTTCTATAATAAATTCATTCGTTCGAAATGGTACCGACTTATCTACAACTTTTGAGGCACTCTCGATCGCTTTTTCTAAACTTTTGTCCAGCTCGAATTTCAAATGCTTGGCTCTTGGAAAATCGACCGAATTCTCAACTTTTCCACTTTTTTTCTCTCTGCCAAAAACGAAAATTCAATTATTTTCTCTTTTGTACTAATTCTATAAAATTCGTTGGTATCAAAAAAATATTACAAATAATCAAATGATATTTTACTTCAAATTGTAAAAAATACTCAAATTTATACATTAAAATTTTTTTCTATATATGCTAAAAAAATGATAGAAAGAAAATTGTACACTAAAGTGTTACAAAAAAACGCTTATAACAACATAATTTTATAAATTATTTGATAACACGACGAAATTAATTGAATTAGTATTGTAAAATTCAAATTAAAAACGTCGAATTTTAATCATTGAATTGAAAAAACGAAACTTAAAAATTCCAATGCTGATTACAATTAAAAATGATGTTAAATTTTTTAAAACTTACATTCGGGTTAAAACGTGATCATGAAGAACAGCAACAGGAACTCCTTCGCACGGGCTGTGTTCGTATTCCATACCAACGAAACCATCCGGAGAGATAATATACTTGAGGCAAACACATTTACAATCTGTGTAAGTTTTGAGATTTTTTTCTCCTTAGAATAACGAATGCCAAAAATCGTGTACCTGAACAGTTTTGTCGTGCCATCGATTTCCAGAATTTGTTAAACTGCTAAAACCCGTCATACACTGTACAGCTCGAATCGAAGAGATATTTTTATTTGAAAATAATTCTCTCGACAATTTTTTGTCAAGGCAGAGAATGAACAATGCACCCTCGATGTCGACCAAAATCTCTGCATTGTTTCCAATTTCTGAAAAAATAAAGACAATTTTATATTTTTCACTGCCGAAAAATTAGAACCAACAGTTTCACTTTTACCAGATTTTTAAGTTTTTTTTTCAATAATTATTTGAATAGATATTAAAAATTGATAATATTCTTATTTCTTAACTTAATTTTAATTATTCTTTTATTTTAATATTAATCAGACAACTTTTAAGCCGATAATAATCTTCGGCCCACTGATCTCTCTGATTTCCAGTCAAAATTCCAACTGATTGTCCCGCCGTTTGGGAACGTTCAGCCACATCTTTTATAGCTGCTTTAAGTTGACCGTCGCTCAGTGTATTTTCGTTTTCATCGCAGATATCCAATTTAAAAAACTGAAAACAAAACTTGCTCTCATAAAAATCCATCAAATTTCACTGGAAAATATTTTTTTTTTATTATATCGCTCACATGATTATTGCTCATAATAATTATATGTTTCGATTCATCCGTATGGATCAATTCGTCATTTTTTCTTCCAGGTCGTCTGTGAGTCCCAAGGATCATGGCGTAAGGTTGCATATCCAAAGGATCCTTACGGGCCATATCTTGTTTCAAATTTCCACTGATAATTCAGAATTAAAAAAAAAACACATTGAATCTCCATGAATAATGAAAAAATTAAATTAACAAAGACTCAACGACTAATTGATTTTGGAATGGCAGATATTTTTTGGATTTTGGTTTATTATTTTGACTATAAATTATATGGGAACAGACCTTTTTACCATAGTGTTGTAATCCCATAACGCTTCTACAAGTTTTGCTCCAAAAGTGTAAAAATCATCTAGAGTTTGGAAATTTTGTTCAGGCCCAATGGTGCCAGGGCTAGATGCGACGATCATTGGATCTCTGTAGCCCAAATAAGCAGCGTGTAAGAACCATTCATTCATCTAAATAACCATATCACTGCATTTTTATATAACCAGAAGGTTTTTTTTTTTCATTGCAAAATTCGAAAATTTTTATTTGGAATGCTCTATCTATTGCATGAGTGCGAGAGAGATAACTAAAAAGTGAATACAAGTTTTTCTCAGAGACGCTTAACGTTTCGAGAAAAGCAAAAGCGTTTCTTTTTCTTGAAATATCAAGCCTCTCCAAAAAAAACGTGCAAGATTTTTACCGACCGTATAGCTGATAGATCACCTTAATAATACAATTATCTTTTTGACCATTTGTCTTTTTATTTTTTTAGATTTAACAGTCTTACCCAACTATCTGTATTTTCATATCTCTTTAACAACCGTTGATGTAATTTTGGCCCAACCCCATTTTCTCCAATAAATTCTGTGACAATTTTTTCACTCCTGGAATATTCAATCTCGTTTAACAAAGGTTTGATCGATCTGCAATCGATGGAATCACCGAAACAATTATAAAGTATCGGTTAAAAATTAAATACCTTAAAAATAAATTTTATTTTGTTGTTTTTATTTCCTTAAAGAAAAAATTGTTACCTTAAATAACGTTCTCCTGTATTTTTAAGATCTGGTACAGGTTGTTTTGGCAATTCCTGTTTATTTAAATTTAAGGAAGTTAAGCCGTAAATTCTTGGCGACGTAGACTTGTTATATCTTGGATTAAAAACCTGTTTTAATTGATAAATCAATTAATCAATTGCAGTGCAAATTCAATCAAACTTTTCAGAATATATAAAATGTACATTTTTTTTTTTTTGTTATTTTGAAGTAAAATTTGTATTATGCAATTTGTTAAATATATTAAATAAATCGCATAAAAATAAAAATTCACCAAGTCAATTTAATTCATCTCAATTGTTGTTGCTTTTTTGTATTTTATCGTTTATTTTTTATACTCAATTTCTTTGTGAAAAACTTACCCGTGACTTATTCGCTAAAAATTTGACAATATTGCTGTAACGATTCATGATTAAATTGACCTTTACGCATTGAGATCAAACGCGATCAAGACGAACAGACCAAAAACAATGTACAGAAATAAGTTTTCTCTCGAATTCCCTTACAAACACTTGTCTCAGCATAAAAATACGAAGAAAAAAGCTCGATTTGTTTTTAACAATTTATAGACGTCGACTTTTCTAGGAATACCTATTAATATATAATCTCGGTATTTTTATCTAATCTTATAATACACCGCTCGTATTCCAATTAATATTGCCGAAATGAAGAATTGTAAATAATAATTATTAATACTTTCGATTATAAAAAATGAATACAAGAATATTTCACTGAATTTAAACTATTTTTAGTTTTTTTTTTTTTCAATTATGAGAATTCGTTTATTTTGATTTTTATTGGTCGAATGTTTGAATTTGCAATACAGTGCAACCTCGATTTTCTACCGCTTGGGGAGGATTGATATAAAATCGAGGTTCAGCTGAGAGGTGTGACTTAAATGTTGTGGGGAGGTATGAAATGGTGCGGCATGCGCATATCTATTTTTACCCTTAGAGTTTGAGGTTATATTGCCGCAGCGCCTGTGCGCCAACGTGTCGGACGAGTGTAGTAAGGATAGCAATGCCCACAGCCACCATAGGGACCGTGCACGGCGCTTACAACGTCACGAAGTGAGCAATTTTTACATTAGCTAGGTGCTAAGTAATCAAGCGCGTATACGCGGGTGACAAGATTTTTTAATTGATTTACGATACAAAATTGATTTATTTGTTTTTCTTCATCAAAAAGACATTGATAAATGTAGGGCAGCGCTTACATACCACTTTGGTTTCGAGAAGATTGACCATTTTTAAAATACTGTTCTTTTTTCCCGAGAGCGCTGCCCATTTCGCATGAAAGAGCGAGAAACAAACGGAATGAATTATATGGCCGATTCGTCGCCCGTGCTTTGTGTTTCTACGACATTTGAAATATATCTTGAGCCACATTTTTTAAAAATTTTTATATAATTTTAGGCTCCAGCACGATCATTAATCACGAGCTGAAAACCTTAATTGCTCATTTTTAACATTATTAATCGTAAAATTTGTCTTTATTCCTATCATTCAAAGCCAAAATAACACCGCACAAATTGTACATTCAGACACAAAAGAGCGCGCACATTGGCGGTGGTGCTGCTCTCTATTCGCTGGGTGCACGTACATATACTTCTTAAAAAATAAGTGTGTATTGTGTATACGTTAAGCCTCCAAAAATGTGGAGCCTGCTTTTAGGTGGCGCTGACAGTGTGCATGAATACGTAACACACTGATAATTAAATAGTATTCGTAAATTTGCGCACATAGCGAATAGCTCACGCACGGTCCCTATTCCCTCGGTGAGACAAAATAGAGTGGGGGCAAGGATTAAGGGGAATGGAAAAAAATCGAGGTCGCACTGTAATGAGAATCTCAAAAGGAACTCACGAAGTCAATTATTGCCATCAGAGAGACTAGATTGCCATTTTGCACTGGTGTCAAAGAACTCTCAAGCGCAAAAGAGTAGAAAACTAAATTGCCATCTTTCTAATTTTCGATAGATGTCGCTAAAGCACAATGACCGGAACTAACCAGAAAAAAAATCGTGGAGGAAATTGGTTTTGACAAAAATGTTTCGATATAAATTAATTGTTCCTTGTCGATTATTGCATTTATGCAAAAAACATAATTATTGCTTACCGTATGTCGATTCTTCACAGGCCGTACAAAAAAAAGTTCCGACGAGAAATTGATCATGGAAAAAAAATTAAAGCATTTGTTACTAAATTATTTTTCTTAATTTTTTTTCCTGTACGACTAAATTTAGTTGTTTGAATTATTTGTAAAATCTCAATTTGTTTAATTTATTTCAATTTCTTATAAAAGTCCAAAATGTGAAAAATGAGCTAAAATTTATAAATATGAAAAAAATAGTAAATGTTTCAACTGCTACAATTGCTACGTTTACGAATAATGTTTCCACTGTTACTTCGTCAAAGTCGAAAGAAACTGGTGCTTTATTTTCTTTTTTGTTCATTATAAACGGAAATCGGCATTTCGTCGTATTCGTAATTGACAAATTTCAGGATAATGTTCATTTCCACTGATACTTTATTCGCCTTCAATCGTTATTAACCCACTATTCGTATGTACAAGTAAATTGTTGGTGATGACAAACGATTCTCAATTATTAACCTTATAAACCATGAATGAGCAAAAATTAAAAAAACAAGAAAGGAAAACGACAAAATCGATGTCTCCTTTGGAGTTTCGAACGAACGAAAAAAAAAACGTGTACAAGTATAAAAGCGACGAGAAACAAAAAAAACGAATGTTATTAATATATTAGTAGAAAAATGGAAAAATTCGTTTTCCTTCAGACTTCAAAAGTATTTTAATCAGTTCAGGAAAAACAAAGACACCGAATTTCTCGACGAAATGAAAAATCAATGTTCGCGGAATTTCTAACGACGAAGGTTTTTGTTTTTTCTTTTACTTTATCTTAAAATTCATTGTTTTTTTTGTTGTATCGAAGAGCGAGCGTTTATTTACCGGATTGAGCTAATAAAAAGAAACAAATATGATATTTTACGAAAAACAATGTTCATCAAAATTGAGAGATTGAAAAATCAAATTTCGAACGAGAGTTCTCAGTCACAAGAAATGACAAACGTTCTTTGTTTATTTTTCATTTTTTTGCTATTACGTATGTTACAAAAGTGACTCACGACACTTGTGATTGTGTAAGCGAATGTTCAATCTACGTGGATCACTGTTTGCAAGAAAAATCGACAAAAAAGAAGAAATAAACGAAAAATGCGTTTTTTTGGAAAAATGAAATTTGAAAAAATGTGCCAATCCCTCGACCGAACGGGCGTGAATAAAAAATAATAAGGATGTTTTTCTCGAGTATCGCAGATATAGGATTTATTATTTGCGTATAATAATTAGAAAATATAATTAAGCCGAGCTAAATTATGTTGTTGTTTGATGTACTTTTGTTGTTGTTCTTGTTTGTGATACAGGTGTATATAATAGCTCGCGTATTTTGGGTCCTTTCTTCGTGCCATCACTCGAGTGAATGAGAAAAAGTTGTCAAAGCGAGTTGGGGGGAGAGCCAATATCAATAAGATGTTAATTTTGTGTCTCATCTCACTGTGTTGTTGTCATATTAAATACGTTGTTGTTTTTCTTTCCTACGAAACTCTTTGCGATGGAAAAATTGTCGTAACGATCGTTTTAAGAGGTGTAATAAACGAGTGACGAAGAAAAACGATGTTTCGATTCGTTCCCTACGTGTAGAGATTACGAGACTTCGTTCTTCTTCGTCGATCTCGTATCTTCCACTGCTATCGAACGATCGACGATATTTCATTTGTTGTTGTTGTTCTTGTTGTTGCTGATGTAATCTTGCGAAAACGGGGGAGCCCGTAATCGGCAAGTGCGACGACGATGACGACGACGATGATAATATTTTTTCTTCTTCTTTTCTCGTGCTGTTGTTGCTGTTGTTGTTGATGCTGCTGCTGTTTTTCATGTTTTTTTTCACGTCCGTATGGCGCAAAGTCAGAATACAAATTACATTCGCTACTATACGCCGGCATCCACCCGGCGACGTATAATGCCGCGGCTCGTCGATTGCGCGAAAACTGATTTTATTTCTTTTTCTGTGCCTTCTCGGCAGCCTTGGTAACCTTGCCTGAAGCGTCCTTGAAATTAACGGCCTTGATGACACCGACCGCAACTGTTTGACGCATGTCACGCACCGCGAAACGTCCCAATGGCGGGAACTCGTGGAAAGCCTCGACGCACATTGGCTTACTCGGGACAAGGATTACCATCGCGGCGTCACCGGACTTTATCGCCTTTGGATTGTCCTCAGTCGTTTTGCCGGTACGGCGGTCACACTTCTCTTTTATTTCGGCGAATTTGCAAGCAATGTGCGCCGTGTGACAATCCAACACTGGCGTATAACCGTTGCTGATCTGACCGGGGTGGTTCAACACGATGACCTGAATAAAAACATTATTCGTTATTTCACTTATTCATTTTTACTTAAATACAAACATAAAATCGCATAATTTTGCTTTTTTCACACTCAGACACCTTCGGCCGTCAGTGAATCTTTCGATTCTCCGGTGGAAACCGCGAATGAAGTTTTAGTGCTATAATCATTGTGTCAAAGCTCATTATTGAAAATTCTCAATCGCTTTTCGACTCAAAAAGTGTATAATATTCTTTTACAAATTTAAGAAATTATTTCCATCAATTTTTCCACCAAAGAGATTTTCAAAAATTTCAAAATAACAATTTTTTCTGATTATTCGTCATTTTTGGTTCGTATCAATTATAAAAATTCAATCGCACTCAACAATTTCCAAAAATAGTTACTGAATTGTCCAAAAATTCGTTTTCCATATATGCAAAATTAATTAGACATTTGAAAGTGTGTTATCGATTTACAATCTTGTGTAAAATTCATTTTTTTTTATACAGAATCGGAGAAAAAAGAAAATTTTTCAGGAGAAAAAGATCTTTTTTTCGGATTTAGGTAAAGAAAAAGGGGGTTTTTTGTATACCTGTGCAGTGAAATCGGCAGCTCCCTTGGGTGGGTTGTTTTTGGAGTCACCAGCAACATAACCACGACGCAATTCTTTGACGGAAACGTTCTTGACGTTGAAACCAACGTTGTCACCGGGAACGGCCTCAACGAGGGCTTCGTGGTGCATCTCGACGGATTTAACTTCAGTGGTCAAACCGGCAGGAGCGAAAGTCACGACGGTACCGGGTTTAAGGACACCGGTCTCGACACGACCAACGGGTACCGTTCCGATACCACCAATCTTGTAAACGTCCTGAAAAATTCGTTCAATTTCTATTAGTCAAATTTCCAAAACCCAAAACGATCAAACATTTTTGTTTTTTCACAATAAATCAGACACCTTCTGCCATCACCGAACCCGAAGATTCTCCGGTGGAAACCGCGAATGAAGTTGAAGTGTTATCATCATTTAATTTAGCCCAATTCACAAAAAACTACGAAATTTGTATTTATTGACGATTTTTTTAAATTAAATAATCATTGATTCTTTTATAATTTTATTTGTTTTTGCTCAGGGGGCAAAACAGTAGAATTTCTCATTTCCACATTTGAAAAGTTAACTATGTAAATATTTGCCCCTTCATTCAGTAATGATTTTTATTCTATAAAATCACTGAATTTGTGAAATTTATCAAAAAATTAGAGTTTCCAAGCAATAAATGTGCATCTACGAGGATAATTTTTTTTAGGAATTATATAATGATTGTACCTGGAGGGGAAGACGAAGGGCCTTGTCGGTGGGCCTGGAGGGTGGTAGGATAGCGTCAAGTGCTTCGATGAGGCACTTGCCATCGGCCTTGCCTTCCTTTCGCTCGACGGCCCATCCCTTGAACCATGGCATTTTGGAGGATGGCTCAAGCATGTTATCGCCGTTCCATCCGGAGATTGGTACGAAGGCAACAGCGGCCGGGTTGTAACCGATTTTCTTGATGTAAGAAGACACTTCCTTCTTGATTTCCTCGAAGCGGGATTCCGAGTACGGTGGCTCAGTCGAGTCCATCTTGTTGACACCAACGATCAGTTGTTTGACACCAAGAGTGAAAGCTAAAAGAGCGTGCTCGCGAGTTTGTCCGTTCTTCGAGATACCGGCCTCGAATTCACCAGTACCAGCTGCTACGATCAACACGGCACAATCAGCCTGCGACGTTCCCGTAATCATGTTCTTAATGAAATCTCTGTGTCCAGGAGCGTCAATGATCGTCACGTAGTATCTCGAAGTTTCGAATTTCCAAAGTGCAATATCGATCGTGATACCACGTTCACGTTCAGCCTTGAGCTTGTCCAAAACCCATGCATACTTGAAGGAACCTTTGCCCATCTGAAATTATTCAAATTCATGAATTATTATTAAACTCAGAATTGTTATCGCGAATTTTAGAAATTGACGAATTTCAAAATTCAAAGAAGTTTCATCGTCGCAGAGAAATTTTGCTCATTATTTATTCAAGAATTTGGATTTGTTCCAAATTTTATACATTTTTTAAAATATTTGAAGTAATTGATGCTCGTGTTAAAAAAAAGTTATCCATGAATATAAATTCATAAAAAATTCCATCGATCGCTTGAAAAGACTCAAGAATTTGTTTTCGTAAATTACGCAGTTGGAAGACTGTATAAAAATTTAAAGGAAATTTCCCAATTTCCCTCAACCTCAATATCAATCGCTAACTCCAAAAATTCATCGACTGGATTTATCGTAACTTTTAATAATTGTTTGTGATATACAAAATTATTTTATTGCAAATGACACTCAGACGCATTCAGCTGTCAATAGGCGGCAAAGCCTTCCAGTGGAAACCGCGAATGAATTCCAAGTTTTCTCATCACAGTGTCAAAAAAATAAAATCACAAAAACATTTTTCTCATGATGGAATGTCGAGAAATGATGAACTTGAAATAAAGGGCTGAAAACATGTTTTTAGTCAATGAAGTTAAAAAGAGCAACCAATAAAAACAAAGACCAGAAATAAAGATTTCTGGCAAATGCTTTACACGAAAAAGTTATTGATCAACAAAGTAACAGAAAAAATGTTAGCTTTAAATTGCAAAAAGTAAAAAAAAAAATTAGCTAAAACGACGAACCTCCTGAGCTTCCTTCTCGAATTTCTCGATGGTACGTTTGTCGATACCGCCGCATTTGTAGATCAAATGTCCGGTGGTGGTGGACTTGCCAGAGTCGACGTGTCCAATGACGACGATGTTAATATGAACTTTCTCTTTACCCATGGTGTTTCGTTTTTTGTATCAACCTGGCAAAAAAACTGTAAAAAAATACAATAATTTAGAGCTTGCAACAAAAAACCAAAAATAAATAAAAAAAACAACGACAAAACGTTCGAGAAAGATAATCCAAGTTTAACAATCTCTTTTTTGAGGTTAGAAAGTACGCGATCGTTTTTGCCACAGATCGCGATTTAAAAAACGATGTTTTTTTTTTTAATATTGAGAATAATTGCAACGATGTTTATGTGTTGTTATCGAGTTTGGAGATCGAATTTCGCTGGAAAAAAAATAAGCACGATTCTTTGTTCCCGTCGTCCACGTGGCGATGCCGTGAACTTTTGAGAATGTAGCGACCACTCTACTGAGGGCGGAATGGCAGCCATTTTGTACGTGACCGTGTGCGCGAGTCATCTCTCGATCGCCTTCTCCCGTACCCGGGTTGTCGGTAATTATACCGGGACGCTTTTAGGACGATCCAACATGTCGATTCGCAAAAATGGACAAAGATAAGCGTGGACTTTAAAAAGTACCGGAAAAAGCATGTTTCGCTCATAAAAAAACCGGTTCGGCACATAAGTTGTCGAATTGTCGCATTGCAGTGATAAAACCCCGGTATGGCGACCTTGAGAAAATTTCCTAATTCCTGAACGATAAATATAGCTCGTTTTACAAATAATGACGAATAAATGCGTCAGAGAAACTGTTGCACAAAATTGCGAAATGCCAAAAAAAAAAGTGAGATCTCTTGAGATAAGCTGAGACAATGGACGTCCATACGGAACTAATTTGTACATTTCGAAAAAAAAAGAAAAAACCTCAGCAACCGATAAATTCATACGCGGAAGTTGTTGAAACATCGTTTGAGAATCGAGAGATTTGAAACATTATACTAATTAGCAAACTCGTCTGCTCCAATGTTGTAAAAGTTGTAATATACGGACGAGAACGGTTTCTCTGTGGGAGGTGGGTACATAACGGCCCGGAGGGACCCCGGTGTTCGTTTATCGAGCGACCCCCCTTCTCGCGTTTTCACCCTCGAGCCTTTTTTCCTTTGCAATTAATTTTTCTTTAGCAATAAATCCGGTAAAAACCGCGGATTTTTTTCTTTATCGAAGAACAGAGCACAAATTGTCGCCGCAATGTTCTGTACGGAAATGGACATTTTTCCGGGCAAGTTTAGTCTCGATGATCCAAACGAAGAAATAGTTTTTCAAGTCTCGACTACCGAACCGAAATACAGATACCGTTTTAGCGCGCACACACTTAAACCACAAATGTAATTTAGTGAAATTTCACGTTTAGGACACTTTGAACATCCATGCTGTAAAAAGTGTCGGGAACAAGAGAGACACGTTTTTTTGTGATCGAATACGATGACGAAACTGTAAGGCTGCTTCGCGAGCACTTGGTAGAATAGAAGACAATGAAAAAAAGGAAGAAAAAGAAATAAAAGGACGAGAGCCACGAGTTTAAGTCTGACAAGTCCGCCATACTGCATCCGGTTCGGGTTCACCGGGAATTTACCATTTCAACGAAATAATACACGGCGACACGTCGCCGAAACAGTATGCTGCTTGCTAGTCATCCATTTTCTTTTTCCTCCTAAGATTCACGTTACGAAAATATAAGGGGAAAAAAGTAGTAAAAAAAAAAAGGAAAATCGGGTAAGAATGCGTATTCCTCACAGGTTCGTTGGTTCAAAGCTCGAGTATTTAAAACACCACACACGATTTAAAAGAAAGCGTCAAACCGGCAAGAAACGTATGTCTCCTGGTCATCGGCCACGCGCGCCCTACCCGAACTTTTTTTTACTCTTTTATTCGTTCTCGCTTACGTTGAATTCGTATCACCTTCGAAATATCGCGATAATCGTAAAACTATTTTCACAACACATTAGGCCGTTTAACGTCGTTGAATTATTTTTATTACCTGACAGCCGATCGTAATTTCGTTGTATCGTAATATTTGGATTATCTTTCTCGAGTACGAAAGAGACTATCTTTTGGCGAACAAGCACGCACAACCACTCACCTCCAGATGCCACGACAGAAAGAGATCGCCCAAATGAAGTGACATGCGCATACGGCTTCGCGTGCTTCGTAGCCTCGCAACCAGCGACACTCTTATATCGATCATTCCGGCTGTGCAACCGGCCCGACATCTACGCTCACTTATATTCGTTACTTTTTAAATAACGATCAACCCTTTGTTTTTACGTTAAATATATGCTAAATAGGCAATCCTTACCTTACTTATTTTTTTTCAAACTATTATTTTATTACAATAACACGATAGTTACAAGTTATTTGCTTGAAAATTCTTGCCTTTGTGTCTGGCTTCGAGGCTACATTTGCGCCAGCAACACAGAGGCGTGCCCCTACTACACCTTTTACCTATATATATCAAACCCTTTCATATATATATATATATACCAAATCTCACCTACACATACTCACATACTGCTTCTTTCCTTCCCCACCAGAGGGCCAACCTCCCCTTGTATGTGTGGCTCTCTATCTCGTATATATAGTTTTGTCTCTTCCGAGGAGAAACAGCTATGTTTTGCATCCAACACCGAGCAAGCAACAAAGATAGAGATAGAAAGATTCACCGACGAAAAAAATCAGCATCGGGGTTCAATGGTATGACCCTGAATTTATCGAATCACGAACACGAAAAAAAATACTGAAATGACCCCAATTATCGCTAGTTTTTTTCCCAAATCGATTTTTTTGTTTCAAACTCTTTCACATGCAGGAACCCCCAAAAATTATACAGCTTTGCATTTTTATGATTTTTCGCGAAACTATGATGGAATTTACTCGGAAATGTAATTTTTCGGGTTTTCAGCCAAAAAAGTTGCTTTTTTGACAACAGTGTCAATTTAATGCTAAATCTTTTCGAAAATTTTTCATTCACGTATTATCTTTTTTTTGAGCTGGCATTTCGCGTGCTCATGATTCATGGCCGCTCATTCATCATGGCGGATAATAGATCGATGCAGTTATATTCATTACCTGCAAATTTTTGGCTACAATTCTTTTGTTTTCTTTTATTTAATTTTTTATTTTCAGAACATTTATTACCCCAAGATTGTTATTTACTGAAAATCTGCAATTCAGAAGGTCATTTGAACGAAGGTTCTAGCATTTTTTTTAAATATTGTTTTTTATTTTTTTTTTTGCTAAGTTGTAAAGTGTTTTCAAAAATGTTTGAAGGCCCAGGGGGGAAAAAATATTGCTTCATTCAAATATTGCTACATTGGACGTAAATATAGGAATAACCGAACTTTAGATTTCCAAATGTGATAAAAAAATGTCGATAATTTTATACAACTAAAGTAAGTTGATTAGAATTTCATCAAAGGTATTTTTTTGATATTTGTGAAACTGCGATAAGGAAATTTGGCTTATAACCGATTTTTGAAACTTTTTTTAACTGTTCGAATCGAAACTGATTTAAATAAAAAATGATGTTTATGTTTTTCATTTAATACAAAAGTGATAGAAAAAACAGTATGAATTATTTATAAATTCATAAAAAACGAAAATATATCGAGGAAAGCTTTCAGGAGATATTTTAAACCAAAAAGTTTTTTAAAGTTTTTAAAAAATAACACACGCGATAACGAAAGACAAATTATAAAAGCAGATAATCAATAATCGATAAATAAAAAAGTTTTTTTTTAAATATTAAATTAGGATAAAATACAGTGCGACCTCGATGTTTTGCACCTCAATTTTTTTCCATTCCCCTTAATCCTTGTCCCCACTCTATTTTGTCTCACAGAGGAGAATAGTGGCTGTGGGCATTGCTATCCCTACCACACTCTGGCGCGCAGGCGCTGCGGCAACATAACCTCAAACTGTAAGGGTAAAAACAGGTATGCGCATGCTCGCACCATTTCGTACCTCCCCACAACATTTAAGTCACACACCTCTCAGCTGAACCTCGATTTTTTACCAGTTTTCCCCAAACGGTAGAAAATCGAGGTTCCACTGTAGTACCATCAAATTGTACATAAATTTTCCCAAAAACGAGGAGAAAAAACGTAATAGTCACGAGTAACAAAAATGCAAAAAAACACTTTGATAATTATAAAAGAAATCAATGAAACACGTAATTAATAATTAAGGAATAGAAATGCAGCTTCGAATATCAAATTGCTATAAAAGATCGTTCGGAAAAAAATACATGAACGCTTTAGAATCATAAAAATAGATAATCGGTAATCGATGAATAAAAATGTAGTTTCGAATATTAAACTACGATAAAATAATATCGCACAAAAAAAAATGTATCAGGAAATACTACATGAAAAAAAGAAAGTATCAAGTAATCTCTCGTTGGAAACAAAGGTTTGAGCAGCTTCAGGGATCAATGTTTGGGTAGGATGTAGAAGGATCACGTTCGTCTAGTCGTAGGACGAAAAGTCTTCTCTATCGACTATTCTGTACGTTGCAGGAACAAGAAGAATGCGGCAAATTGAGTATGGAAGAGCGAGAGAAAGAGAGAGAGAACGAGCGAGAGAGAGAAAACAGATACGAGATTAGTTTTAGACGCGTTGGGCTTTGCACTAACACGTTTGTGCCCTTCTCCACTTTCACGAGGTTGTTTCTCCGACCAACCGAAGCTTAATATACCCAAGCTCAGGCAATCCATCTAGCAAGTACAATATCAATCTACAATCTGTCGTCATGCAGGGCTAGCAATATTGTTCCATGTGACCGGGCCAGAAAATCGGTCGAAAATCAGGAACAGACGAAAAATCATAGAACGAGTCGATCTAGTTGGGATCTACTTTACCTGGGATAATATTCTGCAAAGCGAAAATAAAAAAAAAATCATTTTTAATACTGAAGAACATTTTAAATTTCCAGAAATTTGCTTGATTTTCGTACTCAAGGAATTTTTTTGTTTTGAAATTGAAATAAAATGAAAATTGAAATAGAAAAAAAAATCATTTTTTTAAAACTCAAAAATATTTTAAATTTCGAAAAATTTCTTTTATTTTCGCAACTAAGGAATTTTTTTTTTTTAATGGAGTTTATTGCCGAAACGTCCAAAAATATGAAAAAAATCAAATATATATTTTGAAATGTTATTTTTTGGAATAATTAATTTTAGGAATTTCCTTCGCAATATTGAAAATTTCTATTTATTCGTTGTCAATTAATCAGAAAATTTTTGGAAATATTGAGATTTAATGCTAGAGTGAACGAAAGTTAAACTTAAATAAAAATTGAAAAATAAAAAAAAATTCTACGAGTATAAATAAAATTTATTTCCCCTCTGCAATTGCAGTATTTTGTTTATTTTTTAAAACTTTCCTTTCAGCACGTACTGAAAACACGCACATTTGGCTCTTCATGAAGAATTTAAAAAAAATTTGAAATTTAATGCCAACATGTCGAAAAGTTCGTAATTTCTTCATCCCAATGCAGACGAAATTTCTGACTGCCAAAAATAGTCGATTTAGTATGAAAAAGATCAAATTTGTTTCCGAACTAGAAAAAAAAATGGCAGAAAAATATATCAGTCGAATATTAGAGAATGATTGTATCAAATAATTGACAAAAAATCATTCGGCTCATTGAAGAAGAAACCATTAATGTGGAATGTATTTTCGTAATGTCCCAAAACACGAAAAACCTTCGAAAACTTGAAAATCTTTGTCATTCGGTCGAGGAAGAGTTTCGACCGATGTGTAATGATTTGTCGTGACACTTATTTTATTGCGAATTTGTGACATCGGTTACAAAGCTCTTTACAAGTATTGCGCAAGTGTTGTGATGGTAGGGGAAAAAAGTACACGATTTGGCTTCGTCATCTTTAAGATGCTTAACCAAACGTTTTTACGTGTCGTGGCGCAACACATTCTTCGGATTTTTACACAGCAACGATTCTGTACATTATTTTTGATATTCGAAGAAGAGAGAAAGAGAAAAATTGAAAGAATTGCAAGTATTTCCAAATTGATTGTCCAGCAAATTCCTCATTCACCAAAAAAACGACAATTTTCTAGCCGGTCCACATTGTCAAAGTTAAAAAAAAAAAAAAAAAATTGGCAACGTTGCTCACGAAGGTATTTCACTATGCTCAGCTATATATTCTATCCTATTATAAGCAGGAAGCTCGTTACTATCCTCATTATTGATCAATCCTGTTACCCTAAGCCACTGCTATTGTATTATCACCAAAGAATCGTTATGCAAACGATTCAACGTAACAAAAATTGCCTAGAACGAATTCCAAGTCTGAAATATTAAATCCCTTTTTTTAAATTCAACAATTATTCATTTTTATTGTGGGTAATTATGTTTCGTTGAACCCCGAGTTCAAAATTTGCATTTGTGTTGATTTTCTCGTTCGTAGATGGCGTTGAGTGTTTCTTGCTTGTAGCGTCCAGAAGTTCACGCTACAGTCGCAGCGCGGCTAAAATCATAAAGCAGTTCGCGTTAACGGTCACTCAGGCCAGGATTTCAATATGACGTCCGTCTAGAACTTCACGTCCTTAAACAGCATCTAGGGCAGAGTACAGTTCGCTTCAACCCTACTGATGAATCCTGCCACTGTACCCAAGACGATACGCACAATCCTGAACCAATCTTTTCCGCTACGCAATGCGTAACAGAATTTCCTTACGCCACGGCCTGTCACAATTTACCTTACCGACCGCAGAACCTTGTTATCCTTTAAGGAAGAACGATTCACGTATGCGATCCGTGTTAAGAGTCATCGAGCTCACGTGACCAACTCAAAATCGAGGGTAGCGCCTCTCGTTGTAAAAGCCTGAATTAGTTGCGAATCGGTACTAGCGCACCTAACCGTAAATCTTTCAACTAAACTGAAACGTTAGTGTTGGTATGGCAGATATTGATTTTCACCGTTGTTACGCCAGATCAAGTGAGTGCGACAGAGATAGCGAATAAACAGCTGATTGCTTCCCTATATCATATTGAAGTTCTAAAAACCATGTCAGACCCGTCGCCGTCGTATCTCATGACAGATTTTTTCTAAGTGTCGTGATTTTTTTTCAAGGCACTTTTTTTTCGGTCCCGACACGTATAGACTATTCGATAAAGAATCGAATGAAACGTGTTTCTGACCTATCGTAAGAGGAGTTTTTTTTTTTCGAAATATTTCAGAGCAAAGATTCTAGATTTTTTTCGAAGTGTGATTTTTTACAAAGGTACTTTTTTTCGGTCCCGACACGTATAGACTATTCGATAGAGAATCGAATGAAACGTGTTTCTGACCTATCGTAGAAGATTTTTTTTTTTTTTCGAAAAATTTCAGAGTCCAAAGATCCTCGATTTTTTTCTGTGTCGTGATTTTTTACAAAGGTACTTTTTTTTCGGTCCCGACACGTATAGACTATTCGATAAAGAATCGAATGAAACGTGTTTCTGACCTATCGTGGGAGGAGTTTTTTTTTCGAAATATTTCAGAGCAAAGATCCTTTTTTGTCGCGATTTTTTACAAAGGCACTTTTTTTCGGTCCCGACACGTATAGACTATTCGATAGAGAATCGAATGAAACGTGTTTATGACCTATCGTGGGAGGAGTTTTTTTTTTCGAAAAATTTCATTCAAAAGATCCTCGATTTTTTTCGAAGTGTGATTTTTTACAAAGGTACTTTTTTTCGGTCCCGACACGTATAGACTATTCGATAGAGAATCGAATGAAACGTGTTTCTGACCTATCGTAGATTTTTTTTTTTTTCAAAAAATTTCAGAGACCAAAGATCCTCGATTTTTTTCTAAGTGTTGTGATTTTTTACAAAGGTACTTTTTTTTCGGTCCCGACACGTATGGACTATTCGATGGAGAATCGAATGAAACGTGTTTCTGATCTATCGTAGAAGATTTTTTTTTTTTCGAAAAATTTCAGTCCAAAGATCCTCGATATTTTTCTGTCGTGATTTTTCTTCAAGGCACTTTTTTTTCGACCCCGACACGTATAGATTATTCGATAGAGAATTGAATGAAATGTGTTTCTGACCTATCTGGGGAGAAGTTTTTTTTTTTATTTTTTCGAAAAATTTCAGTCCAAAGATCGTAGATTGTTTTCCCATGTCGTGATTTTATTCAAGGCACTTTTTTTTCGGTCCCGACACGTATAGATTATTCGATAGAGAATCGAATGAAACGTGTTTCTGACCTATCGTAGGAGAAGATTTTTTTTTTCTTTTTTCGAAAAATTTCAGTCCAAAGATCCTCGATTTTTTTCGAAGTGTGATTTTTTACAAAGATACTTTTTTTCGGTCCCGACACGTATAGACTATTCGATAGAGAATCGAATGAAACGTGTTTCTGACCTATCGTAGAAGATTTTTTTTTTTTTCGAAACATTTCAGAGTCCAAAGATCCTCGATTTTTTTCTAAGTGTCGTGATTTTTTACAAAGGTACTTTTTTTCGGTCCCGACACGTATAGACTATTCGATAGAGAATTGAATGAAACGTGTTTCTGACCTATCGTGGGAGGAGTTTTTTTTTTTCGAAATATTTCAGAGCAAAGATCCTCTTTTTTGTCGTGATTTTTTACAAAGGCACTTTTTTCGGTCCCGACACGTATAGACTATTCGATAGAGAATCGAATGAAACGTGTTTCTGACCTATCGTAGGAGAAGATTTTTTTTTTCTTTTTTCGAAAAATTTCAGTCAAAGGGCCTTGATTTTCTTCCAATTGTCGTGATTTTTTATAAAGGCACTTTTTTTCGACCCCGACACGTATAGACTATTCGATAGAGAATCGAATGAAACATGTTTCTGACCTATCGTAGGAGAAGATTTTTTTTATGTTTTCGAAAAATTTCAAAGTCCAAAGATCTTGGATTTTTTTTTTAATCATAAGTGTCGTAATTTTTTATAAAGATTCTTTTTTTCGGCGCAGATACGTATATGACATTCGATAGAGAATCGAACAAAACGGATTTATCGCCTATCGTAGAAAAGTTTTTTTTATTGAAAATTCGAATATTTTTAGAGTACGAAAACCGGTTTTTTATCCGTATCGAGATTTTATTTGCAAGGACTTTTTATCGGCTCAGACACGTAAATGTTATTCGATAGAGAATCACCGGATATGGATTTCTCGCCCATCGTAGAAAAGGATTTTTTTCAATAAAAATTTTAATATTTTTAGAGTGCGAAAACTCGTTTTTTTTCGGTGTCGCGATTTTTGTCGAAACGACTTTTTTTCGGCCCTTACACGTACATACCATTCGATAGAGAATCAGCGAAAACGAACTTGTAGCCTATCGTAGAAAAGGATTTTTTAAAGATGAAAATTCGAATATTTTCAGAGTACGAAAACTCAATTTTGTCCCGTTTCAATATATTTTTTGGAAGGATTTTTTTTGGCCCTGACACGTATATGCCATTCGATAAAGAATCACCAATAACGTATTAGTAGCCTATCGTGAAAGAAGATTTTTTTTTCGAAAAATTGTAAAGTAGACTTTTTTTTACATATTTGAGAAAAAGAGAGAGAGAGACATACACAGGGATTATGATGATGATAATGAGTATTTTTTTATGCGTCAGTTTCAAAACTAAGGATCAAAAGGAGACACGACAAAAGCGTCTCACAATCTTCAATCTCGTAGTTTCAAAAAAGTACAAATAATTAATTTTGGAAAAGGAAAAACTATCAATTTTCGAGTATAATTTTACATTCAGAGCAGTAAGTATTAGTATTTTCAGTACTATAAGTATTGTAGCAGTTTGCTGTACTTGGAGCTGTAATATAATATAAATATAACGTTAGCAAAGAGAGAATTAGGGAGAGGGAGACTCATGTAATCATTCTGGCTGAGTCCCGAACAGACGAGCACTTTCCTCGGATATCCGAAGTGCTGTCAGTTGTTTGAAAATTTGAACATCACGGTGAGTCTTGTACTGTTTCGTCGGGAAACAAAGAACATACTGTGAATAAAAATTATAATGTAGATAATAATGAAAAATATTTTCGTTTGCTTTTCATTTGTCAACTTACAAGCTACTGCAGTCATTATGGAGAAGACCAAAGATCTTTGATCAGTTTTCTCCCGAATCGATTGCAGAAAGCAGTGACGGTCGCCCATATATATTGGTTCACGGCTCCGGAAGATGTATCCCAGAAAATGGAAAACAAGAAAAGCACATTAAATAATATACACTTTCCACGGACAATTTACAATTTCATTTTCAGCGACTTCAAAACTCACTATTGGATGCAGAAGCGTTTCTTTCGGTATGATAGATTTCTTGTAACCTTTCATGGCGTAATAGTTTCTGGAATATGAAATAATGTTATTATAATGTTAAGAGGGCCTCCACCACCCCCGCTACTTCTGTAATTCATAGCGGTCCTCTCGAATTATTAATCGCATATGCAGCTGGGTACGCACAACACTGTACTCGCAAAACGACCCCAAGTTTGTATAAAGGCACACGGCTTACGCCACAATTGAAAGTTAGACCTTTATATAATCAGATATCCATCAAGTACAGGTTCCAAAACGGAACCCCGCACTCGCTAAAAGACGTCTAGCATGTATTAAGTTTCGTGGTTTACGCTATTATTCAAAGTTTGACTTTTACATAACCAGATATCCATCAAGTACAGATTCCAAAACGGAACGCCGCACTCGCTAAAAGACGTCCAGTATGTATAAAGTGTTGTGGCTCACGCTGTTATTCAAAGTTTGACTTTTACATAACCAGATATCCATCAAGTACAGATTCCAAAATGGAACGCCGCACTCGCTAAAAGACGTCCAGTATGTATAAAGTTTTGTGGCTCACGCTATTATTCAAAGTTGGACCTTTACATAACCAGATATCCATCAAGTACAGGTTCCAAAACGGAACCCCGCACTCGCTAAAAGACGTCTAGCATGTATTAAGTTTTGTGGCTTACGCTATTATTCAAAGTTTGACTTTTACATAACCAGATATCCATCAAGTACACATTTCAAAACGGAACGCCGCACTCGCTAACAGACGTCCAGTATGTATAAAGTTTTGTGGCTCACACTATTATTCAAAGTTAGACCTTTACATAATCAGATATCCATCACGTACGCATTCCAGAATGGACCGTCGTATTCGCTAAATACCTCAATCATATATAAAGCCACTGGACTCACACCATAATACAAAGTTGGACTTTTATACAACCGTATATCGATCGAGGTCTGATTCCTCAGATCAGGATACCTCAAGAATATAAAAACATATATGATTTGTGCCACAACCATATGAGGTTGGAATCCCATCCAGGATTAGCTTTAGCCCTCCTGCGTGTCCATTTGTTCTGGACTGCCGTTGTTGGTTACAACCTCAATATCTTGCGAATCATTTACTCGCACGCTTTTCGTGGCTGTCCGTTTTGCTATAGCTTCCAATATGTATGGGGGATCCCTTATGGGCATCGATCTCACATGTCGGGGATCAACAATTTCCGGAATCATGCAGTTTTCATAAAACGCTACTAGCGGGATTTCCATTTCTGTTTTCCAAAATACATCGTCTCTCTCCACTTCAACTATTACGAATTCATTAGGCGTCCACACCATAAAGATACAACGCTGTCTTTGCGTCACGCGGAGTTGCCCTTGTATCTGGTAATGGTACTCATGTTCAGGATTGATGTGTTTAATATCAATGCCACTGAATATTCGGTGAACATTTCCTTTTTTTTGCGTCACAGCTTGAGTAATCGTACCATTTCTGGCTGAATAAGGACATTTGATTTCGACAATCATATCATCGCCAACGAGACCGTCAGGCGTTGCTCCTAGGCCGAGAATTTCGGCATTTACGAATAATCCACACGGCTAAATTGTAATTTTAAAATATTGCTCTAAAGTTTTTTTTGCAACATCCTCATTTTGTTTGCCATATCGAATAGACGCGATGTGGTCTAATTCTTTGGGATATATAAGCCGTTGGACGATGTTTGAGCATGATGTGTACACCTTCATGTGACAGATAGCGCCAAAATTTGATGCAGTGATGAGTTTTCGTCGTATTGACTGCCAAAGGGAGCTATCACTTTGCAGCAATGTATCTATTTCGATTTCTTTGCGTTTTTCCCTAAATTCCTCTAATTTCTCTATGTGTCTTGAGTATTCTGCCATGTATGTGGCTCCATTCACATCCAGCTTTTCTGCTTGAGGCCCATAATCTTTATCAGGATCAGAACTTTTGCAGGCCGTTTTCTTTGACTTATAGTTTCCAGAATTTATTCGACGCTGTCTTAGTTCATTCAAACGAACTCGTCGTTCTTCTAATGTGACAACCAGTTCAGGTGGTTTTTTTTCGTTTGTCACTAAAAATGAGCTCATCACCCGTTTCGCGTTGAATTGAACGACCGCGCCAGAAACGCGGGCGTTGTACGAGCCACGCTTTCCCCAATGTACTCGTTTTCCACCTACAAATTTGGCGATAATATTGTGGAAACTTTCCACAACATTGTTGTTGACACTGTACAACAAGCTATCAGTATTATCAGTCAAGCGACGGACACAGTCTTCAATATCATTGAATTTGCCAATATTTTTTAGAGCTGTCGCATAATTTTGTTCTTCATCTATAATCATCGTACGGTTACAATAGCCAGTCCCCGCACATTTCGCGTGCTCGCCAAACACATGACTCGGTATACCCATGATGTCCTTTCTTAGGGCCACTATCTTTGAAGCCCAAGTGCTACCTTCATTTATTCGATGTTGAACTGCTGTGCGCGTACAGCGTATGATGTTTTCCACGATACTCTTTACAACCTTTTTCAGATGGCCCAATTTTCCAGAATTTACGACTTTCGTTAGATTTCTCCGGGCACTCCGGAACATGTGATTGCGGCATTCAATTTTTTTCACAATGACATCGAATTTTCTGTACGGTGCCATTTCGCAGATTTTATTATAAACACTGCTATCTCCGTCGGCGATGATGACGGAATAGATGAGCTCATGCTGCTCGATACTAAGTCTGAAGCCTTCGGCAATTGCATGGGCCTCCATACTGGCTGAACTCTGATTGTTACCCCAATTTTTGTAGCAGTTATGGCTTGGAGGTTCTGTATTACGGCCGGAGGCAATGTTACACACAGAACAAAACTTATTACGTATTCCAATGAATAGGACTTTACCCGTTTGTTCACCAATGATGGCACCAGTACTTGAGGGGGAATCAAATTTACCAGATTGGTACGATCTTTTCATCCAACTTCCATCAGCTATTACACGTATATGCGGAATTCCTGAAACTACATCTCCCCGTGCAATTGCCATTTGACGTTCTTTCTCTCCGGCTTTTTTCATTTCAAGTAAGGCGGTTTCCGACAAACCCGCCAGGACTGATTCGTGATGTCGTTGATAGGTTGATTCAGCCATGCAGGGAATATCCATTGCAGCAAGGAAGCTCTCTGCTTGAAAGAATCCAATGCCATTCACAACGGAACCGAAAACCATTGCGCTGTTGACATCTAATTGACCATCGTCAGAAGGTTCACTTGATATTTCGTCTTCATAATTGCACATGGAACATTTGAACCTTAGAACAAATCTAAGCCCGGACCGCCGTGAGCTTAGAAAAAGAAGGCTTTCAAAATTACATTGATACATAGTAGAGTGGTTGTCAAAGCTTTTGTGTAGCTACTTCCAAATGTGATCGAAATTATAAATTCCTCTCCCACTGTCACCTTGGCTTTGCAACTCTTCAATTGGTGAATTTCTTTGTATCAAATTGTGCGCCTCGACGGACTGCTCTTCCATGCAAATACTTCCAACTTCCTGTAATGTAGACAACTCATCATTCGTACTTATGCGTTCTAGAACAATCGGTTCCTCGTACTCATAGGATTTCTGTTGTTGTTCCACATCATCTGGAGAACCGGGAGGAGTTACTTTAAGAGCAATCTCTGGTACTTCTTCGCATGACATGCTTTCGGAATCTACTTTCTTTTCATCGTTTGCAGTGGTGACTGTAAATCCCGCGTCAATGCTGACCAGTGTTAGCATATATTGGTCTCCAAATGGGTCTGCAAGATCACCCCTCGGTAAATTTTTCATCACCATTTCCAGAAGATTCTGAATATCAGGAAAGCCGATCAAGCAAGCTTTACCGTCATGACAAACTTTTCCAAATTCGTCCTGCGAGTGTGAGTCGAATATCCAAACAAGACCATCAAGTAAAAAGATGGCGATGGACATGCCATTGCATGTCAAAATGGCTACAGGTGGATACGGTTTCTCGTTGACAGCTGTGCCACTGAGGAATACATCGAGCGCTGTTGCTAAATTTGGGAAACCATCTGCTTGAAGATCGATGCGAAGGTGACCGAATATTTCGTGTCCCAACGTAAATGTACAGTTTGTGGAGAGGACATCGACCACGCCGGGCAATTCTTGAGATGTTAAATATTGTGAGTGACGTTCCGCTACATAGACGGGTCCGCGAGCCATTATCGCTGATTGAAAAATCTTGTCACCTGCCAATAATACGGTGTCGACAGTCTCCGTGGTCCATTTTAAAGGGCAGATCAAGTGTGCCGTTGCAATAGCTGCTGCAGCCATCGCGGTACATTGTTTCCCTCTTGAATTTACTGCAAAAACATTATCCCCTTGGTGATATGAACCCTGAACAGAGAACTTACCTGCCTTCAAAATCAGGGCTTGCGTAATCCGGATGGATTTCGGCGCGACTTGAATTCCATCCTCAACTATTTCTTTGCTTAAAATCATATCAGACTCTGCCGGTGATTCTACAATGCTGGCCGATGATTGGAACTTCTCGTTATCAGAAGCATTCCTCATGCGCTCAAGACGTTGTCTATCGAAGGAAAAAATGAGAAAGGGTCACTACATACGGTCCTAAACACTACTGACTGGCAACATCGTTAGGACCGCTACAACGTAAGATCAGCCGTACGTTGATTGTTGTTAAGTATTGTTAACTAGTTGAAACAGTTTCCCCTCAAACGCGGCTTTGAAGCACTCTTATAATGGGGGACGAATTATAGATGAAAATTTCCTACATGTTTGGTTGCGACTATTTGTTGCAAGAACTTGAAAATTGGTGAGTTATTCACCAAAAACAAATTCCTGGCAGAAGCTGTTCGAAAAATTCATTTTAGTCTACTCATGACTCCCTCTTCATCCCCCTCCCCGCCCCAGCGAATAGATACAATTGTAAATGTCTGCAGCGACGAGCGATACATGAAATAAAAAAAGATGAGAATGCCCATACAGCTGGTGTTAGAATATTTTCAAAATTTCAACCCCCCTGAACGGTGAGTTGTTTACCGAATTTTTTTCTGAAATCGTTATAATCTCAATTCTTCGACCTCCCTGAGCGATACATGAAATAAAAAAGATGACAATGCTCATACAGCCGGTGTTAGAATGTTTTCAAAATTTCAACCCCCTTAAAGATTGAGTTGTTTACCGAACTTTATTCGGAAATCGTTCTAATCGTAATTCATCGACCTCCCTGAGCGATACATGAAATAAAAAAGATGAGAATGCCCATACAGCCTGTAATAGAATATTTTCAAAATTTCAACCCCCTTGAAGGGTGAGTTGTTTATCAAATCTTTTTCTGAAATCGTTCTAATCGCAATTTATCGACCTCCCTGAGCGATACATGAAATAAAAAAGATGAGAATGCCCATAAAGCCGGTGTTAGAATGTTTTCTAAATTTCAACTCCCTTGAAGGGTGAGTTGTTTACCGAATTTTTTTCTGAAATCGTTCTAATCGCAATTTTTCGACCTCCCTGAGCGATACATGAAATAAAAAAGATGAGAATGCCCATACAGCCGGTGTTATAATGTTTTCAAAATTTCAAGCCCCTTAAAGGGCGAGTTGCTTACCGATTTTTTTTCTGAATTTGTTCTAATCGCAATTCTTCGACCTCCCTGAGCGATACATGAAATAAAAAAGATGAGAATGCTCATACAGCCGGTGTTCGAATATTTTCAAAATTTCAACCCCCTTGAAGGGTGAGTTGTTTACCGAATTTTTTCCGAAATCCTTCTAATCGCAATTCATCGACCTTCCTGAGCGATACATGAAATAAAAAAGATGAAAATGCCCATATAACTAGTGTTAGAATATTTTCAAAATTTCAACCCCCTTGAAGGGTAAGTTGTTGACCGAATTTTTTCTGAAATCCTTCTAATCGCAATTCATCGACCTCCCTGAACGATACATGAAATAAAAAAGATGAGAATGCCCATACAGCCGGTGTTAGAATGTTTTCAAAATTTCGAACCCCTTAAAGGGTGAGCCGTTCAACGAATTTTTTTCAGAAATCGTTCTAATCGCAATTCTTCGACCTCCCTGAGCGATGCATGAAATAAAAAAGATGAGAATGCCCATACAGCCGGTGTTAGAATGTTTTCAAAACTTGAAGCCCCTTAAAGGGTGAGTTGTTCACCGAATTTTTTCTGAAATCCTTCTAATCGCAATTCTTCGACCTCCCTTAGCGATACATGAAATAAAAAAGATGACAATGCGCATACAGCCGGTGTTAGAATGTTTTCAAAATTTCAACCCCCTTAAAGATTGAGTTGTTTACCGAACTTTATTCGGAAATCGTTCTAATCGCAATTCATCGACCTCCCTGAGCGATGCATGAAATAAAAAAGATGAGAATGCCCATACAGCCGATGTTGGAATATTTTCAAAATTTCAACCCCCTTGAAGGGTGAGTTGTTTACCGAATTTTTTTCTGAAATCGTTCTAATCGCAATTCTTCGACCTCCCCTGAGCGATACATGAAATAAAAAAGATGAGAATGCCCATACAGTCGGTGTTAGAATGTTTTCAAAATTTCAAACCCCTAAAAGGGTGAGCTGTTCACCGAATTTTTTCTGAAATCCTTCTAATCGCAATTCATCGACCTTCCTGAGCGATACATGAAATAAAAAAGATGAAAATGCGTATATAACTAGTGTTAGAATATTTTCAAAATTTCAACCCCCTTGAAGGGTGAGTTGTTCACCGAATTTTTTTTCAGAAATCGTTCTAATCGCAATTCTTCGACCTCCCTGAGCGGTACATGAAATAAATAAGATGAGAATGCCCATATAACCGGTGTTAGAATATTTTCAAAATTTCAACCCCCTTGAAGGGTGAGTTGTTGACCGATTTTTTTCTGAAATCCTTCTAATCGCAATTAATCGACCTCCCTGAACGATACATGAAATAAAAAAGATGAGAATGCCCATACAGCCGGTGTTAGAATGTTTTCAAAATTTCAAACCCCTTAAAGGGTGAGCTGTTCACCGAATTTTTTTCAGAAATCGTTCTAATCGCAATTCTTCGACCTCCCTGAGCGATACATGAAATAAAAAAGATGAGAATGCCCATACAGTCGGTGTTGTAATGTTTTCAAAATTTCAAACCCCTTAAAGGGTGAGTTGCTTACCGATTTTTTTTTCTGAATTTGTTCTAATCGCAATTCTTCGACCTCACTGAGCGATACATGAAATAAAAAAGATGAGAATGCTCATACAGCCGGTGTTAGAATGTTTTCAAAATTTCAACCCCCTCAAAGATTGAGTTGTTTACCGAACTTTATTCGGAAATCGTTCTAATCGCAATTCATCGACCTCCCTGAGCGATGCATGAAATAAAAAAGATGAGAATGCCCATACAGCCGATGTTGGAATATTTTCAAAATTTCAACCCCCTTGAAGGGTGAGTTGTTTACCGAATTTTTTTCTGAAATCGTTCTAATCGCAATTCTTCGACCTCCCCTGAGCGATACATGAAATAAAAAAGATGAGAATGCCCATACAGTCGGTGTTAGAATGTTTTCAAAATTTCAAACCCCTAAAAGGGTGAGCTGTTCACCGAATTTTTTCTGAAATCCTTCTAATCGCAATTCATCGACCTTCCTGAGCGATACATGAAATAAAAAAGATGAAAATGCGTATATAACTAGTGTTAGAATATTTTCAAAATTTCAACCCCCTTGAAGGGTGAGTTGTTCACCGAATTTTTTTTCAGAAATCGTTCTAATCGCAATTCTTCGACCTCCCTGAGCGATACATGAAATAAATAAGATGAGAATGCCCATATAACCGGTGTTAGAATATTTTCAAAATTTCAACCCCCTTGAAGGGTGAGTTGTTGACCGATTTTTTTCTGAAATCCTTCTAATCGCAATTAATTGACCTCCCTGAACGATACATGAAATAAAAAAGATGAGAATGCCCATACAGCCGGTGTTAGAATGTTTTCAAAATTTCAAACCCCTTAAAGGGTGAGCTGTTCACCGAATTTTTTTCAGAAATCGTTCTAATCGCAATTCTTCGACCTCCCTGAGCGATACATGAAATAAAAAAGATGAGAATGCCCATACAGTCGGTGTTGTAATGTTTTCAAAATTTCAAACCCCTTAAAGGGCGAGTTGCTTACCGATTTTTTTTTCTGAATTTGTTCTAATCGCAATTCTTCGACCTCACTGAGCGATACATGAAATAAAAAAGATGAGAATGCTCATACAGCCGGTGTTCGAATATTTTCAAAATTTCAACCCCCTTCAAGGGTGAGTTGTTGACCGAATTTTTTCTGAAATCCTTCTAATCGCAATTCATCGACCTTCCTGAGTGATACATGAAATAAAAAAGATGAGAATGCCCATACTGCCGGTGTTAGAATGTTTTGAAAATTTCAACCCCCTTCAAGGGTGAGTTGTTCACCGAATTTTTTTCAGAAATCGTTCTAATCGCAATTCTTCGACCTCCCTGAGCGATATATGAAATAAAAAATGAGAATGCCCATATAACCGGTGTTAGAATATTTTCAAAATTTCAACCCTCTTGAAGGGTGAGTTGTTTATCGAATTTTTTCTGAAATCCTTCTAATCGCAATTCATCGACCTCCCTGAACGATACATGAAATAAAAAAGATGAGGATGCCCATACAGCCGGTGTTAGAATGTTTTCAAAATTTCAAGCCTCTTAATGGGTGAGCTGTTCACCGAATTTTTTTCAGAAATCGATCTAATCGCAATTCTTCGACCTCCCTGAGCGATACATGAAATAAAAAAGATGAGAATACCCATACAGCCGGTGTTAGAATGTTTTCAAAATTTCAAGCTCCTTAAAGGGTGAGTTGTTTACCGATTTTTTTCTTAAATATGGTATGGGCGTGTCGGGGCCGAAAAAAAAGTTTCTTTAAAAAAAATCACGACACTTAGAAAAAAATCGAGGACCCTTGGACTCTGAAATTTTTCGAAATTATAAAAAAAAAAATCTCCCACGATGACAGAAACACGTTTCATTCGATTTTCTATCGAATAGTCTATACGTGTTGGAGCCAAAAAAAGTGCCTTTAAAAAAAATCACACGTCGAAAAAAATCGAGGACCCGTGGACTCTGAAATTTTTCGAAATTATAAAAGAAAAAATCTCCTCCCACGAGAAGATAGGAACACGTTTCATTCGATTTTCTATCGAATAGTCTATACGTGTCGAGGCAAAAAAAAAGTGCCTTGAAAAAAAATCACGACACTTAGAAAAAAATCGGGGACCCTTGGACCCTGAAAATTTTCGAAAAAATAAAAGAAAAAATCTCCTTCCATGATAGGACAGAAACACGTTTCATTCGATTCTCTATCCAATAGTCTATACGTGTCGGGGCAAAAAAAATGCCTTGAAAAAAAATCACGACACTGAAAAAAATCGAGGTCCCTGCCCAATTTTTCGAAAATATAAAAAAAAAAAATTCTCCCACGATAGGATAGAAACACGTTTTATTCGATTCTCTATCGAATAATCTATACGTGTCGGGGCCGAAAAAAGTGCCTTTGAAAAAAAAAATCATTATATATCTTACCTGATAAATAATTATGGGAAAAAAACAATAATTAATAATAATAATACTTCATTTCTTAAATAATTATTAATTTTAATTAATATTAGTTGAATTATATAAAAAAAAGGTTACGGAGTGAGAAATCGAACTCACGACCATCGGCGCCAGACTTCGGACTCACCCAGTCTGCCATGGGCCACTTCGGTTTACAATAGTAGAAAATGGTACAGGCTCATCAGGACCGCTTAATATACACAGGTTTTACACAGCAGACAGCAGTGGTTGAATTTTTTTTTTTACATGTAACAATAATTACTTTTTCGGGATCAAAAAAAAATCACGACAGTTAGCCAAAAATCGATGACCTTGAGATTGAAATTTTTCTAAAAATTTTCATTTTAATCGCCTTTCACAATAATATAGAAACACGTTTCATTCGATTCTCTATCGAATAGTCTATACGTGCCGGGGCCGAAAAAAAGTGCCGAAACAAAATCACGACATTTGGGAAAAAGTCGAGGACCCTTGGACTGAAATTTTTCGAAATTATAAAAAAAAAAATCTCCCACGTTAGGACAGAAACATGTTTCATTCAATTCTCTATCGAATAGTCTATACGTGTCGGGGTCAAAAAAAGAGTGCCTTTAAAAAAAAATCACGACACTTAGAAAAAAATCGAGGACCTTGGACTGAAATTTTTCTGAATTATAAAAAAAAAAATCTCCCACGATAGGCTAGAAACGCGTTTCATTCGATTCTCTATCGAATAGTCTATACATGTCGAGGCAAAAAAAAAGCGTCTTTGTAAAAAATCACGACACTTAGAAAAAAATCGAGGATCTTTGAACTGAAATTTTTCGAAAAATCATAAAAAAACCTCCCACGATAGGACAGAAACATGTTTCATTCGATTCTCTATCGCATAGTCTATACGTGTCGGGGCCAAAAAAAATTACCTTTAAAAAAAATCACGGCACTTAGAAAAAAATCGAGGACCTTGGACTGAAATTTTTCTGAAATATAAAAAAAAATCTCCTCCCACGATAGGACACAAACATGTTTCATTCCATTCTCTATCGAATAGTCTATACGTGTCGACGCAAAAAAAAGTACCTTTAAAAAAAATCACGACACTTAGAAAAAAATCGAGGACCTTGGACTATGAAATTTTTCTGAAATATAAAAAAAAAAAACTCCTCCCACGATAAGACACAAACATGTTTCATTTGATTCTCTATCGAATAGTCTATACGTGTCGGGGCCAAAAAAATGTACCTTTAAAAAAAATCACGACACTTGGAAAAAAATCGAGGACCTTGAACTGAAATTTTTCTGAAATATAAAAAAAAAATCTCCTCCCACGATAGGACACAAACATGTTTCATTCCATTCTCTATCGAATAGTCTATACGTGTCGAGGCAAAAAAAAAAGTACCTTTAAAAAAAATCACGACACTTAGAAAAAAATCGAGGACCTTGGACTATGAAATTTTTCTGAAATATAAAAAAAAAAACTCCTCCCACGATAAGACACAAACATGTTTCATTCAATTCTCTATCGAATAGTCTATACGTGTCGGGGCCAAAAAAAAGTACCTTTAAAAAAAATCACGACACTTGGAAAAAAATCGAGGACCTTGGACTCTGAAATTTTTATGAAATATAAAAAAAAAATCTCCTCCCACGATAGGACACAAACATGTTTCATTTAATTCTCTATCGAATAGTCTATACGTGTCGAGGCAAAAAAAAAAGTACCTTTGTAAAAAATCACGACACTTGGAAAAAAATCGAGGATCTTTGGAATGAAATTTTTCGAAAAAAAAAAACCCCCTCCCACGATAGGACACAAACATGTTTCATTCCATTCTCTATCGAATAGTCTATACGTGTCGGGACCGAAAAAAAGTGCCTTTAAAAAAATCACGACAGAAAAAAATCGAGGACCTTCGGACTTCGCAATTTTTCGAAGTGTCCTCAATTTCATGCTACCGACGGTACTGCGTGTCCGCTTTTACCGACAAACAGAACTAGCGAACCTGTCGTCAAAAGCTTGAACCCGCAACCCACGGCGTAGAGTGCCAATATAGCCGCCGGCACGCGTTAGACGCCTCGTATCCAATTTCCCGGATTTCTCTTTCAGTTTTCATTGAAATCGCGCAGGAAAAATTTTGAAAAGTGCAGTGAAGTGGTATAAATCTGGGACTGGTCCGTTTCATTGTGCGAGATGTGTGTGAAATTCGTGATAAAACAATCCTTGTGAGTGATGTAAAAGTTGTCATGCCCCGAGCATATCGCCTCGTATTTTCGTGAATTTATTATGGTAGTAATAAACATCTGGGATAAAAAAATGGACCACACCCAGAATCGCGCAATTAAAACAAATTTATTTATATTTCTTTTAATTGCGTAATCTCAATATTCGCGACGAAATCCGGGAAATACGATTTTCAGTTTGTTTTTTTGCCACCTGGCGCTGCATATGCTATCGCTCGATGACTCTTAAAGGTGCCAACTTTAATGTTAATTATCTCCGGTTCTAAACGGTCAAATATTTCCAAATTTCAGTAGCGGACAGGTGCTGCAGTCTGCTTTGAGTTATAAAAATTTCAAGAAAATCTGTCGACGCGTCGATTTGCGATCGTACTTCGTTAACTTTACAAACTCATAGAAATCCAACTCCAATGAAGAATCACGTCTCTTTCTCTAACTTCATACCGGTTAACACCTTCACTGAGTTGGCCCCCCAAAATTGATTAAATTGATTTTTTCCCCTTATAAATCCTTTGGGGGTTATACAGTGGTGTACGGTATCATATTTAGATCGTTGAGTGGTTTATCATTTTTTTCAAAAAATGAATTTAAAAAATTACCTCCTGAGTTAGCCCCCCCATAATATTTATATTAACTATTTTTTTTTTGCATATCGCTTGGTGGTCGTTCAGTGGTGTACGGTATCGCATTTAGAACATTGAGTGGTCTATTATTTAAGGGACAACACCACTGTGACGGCTTCAAAAAATCGATTTTTTGAAAACCATTTTAAAAAATCTAAAATACTTTTAAGATTGAAATGCCGTTGGACCCAGGTCGAAAAAATAATTATTTTCGTAGATATTGAATATTTTGTGGAGCGGTGCAGCGGTCCGCGACGCTCGGGGTCCCGCGCAGCTGGGCGCCTTAGGGTCGCCAGGTATTCTTCCCGCCTTTCTCAGGTATTCTTTTGGCTCCCTTCACAAAAACCGGCTACTGTTAGCCGGTTAACTATTGTTATAAATATAGTTTCGAAAAATAGCACTTGGTGGCGATAATTGAAAAAATTCCATGGCAGGTATAGGGATAGCGTCATAGCGTCATTTTGCGAATAGAAGCGACGCTATTCGTGTCTAATCGCTGCGAATCGTTTCGTTTGTGAATATCAAACGCTCCAAATTATTATTTTCAAGTTGAAATGGAGGATAAGAAAGTGTACACGGGGAAAAAGGGAACAAAACGGAGCTATGTGACGAGGAGTCCATAGAAAATTTCGAATCGAAAACCTCCGAACCGTTATGGCTCCGAAAACAGTTCTGCAGAGCATGTGAGCACGTCGGCGAAAAAGTTAAAATCATCGGACGATTTAGAGGTCGGTGTTACTAACGATTTCAGTTATCGTATAGTACAACTTTTCACTGCATTGAACATTATATCCACGTTAGTGAAATGTAAAGTGTGTGATCGTGAGGACCCTGAAGTTTGCATCGATGCTGTGCCACGAAATGAAAAAAAAAAAAATTTTGATTCGACACTTTTTTATTGTACGAACAGCTTTAGAAGGTCAAAAAAGTATGGAAAATGAAATTTGAGGGGGAAATTCGTTCCGGAACACCCTTGTTTAAGGGGTTGGATTTTTGAAAAAATTCCAACACCGGGGCTATGGGGATTCGACACTTTTTAATTTCACGAGTCGCCTTGCGGGGTTAAAAAAGGGACAGGAAAAAATTAAGAAAAAAAAATTCGTGCCGGAACACCCTTGTTTAAGGGGTTGAATTTTTTAAAAAATTCCAACACCGGGGCTATGGGGATTCGACACTTTTTAATTTCACGAGTCGACTTGCGGGGTTAAAAAAGGGCCAGGAAAAAATTAAGGAAAAAAAATTCGTGCCGGAACACCATTGTTTAAGGGATTGAATTTTTGAAAAAATTCCAACACCGGGGCTATGGGGTTTTGACACTTTTTAATTTCACGAGTCGTCTTGTGGGGTCAAGAAAGGGCCGAAAAAAAATTAAGAAAAAAAAATCGTGCCGGAACACCCTTGTTAAAGGGGTTGAATTTTAAAAAAAATCATCACCGGGGCTATCGGCATTCGCCACTTTTTTATTTCACGAACAGCTTTAGAAGGTCAAAAAAGTATGGAAAATGAAGTTTGAAGGGGAAATTCGTTCCGGAACACCCTTGTTTAAGGGGTTGAATTTTTGAAATAATTCCAACACCGGGGCTATGGGGATTCAACACTTTTTAATTTCACGAGTCGCCTTGCGGGGTTAAAAAAGGGCCAGAAAAAATTAAGAAAAAAAAATTCGTGCCGGAACACCCTTGTTTAAGGGGTTGAATTTTTGAAAAAATTCCAACCCCGGGGCTGTGGGGATTCGACACTTTTTAATTTCACGAGTCGACTTGCGGGGTTAAAAAAGGGCCCGGAAAAAATTAAGAAAAAAAAATTCGTGCCGGAACACCCTTGTTTAAGGGGTTGAATTTTTGAAAAAATTTCAACACCGGGGCTATGGGGATTCGACACTTTTTAATTTTACGAGTCGACTTGCGGGGTTAAAGAAGGGCCAGGAAAAAATTAAGAAAAAAAAAATCGTGCCGGAACACCCTTGTTTAAGGGGTTGAATTTTTAAAAAATTCCAACACCGGGGCTATGGGGATTCGACACTTTTTAATTTCACGAGTCGTCTTGTGGGGTCAAGAAAGGGCCGAAAAAAAATTAAGAAAAAAAAAATCGTGCCGGAACACCCTTGTTGAATGGGTTGAATTAAAAAAAAAATCATTACCGGGGCTATCGCCATTCGCCACTTTTTTATTTCACGAACAGCTTTAGAAGGTCAAAAAAGTATGGAAAATGAAGTTTGAGGGGGAAATTCGTTCCGGAACACCCTTGTTTAAGGGGTTGAATTTTTGAAAAAATTCCAACACCGGGGCTATGGGGATTCGACACTTTTTAATTTCACGAGTCGCCTTGCGGGGTTAAAAAAGGGCCAGGAAAAAATTAAGAAAAAAAAATTCGTGCCGGAACACCCTTGTTTAAGGGGTTGATTTTTGAAAAAATTCCAACACCGGGGCTATGGGGATTCGACACTTTTTAATTTCACGAGTCGACTTGCGGAGTTAAAAAAGGGCCAGGAAAAAATTAAGAAAAAAAAATTCGTGCCGGAACACCCTTGTTTAAGGGATTGAATTTTTGAAAAAATTCCAACACCAGGGCTATGGGGATTCGACACTTTTTAATTTCACGAGTCGTCTTGTGGGTTCAAGCAAGGGCCGAAAAGAAATTAAGAAAAAAAAATCGTGCCGGAACACCCTTGTTGAAGGGGTTGAATTTTAAAAAAAATTTTTTTAATTCAACCCCTTCAACAAGGGTGTTCCGGCACGATTTTTTTTTCTTAATTTTTTTTCGGCCCTTTCTTGACCCCACAAGACGACTCGTGAAATTAAAAAGTGTCGAATCCCCATAGCCCCGGTGTTGGAATTTTTTCAAAAATTCAACCCCTTAAACAATGGTGTTCCGACACGAATTTTTTTTCCTTAATTTTTTCCTGGCCCATTTTTAACCCCGCAAGTCGACTCGTGAAATTAAAAAGTGTCGAATCCCCATAGCCCCGGTGTTGGAATTTTTTGAAAAATTCAACCCCTTAAACAAGGGTGTTCCGGCACGAATTTTTTTTTCTTAATTTTTTCGTGGCCCTTTTTTAACCCCGCAAGGCGACTCGTGAAATTAAAAAGTGTCGAATCCCCATAGCCCCGGTGTTGGAATTTTTTCAAAAATCAACCCCTTAAACAAGGGTGTTCCGGCACGAATTTTTTTTTCTTAATTTTTTCCTGGCCCTTTTTTAACTCCGCAAGTCGACTCGTGAAATTAAAAAGTGTCGAATCCCCATAGCCCCGGTGTTGGATTTTTTTAAAAAATTTAACCCCTTAAACAAGGGTTTCCGGCACGAATTTTTTTTTCTTAATTTTTTCCTGGCCCTTTTTTAACCCCGCAAGTCGACTCGTGAAATTAAAAAGTGTCGAATCCCCATAGCCCCGGTGTTGGAATTTTTTCAAAAATTCATCCCCTTAAACAAGGGTGTTCCGGAACGAATTTCCCTCTCAAACTTCATTTTCCATACTTTTTTGACCTTCTAAAGCTGTTCGTAAAATAAAAAAGTGTCGAATCAAATTTTTTTTTTTTTTCATTTCGTGGCACAGCATCGATGCAAACTTCAGGGTCCTGTGATCGTGACATAAAATTCACCGAAAAAAGTTTGCACGGACTCGGGTTCAAAATCGAGGTCGATTGCGGCCATTGTGAAAAAGTGTTAATCAATTCGTGTCCTATGATTGACAATGCATACGAAATAAATTGTCGGATCGTATTCAGTATGCGTCTTCTTGGCGTCGGTTTGAATGGCCTAATGAAATTTTGTGCATTTATGGACCTACCGCGCCCCATATTTCAGTCTTTTTACGATCGAATCATAAATTCGATTTCGATTGCCACTAAAGCGGTGAGCGCAATGAGCAAAAAAAAGGCTGCACTTGAGGAGCAGAGAATTTCGTTGGAAAATGGGGTGGCGGATGGAATTATCGTTTCAGGCGACGGATCGTGGCGAAGCCGCGGTTTCAGCTCGCTTTTCGGTATAACATCGCTAATCGGCTGGTACACTAAAAAAGTGATTGACGTTATGGTTAAATCGAAATACTGCAAAGCTTGCGAGCATTGGGAATAAAAAGAAAACACCGCGAAGTACTGGGAATGGAAAGCTACCCACGACGATGAGTGCCAGGCGAACCATAGCGGCTCCTCCGGAAAAATGGAAGTCTACGCAGCTATCGAAATGTTTCAACGGTCTGAAGAGCTCTATGGCATAAAATATAAATATTATATTGGTGACGGCGATTCTAAAACGTTTCTGGGCATATCGAATAACGATCCATACGACGGTTTCGAGATAAAAAAAAAAGAGTGCATCGATCATTGTCTAATAGACCGCGATACGATTCGTTCTAGAATAAATGAGCACGAATCTACAATGGTTGTAAATCTTTGTATGGATCTTGAATATCTTTATCGCGATTTGAAGACTTTCTGATCAAGTTTTTACACTTAATCAGAATGTAATGATCAAAATAAAAACTATTTTGCCGATAGTTATTAACACAAAAAAAATCTTTTTATTTTTAAATAACTAAAACGGGTGATACAGAAATGTTGAATTGTAATTATTTTAATTGTAATAAAAATGTTGGGTTTTTAATGCTTTCGTGTGAAGTTAAACTGTTCGCATCAAAGTTCTAATTTGGACTGATTCGAGTGACTGGCAACAAGACCTCAAATCTCCTAGAAAATATATTGTTTTTTGTTAAGATGAAATTCAACGCTCATTGGTTGTTATTTTGAAATGGGATGGGTCATCAAGGTTTTGTCGCCAATCACCAAAGTAAAATCCTCCTCCATGAGTGGGAGGGTTAAAAATTACGGGCCCACATGTTTGGCCAAAGCAAAAAATAGTGGCACAAAAAATACATAAAATAAAATATAATTACATGAGCAGAAATTTTATATAGGCAAAAAAATGGTCGCTTGCCTGAAGGGTCAAGCGACAACTTCTTTACTTTACAAGTTAATCTTTATTTCTCCCAAAAACTTATAGACGCCTGAATTGTAGATGTCATAAAAGGATTAAACGTTAAAGACGCTGGTACCATTATGCGCCTACAAGTAATTTGGGAAAAAATAACTGATTGGAAAATTTTATTGTTACCATCTGGACACCAGACATTGGAAATTCCAAGTCCAGGCTCGTCCAGTGGATTATGACCCCTCCATCGTAGATCAAGAGAGAGATAGAAACTCTTACCTGACGACGCCTTTGGGGTACGATTGATTGAATGAATAGAGTTTTCGATCGAACTAACAATGATATTTGAAATTGATAATGTTGTACCATAACACGCAACAATCATGTCCAAAAACGTATGGGGACGCGCCTCCGCGAAATCGTGATAAAAAAAGGATTGTCTGGCAGAGGAAAGCTCACCGGAAAATTGATTGACGAGTTGAGCACATATTACGGCTTGGCTATTCGGAGGAACAGCGATGATGTTGACAAAATGAGGAAGGCAATTTGGGCAACTATCAAACATAAAATGTCCACAGACAGTGAGCCACAACATGACGATTGCCCGGAAGGAACCGAGTCGTGGTGTTCGTGGCAGCGCGCGGTCGCAAATGGTGATATTTCTAAATATCGCCATAAACCGTCTCTTCCTCAGGAAATATTGGAGGCAATTCAGCCAATCTTCGAAAATTTGAGCAGGGACGATTTGCTGCAGCGTTGTTTGGGCGGCTATACGCAAAAGAATAACGAAAGCTACAATAAATCAGTTTGGGCAATAGCCCCCAAGTGCCAGTCCGGAAGCAAAAAAATCATTGATATTGCAACTGATATCGCGGTATTAGTGTTCAATGATGACCTGAGAAGTCTCATGAAAGTACTGGAGACGTTGGGGATAACCATCGGCCCAAATTGTTTCAACTTTTGCGTTGAGACCGACGCAGCGCGGATCCAGCTCGCGGAGCGGTCGTTCACAGACGCTGCAAAAGAAGCGAGAAAAGCCTTAAGGGGACCGTATGGTCTAGAAATTTGAAAAAATCGATTTTTTTTTTTTCGATATGTCGAAAGTATAGTATCTCAAGAATATACTGTGAAATTTTCATGCGGAAATTCTCAATATTACAGCTTCTACAGCCCATAACGCAGGTAGAGAGCGGTCCGCGACACGAAAACGTTCAAAGCCTTATTGGACACAAAGCCTTACGGGGATGATTTTTTAGTTTGCAAAAAAGAATGTGTTTTGCATGTTAAAAAACGTTTGTACAAACGTGCTGTTGATGCGAAAAAAAAACATGCACAAATAAAGAAAGCAACAAAGAAATTGACAGAAAAAGAAGAGGGAAAAAAGACACAGCGGAAATCGATAAATAAAACACCGAAGCGTCAACAATTGACGAATAAATTATTGCAAGAGCTGTCAACTTATTACGGTCTAGCAATTAGACGTAATTCAGATTCGACTGAAGGGATGAGAAGTGAAATATGGGCAGCATATTATCACAAAATTTCAACAGATGAAAATCCGCAACACTCGTACTGTCCTCCAGGTTCCGAATCGTGGTGCAAGTGGCGTCAAAGTGAGGCTGCAGGTACTTTAGACACCTACGAGCACCCACCTGCTCTGTGCGATGAAGCACAAGAGATATTAAAACCAATTTATGAAGAATTGACAGCAGAGACTTTATTGGAAAGGTGTATTGGCAGTAATACGCAGAACAATAACGAAAGTTTCAATGCTTGCGTGTGGCACCTTGCGCCGAAACATCTGTTTGCCGGAAAAAAAATCATTGATATTGCCACTCACATTTCCGCTTGCATATTCAATGAAGGATTTGCATCCCTATTGAAAATAATGGAGACCATGGGCATAACAATCGGGCCACAAGCGGAGCAACTAGCGCAAAACCGAGACGAGCTGCGAGTATCGAGCGCCAACCGTAGGAGCACGAACAACTCCAAAGAGGCTCGGACAGCTCGAAGAAATGAAAGGAGTGAGGAAATCTTGAATTATGAACGTTCCGAAGGAATCCTATATGGTGCCGGAATCGCGGATTAACTGTAAGTATTCAAAATTTGCTCAATTTTTGAAAATATCTGTACCTCAAACTTTAAACTCATTTATCTCGAAACGACTTTTTTCGGCACTGCGCAGGTGAAAACAAAAAAACTATTCAACCGAATCACTTGAAATTTGGATATGTTGTTCACAACATGTATGGCTATCGTCGGAACTACAATCATAATTTTATTTAAATAATTTCTTATTGTTTATACTAAAAAACTAGTGAAAAAAAAACCCGATTTTACGAATTTTTTTTCAAAAGCGCGCCATTTTGTCAATTTTTAATTTTTTCGATTTGTTCTAGTCCCGACCATAACTGCACTCTTTCTGATTAAGAATCTTCTTGAATTTTGTGTTTCAGATGAGTAGAAGTCTCGGATCGATCTTCACCGTCCGGGTCGGATTTTTCGAGAGGGTCGTCTTCAATGCCAATTATATGATAATAAACACTGTTTTTAAAATTAAAAAAAAATTTTTTTGTATACTTAATAAAGGTAGTAATAAACCCGAAAAGTTAAAACATCGATTTTTAAATTTTTTAAGGCAAAAAAAAAATCGTGAAAATAGGTGAAATTTTCGTGCTCTAGACCATACGGTCCCCTTAACAAGTTCGAGGAAAGAATCAGGAGACAACGATTTGCTTCTTGAAGGCCAGCTATATGGTGCCGGCATCGCTGATTGAAGGTAAATATTTTTTTTTTTAATTTATAACATAAATTAACAAACCTAAAAGTTTGAACGCGTTTTTCTCAAAACCACTTTTTTGAGTGCGGCACGCAGCAGAACTCGAGCAATTTTTATCCGATCGACTTCAAATTTTTACTGTATCAATAAAAGTAGATTATCTAGAGAAGTACATAAGATTTTTTCGATATCTCAATAATTATGAAAGTTATAGCCTATTTTCGACGAGAAATTTTGCTCAAAAATCATTCTTTAATTTGAAAGGCGTGCCTATTTTTTAAAAATCAATATTTTTCCAAATCCCTATGTACTTCTCTTCAAAATATCATATTATTAACGAATACACTCGGCATTTTTTTTCAGATCGACGTTGAAGAGAGTTCTGCTGCGTGCCGCGAACCACCGTGGAGATGACGCGAGAGCTTCCCCAGCGCCACCATGCGGCGTGAAAAATGTGAAAAAATGTTTTTTGATACATTAATAAACAAGGAACAAAACCCAAAAAATTTTTTTCGAATATCTCTTTTTTTCCCACAAAAAAAAATTCTTGAAAAATGTGAAAAAAATAGGGGGTCACAGTAGTGTTGTCCCTTAAAAAATAAAAAAAATTTAGAATGCCCCCGAAGTTAGCCTCTCCGTATTGACTATAATATTTTTTTTTTTTACATATCGCTTGGGGGTCATTCAGTGGTGTATGGTATTGCATTCAAACCATTCAGTGATATATCGTTTTTTCGAGAAATAAATTTTAAAAATTGGATCTAAGCGATAACTTCTAAACATCATCGATCCATCGAATCGAATTTTGCATATGGTAAATATTTAGGATCGTGACTCCCCTTAAAATCGGCATGCAAATTTTTTTAAAGGTTTGTTATTATCATCGTAACTACTCGTATTATGTTGGCACATGATCTTTTTTAGACTGAAAAAAAAACGTTTTTTAAGGAAAAAAATGATTTCCCTTGTAAATTTTTTTAAAGGTTTGTTATGATTTCTCAACATCATAACTACTCATTACATGTTGGAGCATGACCTTTTTAGGGCTTAAAAAAAGAAAAAAATATTTTTCATTTTGAATTATTCAATGAAAGAAAAAAACGATTTTGGAAGTGAATAAATGATTTTCGGTGTTATAAAATCTTTTTTTATTTAGGATTCGTTCCCCGGATAATTCATCCCCGCTGATTGAATATAATTTTATTTTCATTGTATATAATTTGCATTGTATATAATTTGCAAGTGGAAACAGGCATTGGCGTGGAATAGCGGGGTGTATAGAATCGCAGGGTGCGTGGAATCGCGATATGTGTGGAATGGTAGAGTGGGTTTGTATCATCTCGGTGTGTGTACGTGGAATAGTGGGGTTTGTAGAATCGCAGGGAGCGTGGAATCATGTTGTGCGTGGAATAGTGGGGTTTATCGCAGGGTGCATGGAATCACACTGTGCGATTTCATGCAACCTGCGATAAACCTCACTATTCCACGTACGCAAACCGAGATGATACAAACCCACCCCACTATTTCACATCTGCGATGGAATTCCGATTCGTGAAATTCCGGGAGGCAAATTTTCTGGGGCGAATTTGCTTTGGATCAATTTTCTTGTTACCAAAAAATTTACAAAGGAAATCATTGTTTACATCAAAAAAAAATTTTTTTACCTCAATTTTTTTTAAGTCCAATAAAGGTCATGCGCCAATATGTAATAAGTAGTTATAATTTTTAGAAATCATAACAAATCTTTACAAAAATTTACGAATCGATTCTAGGGTGAGTCGCGATTCTAAATAATTACCAGGATTTTTTATTAAAGGTTAATAGGTTTAAATGCATTTGACTATTAATACTTTTATAGTTTTAATTTATTTAATGACTTTTTGTGAAGTTTAGAGTTAATTTCTGAGCAGGTTTGAATTGGTAACTTTTGTGAGATTATAATTTGATTGTTAAATTTTTGTGAGGCTCTCTTATAACGTTTTGTGGGGATTTTGAGTCGAGATTTTTTACCGGAACAATTATTTGGGGGAGCAAAGTACTTGTCTCAACTTTGTTTGCAGCATTTGTGCTGTTTTTTTGCGGTAAATAAACACACATGCAACCGAACGGAACTCGAGCAAACACGAATAACAATTACTTTTACCGTTTATTAGCGAAATATTATGAAATTCGGGGGCGGGCGCTCGGGCATGGGAACAGTCATAGCGTAAACTATAGTTCATCATTCGTAAATACGCAAAATTCTATTCGATTCGATGGATCGTTGATGTTTAGAGGTTATCGCTCCGATCCAAATATTCAAATTTATTTTTTGAAAAAACGATATGTCACTGAACGATCTGAATGCAATACCATACACCACTGAATGACCCCCGAACGGTTTGTAAAAAAAAAAAAAATATTATAGTCCATACGGGGGGGCTAACTCCGGGGTTATTTTTTAATTTTTTCTATTTTTTAAATAATAAACCACTCAACGTTCTAAATGTGACACCGTACACCACTGAACGACCACCAAGCGATTTGCAAAAAAAAGTCAATATAAATATTATGAGGGGGCTAATTCAGGGGGTAATTTTTGAAATTAATTTTTCGAAAAAATGATAAACTACTCAACAATCTAAATATGACACCGTACACCACTGTACGACCCCCAAGGGATTTATAAGAAAAAAAATCAATTTAATCAATTTTGGGGGGCTAACTCAGTGGAGGTCTGGTTAACACATAAAATAATATTTCTATATGCTGTACCGGCAATGATTTGAACTTGTCAGATCAGAGTTATTTGTTTTGAGAAAAGTGAAAATTTTGCAGTTGCCATTTTTTTTCAACAATTTTTGTCCATTTTTCGAGAGTTAGTGGGAATTAATAATGGCGGTGGCAAAAGTGACAAGGGACAGAATGGGCAACGTCGATTAGCAGAAACCAACCTAAGTGAACTTGACTCCCCGACTTTGACTTTTTGAATTTTTTCTAGTTCTAATCGTCTGTGAGTCGTTAGTGAGTTATTGTTAGAATAAAATAAACGTTTGTCACGTGAGTCTATCGTTGGAAAATGAAAATTGAAAATGAACATTAAGTTAGCTGCCCCGATTTTCATTTCAAATGCTTATTCGCGAGTTTAATTGTAGGTCAATCGATGTGAAATCGTTTGTAGAAGGCAAAGATCACGATTAAAACGTTTGTTAGATGCTTGTTTATGTAAAAAAAACTAGCTGAAACCACGTGACTTTTCACGTGGCGCTTTTTCGCAGCGGTCAACTTGCGAAATTGCGAATAGTTCCACTCTGCTCGGCCGAGTCTACAGATTTAATCGTGTCATAAGCGATTAATCATTTTCGTTGGTAGATACTCACCAAGTTTTTTCAAATCATTTATAAGCTGTAAGTAATTTCTGCAATTGTTCAAAAATTTATTTCGAAATTATATAAAAAATGTAAATATCGTAACAGGAAAATAATTGTTTTTCGATGTTTTGAGCTGAACGTTATTTATATTGAATCCTCAGACAAATGATTTATTTCCCAAGTCGATTTCATGGAATAAAAAACTAATTTTTTGTTGCAATATTAGTACAGTTATTTTGACCTATTCAACAGAACAGATTTCTGATTCAACACGTTCAACTTGAAAAAAAATTAAAGTTTATCTCAGGATCAATTATTATCATTAAACACACCATTATAAATGTCATATTAATTTTTTTCTTTATTAGGGAAAACTTTTAAGGGTTAGACAAATTTCAAAGATGTCCAAAATTCAATATTTCAATTACTCCAAAAAATGGAAACAATCTCAACATTTTGGTAATTAACAATCATTGATAGGAACGAGGGAAAATATGAAATTACGTGAATCAAATTTGACTCGAGCTTTTAATTGATAAATAGAGAAGAATTGGTAAATAAATAAAAATATGATATATTACATATTTATAAAAATTCTAATTTTATTATGACAATAAAAATTTGTGAATAAAACTGAAATATTGAATTTTGTTCATCACTTTATACAATACCTTCATCTCGAGATATTGATCCATTAAAAAGTTTTGTATTAGGATAAATCACATGATTATTAATCAATAGTTTGTTTCGTTATTGTTTTTTCTTTTATATATTTGTATTATCATTCGTATTTACAAAAGGTCGTTCATTAATCGTTAATATTTCAATATCGTAATCGTTAATGTGTCATAACTTTATTCCTGAGTGACCATTCATCGTAAGACTCTCCTGTTATTTATTTCTTTGTTTTTTTTTCTCGTCCTCTCGCTTCAAATTCAAGAATCTGTGGCTACTTCGCGTTCTGAATTCTTTTATTTTTCTTTGTATACGATCGCAGCAGGATCGTGTTGATTCTAGCAGCGTACAAGAGAGGGGTTGGGGGGGATCGAGGTAGCAACGTGAAAAATTTACAAATACACTAAAATCATTATAAAAAAAAGGGTATAAAAACAATAATTAAACAAGATTTTAAATAGATAGATGTCGCAAGGCTTCGAGTACTATTGACAAAATGAAAAATTGTTTAGATTTAAAAAATTTCATTTCTTTTCTTCTAATTCTTATTATTTTTCGCTTTTAAAATCATTTTTTACCATAATTATTTTCTTTTCTCTCTCGAATAACAATCTAATTGAACAATCGCTTATATTAAAAATCACCAATCACGAATGCAAGTTTGGCCGTATGCGGGTAATATAAATGTATTGGTAATTCCTTCGAAGCTATCGTCAAAGGCTCTTGTTTCTTTTGTTTACCTTTTATATGTACGTGTGTGTGTGTGTGTGTGTGTGTGTGTGTGTGTGTGTGTGTGTGTGTGTGGGTGTGTGTGTGTGTATGTGGTTATTTTTGTTGTCAAAATGAATATCACAATAAGTACATGAGCTTTTTTTAAATGAAAATTTTCTTCACAAGTATACAAGCTACATAATAATTGTGGTAATAAATCAGAATCATTCATTCGTTCACAATTCTTTTGTTCAAATTCTTCTTCACGCACTCTAATTCGTAACTATTGTGTTTTTTTTGTTTCTTTCAAAATTCCCGTTTAATTAATATAATTGGTTGATGAAACTATAATAGGTATAATTAAGTCGTTACAGGTATTTGGTAGTGATGATCAAGATGACTAGACGCCTATGTATACGTTCTTGATATGAAACGCGGTAGAATTTACTTTTCCTTCGTTTTTTTTCTTCCTTTTCTTCTTGTTTCGTTACAAACGAGTACTTAATTGATAAAATCTCTACAACGATCATAATTCGATGCGGCGATGATACGAACATTACGTTTCATTTTATTTATTCATCTTTTGTTTATTTTATTTATTTATTCTTTTTTCGTTTGTGCTCACGTTACTTCCATGAGTCTCGTTACTTCGTGTGGTTTTTTATTTTTATAATTTCAGTATCAGTGTTTTTTTTTCCCAAATCGATTTTCAACTTCCATTCGTTTATTAATCGTGTTGTGATTGATTCCGTCGATTTTTTCTTGGCACGCATATCCAAGGCTTTCCTTCTGCGATTGAACGAGAAGCTTTTTTTGTTTTTTTTTTTTTAAGTCCTGCACATGCGTCACCCTGGAATGAAACGCTTTGACTTTTTCTCTGCAGATCCGTTCAGGAAGACAAACTTATCTCTTTGGCACCGTGGATTTATTAAACCGAATTTCTTTTTCGCGTTTTTTTTTCTTTGCTGAATTTGTAATAATTTGGGAGTAAATTAGGAATGATAGAATTCTGCTGTTACGTGGGTGGACATTGTTTTTGTATTGCGTCTTTTACATTTTTGTCAATGATCAAATTTGGCTCTCTTTTTCGTTCTTCTTTTTTTTAATCGTCTTGGGATCGTCGTCCAGGCAATGGCAAATTATAATTAGGCTTATTATATGTAATATGAATCTAGGAAAATTGATCCAAGGAAAACTCGTCCCGGAAAATTCGCCTCTAGAAAAATCATCTCCGGAAAATTCGCCCACCGGAAAATTCGCCCGACAGAAAATTCGCCCGCGGAAAATTCACCCACGGAAAATTCGCCTGACGGAAAATTCACCCGCGGATAATTCACCCACGGAAAATTCGCCCCCAGGAAAATTCGTCCCCGAAAATTTTGCTCTTGTTTGCTTGTTTCACAGCCACTGATACATGCTCCGTCACATGTAGGGAAAAGATATATACCACAAATTATAAATCTAAAATTGATTTTATTTTCTTATCTTGAATTTGTAGCATGTCGGGATGTGTGCGTGGAATCGTTGGACGTGTAGAAATAGGAGGGTGGGTTTGTAGCACATGTGGAAATAGTAGGGTGGGTTCGGGTCATCTTTAGGTTGTTGTTTAAATAGTTGGGCATGTGGAAATAGTAAGGTGGGTTCGGGACATCTTTGGGTTGTTGTTTGAATAGTTGGACACGTGGAAATAGTAGGGTGGGTTCGGGTCACCTTTGGGTTGTTGTTTGAATAGTTGGGCATGTGGAAATAGTAGGGTGGGTTCGGGTCACCTTTGGGTTGTTGTGTGAATAGTTGGGCATGTGGAAATAGTAGGGTGGGTTCGGGTCATCTTTGGGTTGTTGTTTGAATAGTTGGACACGTGGAAATAGTAGGGTGGGTTCGGGTCATCTTTGGGTTGTTGTTTGAATAGTTGGACATGTGGAAATAGTAGGGTGGGTTCGGGTCATCTTTGGGTTGTTGTGTGAATAGTTGGGCATGTGGAAATAGTAGGGTGGGTTCGGGTTATCTTTGGGTTGTTGTTTTAATAGTTGGGCATGTGGAAATAGTAGGGTGGGTTCGGGTTATCTTTGGGTTGTTGTTTTAATAGTTGGGCATGTGGAAATAGTAGGGTGGGTTCGGGTTATCTTTGGGTTGTTGTTTGAATAGTTGGGCATGTGGAAATAGTAGGGTGGGTTCGGGTCATCTTTGGGTTATTGTTTTAATAGTTGGGCATGTGGAAATAGTAGGGTGGCGCCTACATCAGTCGTGTTTTCCACAATTCCCCTTGGCTCTCGCATTTCCAATGCGATACAGAGTGCATTAGGAAAAAAAGGCTGTGAGTATACACTCGAGAGTAAAAGCATTCAAGATAAGAAAATGAAATATATTTTAGAATTATAATTTGTGGTATATATCTTTTCCCTACATGTACCGGAGCATGTATGACTGTCTTATTTATTATTATTATTAATATGAAACATTAAATCAACAAGAGCAAGTTTTCCGTGGGTGAATTTTTCGCGGGCGAATTTTCCGTCGGGTGAATTTTCCGATGGGCGAATTTTCCGGAGACGAATTTTCCGGGGGCGAATTTTCCAGGGCGAATTTTCATTGGATCAATTTTCCTGTTACCATGTAATATATATGTATCGGGACACATTCATTCTCTCTCGTATATAGAAAAAAAACGAGACGATTAATTATTCGATTAATAAATCGTTCGTCGCAATGATTATTTACAAACTTTCGTAAATCTTCATGAATTAATTATTCTTTTTCTTCATTATTTTTTCGCTATGTTGCTTCGAGCTCACAAGGAATTAAATGGTTTCGTTTTTTTTTCAACATTAATAAACTTTTATCAATAAAATCAATATCACATAATTAATATTAATTATTAATACAGATGGAATGTCGCTTGGCTCACGTTACGCACCATACAATGAGGCTTTTTCTTTTGCTTCAAGATTCCCAATCTCACACACACTCGAAAATTCAAATTTAATAGAATTTTTCTTTTGAGCTTGTCAATTCATTTATTTATCTGAAAAAAAATTAACTTGACGACAAATTTATAATTTTTTCTCAACAGTAACAGTCACTAAGTTTTTAACAAAATTTCATTACCAATAAAAATGTTGAGTTTCACTTTTTTTTTTGTCAGTTAGTTAGTTAGTTGGTAGAGTCGAGTTAAATATTTCATTCGTTAGGAATCTTTTTGATTCAATTTCTATCAATTTATAGGTTCGGAATAATGTTCATTCACCCAACTCTTTCTCTCCCTTTGCTTTTTATCCAACGATCGAACGATTGTAGAAATAATTTCATGAAAAATCCATAATTACGAATAATTTAATAAAAATGAAATTGTTCAAGGGTCTTTTTTTTACATCGTAGGAACAATTAACGCGATGAAAATACTGCAGTCACGCATTCCTCGTCGTTAATTATTCGAAAAATTGTCGAATGGCTCGAGTTGTTAATTGAAAGTTCGATTAAATTTTACATTTACAATTACAGTCATTCGTGTCATTGATTTTTTTTTCTCTTTATCCATTAAAAATTCAATTTTCTGCACGCAGACAAATTTTTACGTAAGGCTCATCAATCACGTGGGTGGGGGTAAAATTTTCGAATGACGAAATTTCGAACAGCTAAAATAGCGAATTTTAACATACAGTTATCGATATATATATATATATATATATAATTGTATGTTAAAATTCGCTATTTTAGCTGTTCAAAATTTCGTCATTCGAAAATTTTACCCCCACCCAATCACGTACACACTCACTAAAAAAAAATTACACATCGTTTTTTCACAATTTTTTTCCAGCTTAATTTCGCTCCCATCGAAGTCACCGGTGGCTGTTTTTTTTAATATTTTTTTTCGTGCAGCATACACGTGATATTCCTATCGGAATTGCCGAATGATTTTTTCTCATGACAACGTTTTTCAAATCTTTTTTCCTTGTACGATGACTTTTTTTTTCGTTTTTCGTTAATGCTCTATTTATAAATATCGCACTACAACGAAAACGATTCTCTAGCTGTCACACGTTTTCGGTGGATTTGAGTTTTATTTATTGTTAATTAAAATAGAATTACTCAAAGGGTATTCCTAAATTAAGATGGCAGTAGAGTAATGTTTTTCGTATCTCGATACAAAGTGGTAACAACTTTATTATTGTTGCAACAATTATTCAACGAAATATAAAAATTTAAGCAATATTTGGAAATGAATTTCTTTCTATTCAATGGTTGTTCAATTTATAGAAATATTCCTGTGTAGCTTTTGAATGTCGAAAAAAAATTGGTTATTCAGAAATTGGCACGTTCGGTTGCAAAAAATTTCGATGAAAAATTGGAAGTAAATTTTTTCCAAACATTTCTTTTTAAGAAAAAAAAAAAACTAAAAAAAAAACTAGAATCGAGTTGTTACGTGATTGTAACGAGATAAGATCTTTAACATTGTCGAAACGGCGTAGCTTAACAATAATACTCCTTAAATTTTTACGACTCTGATTGAAGTTTATTTCATTTTGTTCGTTTTTTTTTATTCCTCGTTGCATAAATTTGCATGAATATCATGTAAAAATTTGCGGATGCATAAATAGCCAGTCCCGTCTCAAGTATTCTCGAAATGTTGACAAAAAAAATTGCATACACACAAACACGCGCGCACACGCACGCAGACGTTGCTCTATGGATTAAATGTATATAATTTCGATTGAATAAATTTTCCCAAACGAGTCCCGAGCGCGTCTCGTAAAGATACAAATTTTCGTCTCGTTTTAAACGCTTCAAACTTTTTCTTCTTCTTTCCATCATAATCTTTCATTCTTTCGTTAAAAATGCGATAACCACGCGATTCACGGGACATTCGAGGATTATAAATACGATAAAATGTGGCGCGAATAACGTTTTTTTTTTGGATATCGAAGAGAGAGAGAGAGAGAGAGAGAGAGAGAGAGAGAGAGAGAGAGAGAGGATTTAAGAATTGTGCAAATGTGATCCCCCGGATTTTGCTAGTTTACGTTTAATCCCTTCTCCGTACGATAATTATTATTATGTTTTTCTTTCTTTCTCCAAATTACACGATGATGATACTGTGTATTATTAATTCTTGTTAAAAATGTGGGGAGATTCTTTTAATATATTGGATCGAAGAAATTCGAACGTGAGTGTGATCCCATATTGATTTTTTGTTGTTGTATCGATCGAAATAGGTTCGCTCGTGTTTTCAGCCTAATTTCGCAGTGAGAGTATCGATGTGAGTTCACGAGACTCCGATTTCTTATTACATTATATTATTATTCTCAAGCGATAATTCGTTGATCGCCAAGGCTTACAATATTTCATCTCCATATTTATTCGTTTTTATTTCTTATTACCATTCAGAATTCGTCGTGATTCGAGTATACGTGTTTTTTCCTTGATGATAATAATGCATGTGTGTGTGTGTGTATTTGTGAAAAGCGAAGAGAGTCGGAAGCAGTGATGTTGGATGGTGGTTTAACTTGGTCCCGAACATGAGTGAGAGTCTTGCTTTATTTTTTATGTTCTTTTTATTATTTTCATTCCTTCATTATTCGCTTCATATTATATTCTCAAGGCAAAAAAAGAAAACGTTAAAAAGTAAAACAATCGAATCGCTGATTCACCGTCTTATTTACCTTTTTATTATTTTCTAGTAATTATTGGAAACGTTGACCCGTTTGAAAATTTCATTTTTCCATAATCACTTCTTCTCCCTTTTTTTTATTATTATATCTTTCGTTTTTCCTCTCATCGACTAGATTTTATTTCCAGCATTCTTAAATCCCATTGTTTTTTTTTCTTGTTGTTGTTGTTGTTGTTTTAATAAATTACTTTAGCTAGCTACTAAAAACTACGACTTTATAGCTATAATTATGCTATAATATTCGTGCGAAACATTGGGAATTGTTTTATTTTTTCTTCTTTTCTAATTCTTTGTTTTTGTTTTCGTTCTATCGCTCGCCCCCCCCCCCCCCTTCTGCCACTCCTTTCTCATCGTTTGTTTTCTTTCCCTCGTTATGGCAGTATTTACAGTGTACGAATGTTCGTCACAATCTCGAGTCCGAACGATCTCAAACAACGATCCTCTAAATGGCAATAAAAATCGTTGGAAATCGATCGTTGAATGTTTTTTTTTTTTCATAGGAATATTCGAGATTTTGGAATAAAATTCTTCATCAACACTTTGGCCTTAATGCATAATAAACTCGACCGTGGTTCCTTCGACTCTATATATATATATATATATTCATATACATATATCCTAAGGCGCTATTATATATATTTATATATATATATATATATTCAATTAGTTATACTAAACTAATATTTACATTACAAGCACGATCATTTTAATTGAATTAACTAGCGTTCAAGACTGTACGAATTTTTTTCCCTTGGAATTCTTCACTCTGCACCATTTGCACGTTTTTTTTCATGTTTTTTCTTTTATGTTTCGATCCTCGTATCCGGCTCGTTGATTTCACTGTGAGAATACACGTGGAGGGAACGAATGCATCAAATTGGACGTCAAAATCGACTGTTACTATTTTTAATGAAATTTCAATTGTTTTTTCGTCTTTTATAAAATGATTTTTTTTGTAAATTGTTTTGAATGAATTTGTCCTGGTTTTGTTGCAAATATAAATTATGAATTTTGAAATTTTTCTATTTTCTCGAATTATTATTTAGTTTTAACTTCTCCATGCACTTTTTTCGTGAATTTCCGTTCGTAGAAACAAAAATAGCAGAATGAAATAAAGCAAATTATTTTATAATTTCTTTACATGGTTAGTTTGGTTTTTACGATATATTCATTTTTTTTTACGAAGGAACATTGAAACGTCGAAGAAAAGAAATCAAATATGTTGGAAGAAAATTGGAAAAGTGAATGATACAAAAAAATTGTTGCAATTGTCAAATTTTGATTGAAAAGTAATAACAGTATTTATAATGATTTTTCAACGATTTAGAATCCTGAATTGTGTCCCCTCCGAGTGATTTCAACCTGCTAAATATTTCGTATGATTCGTTCGAGTTTTTCACGTTATTTACAAAAGAAGAACTATCATATAATTGAGATATTTAGTTCGCGGTTGTCCGTTGATCTTGGAGCCGTTGTCTTCGCCGTTTTCGCTCGCAGTATCGTTTTTAACTTCGATAATTGTTTCGAGGCGATCGACCGAAGTGGTGACAGCAGCTGTGGCAGCTTCGGCACCATTGTCATGATTATTCAACGGCGGATCACTTTCGATCGTATCGTCCGAATCAACGTCGATCGAACGATTGTTAACGTGAATTTTGACGACTGCGTCAACCGGATATTTCGTGCCTTCGCTCGAGGACGAGGTCGTTTGGCACGAGCTGCCATTCGTACCCGATCTCGAATGACACATGCTCTCACATTTCGGACATATCGAACCCTCCACACTCGTCGTTTCCTCCTCAGCTGACATCTGACATTGAAAACATATGAGATCGGGATCGTCCTGTTCACTCGAAAAATTACAATGGGCACATCGTGAAATATCGCTGTTCCCATTCGATCCATTACAAAGTGGGCACGGCGGACTCTCTTCCGATTCCTCAAGATAATCCTGATCCTGCGATCCATTCCCTTCTCGATCTTGTCGCCTCTTCCATTCTCGTTCATCCATCTCTTTGCGTCTCGGCGAACGATCGCATATTTGAACAGGGCTCCTGTAATTTTTATTTTATTTAAAACTTTTATTAAAATCGTTTTGATTTCATTATCTTTTGGCTTTTTTTTTTACTAAAATCCTTTGTAATTATGTTCGTTACAATATTTTGGAACTATTTCATCAATCGCCGAACCGATTTTTCCGAACGTGAACCTTACAACGGAGTCAAAATCGACCCGAATCTTCTCTTTAGCATAAAACGTTCCTCGTATGCGATAACAAGGTTTAACTGTATACCATTCTCTTCGTTTTTTCATAACAAAGAGAATGACGTGTGATAAAGTCACATTTGGTGAATATTTAATGATGAAAATGGTATAAAACGAAAAAAATATCGAAAAATGCAGAAAAGATGTTTTTTATTTTTTAATTGGGGTCGTTTTCGATCCAAGCAACTTTGGGAGCTGGTAACTCGTGAAAAAATTGGTATTTTTCGACAATTTTTTTTTTTTTTTAAATAGAAACGCTCCTGATCCAACGAATGGTGCAACGTTCAATGTCCAGAAAACGATTTTTTTCACTTTAGAGTCGAAATCAGAAAAAGTGCATTTCAATTTAGTCGAAAATCACAGTTTTTGCCTGGGTCAAAATGACCCAGCGGTAGTAATTTAGAGTTCAATTGCCTTTTACATTTATACTTTGGAAATGAAATGAGTAAATCTTGTAAAAAGAACAAAAAGAACGCCAAGTATTAAAAGTATCACCTTCAATTATTATCAACCAATGTCCTTGTTAATGAATTCAAAAAAAGTATCGAAATCACAATTTTTTAATGTAGCCAAGAAAGGTTGGTACAAAAACTTGGCGTGCATGTTTAAGAAAAAAAGTTCTGTGAAGAAACTTATTAGGAACTTTTTTCTTAACCATGCACGCCAAGTTTTTGTACCAACGTTTCTTGGCTACATTAAAAACTTGTGATTTCGATATTTTTTCTTTTTTTTGAATTCATTAATAAGGACATTGTTTGATAATAACTGAAGGTACTACTTTTAATACTTGACGTTCTTTTTTTTTACTTTTCAAAAGTATTTTTCCACGGATTTCACTTCTTTTTTGAAAATATAAACAAACGAGAAAGAGAGAGAGAGCGCGCTACGAGGAAGAAAGAGGGGTCGAGGCTTCGCGCGCTGTCTCTCTCACTCAGCGGCGCCCGAGAAGAGGGGGTAACCTCGTTCAGCGGACTGGGTGACGCGAAGTAGAGAAATGTCTATTATTATCAAAAGGACGTGTGTCCCATCTATTCAAGCGCGACTTACGCCTGTCTGTCTCCAAGAAGACAAATCATCCCGAAACGTTCGATTTTAATTCACTAAATTATCATATCTCAAGATTGGCTGGACGGATTTACTTGCAACAAAGACCAATAGAAAGAGAAAAATTGAAAAAAATTTGTCACCAATATTCAGATCTTTTACTCAAACGGTTCGTCCGTGAGAGCGATTTAAAAACGCTATGACGTCATAAAACCGGCATATTCGCGTATATAAGAGTGCGGCAGGGCTCGCGCTGGCTTTTTCTTTTAATACTTGGCGTCGAGCCGCTACCGCGTCTCTTGATCTCTTGATAAACGTCAATTACCTCGAATCGTGATAACGTTCTTGAATGTTTTTGGCCTTTCTCTCGTCACATTCATCGTCCTGGTGTTCGATTCGTCTATTGGCAGTACGTTGATCGATATCTGGATGATATCGGGGCGAGTTAGCAGGTTGGGAGCTTTTGTAAGAAGTTGGACTTTTTGTTTCGTGATGTTTGGAATCTGGATCACGTTGATGTTCACCGATTCTCGTTTGTTCTTGATCCTGAGTGCGTGAAGTAGAAGCGAAATTGGAGGGTGAGACAGGAATAGTTTTGGATCTTCGTTCAAAGCGTTCGGTGGGATTTTCATCTCGCCAATAGCGAGACGAGCCTTCAAACTTCATGGGACTTTTAACGATCGAACCGCTTCGACGTTCTTGCTGATTTTTCGTTGTACCAGAGCTTTTCGTTTCTACCTGACGATCGATTCTCTCTTCGACGAATCTTCCATATTGGCTCGGCGTTTGCGGCCTATAAGTACAAGTTTTCGAGCGTAAATCGCACTCTGTGCACAACAACAAATTCGATTTACTGCCCGGTTGCGACGTGTAACCGTTACAAGTCCCAATATATTTATCGTCCTCGTTGTCATCGCTCTCGAAGAAATGCTGACTGAGACTACCGATCGATTTGGCGTCACTCGATCTACCGTCAATCCTTCCCGAACTCAAAAAACTTCTCGTCTCCTCATCGTCCATTTTTAATGCCTCTTTATCTTCCACCGGCGTCGCTCCCGATATTCCAGCCTCGTCATCCACTCTCGAGCTACTCTCCTCCTCGTTCAAATATCTACGGACACGCTCCATTTTCGTTTTGCCACGCTCATTGCGCGGCCTTATTTCTCGTTAAATGAAGCTCTCCCGATTTCTCTCGGTGTCCTCGATACTCGACGTCGAGCTTGCTCCGCATATCTGCATCTCTATTTCCGCCAATCTGTGCTCAACGTCCCACTGCTGTTGATTCAATTTTACGCTCATTGTCGCGTTCTCCGTTTCCAAACAAACTAGACGCTCCCGCAAACGTTTTATCTCCGCCAGCAACGCTTCGTGACTACCCAACAACGGCGTCGCACCCTCCGATACTAGTTGAGTCATGCTGTTGCATGTCATACCTGCAATTTTTTTACGATTCATCAATATTTTCCCATTCGACGTCTTCTCCATTCTTTATTTTTCTATCCTAACATTATTTTTTCGATTCATCAACATTTTTCTATTTTACTCCTTAGCGGTTTGTCCATTTTTTTATTTTTTTCACAGAAACTTTCTTTTTTCAAGCTTATCAACGTTTTTTTTGTATTTTCCAAACAAAATCTCGATCCTTCGAGTTCACTAGGTTTTCACCGAGTTAACAGATTAGATAAAATTTGAAAAATTTGACGTTTTGTGTTTCTGGCCTTTGCAGAAATTTAAAAAAAAAGAAAAAAAAGAAAAATTTCGAAAATCTATTTATTGCTTTCAATAAATAAAATTTTTTGTAATTAAATTCAATAAATAGCAAACGCGAAGATTCCAGATTTAAGGGAAAATAGTTAATTTACAGTTTTTAAATGATATGCAATGAAAATTCTTTGCATCCCTGCTTGATTTTGCAATTTTTGAAATGATTAATATTTTTGTTAAATAAATTAAATTGGTTTTATAAAATTTTAATGAAAAAAATGATTTTACGATCGAAATTCCATCATGAAAATTCCTAAATTCATTTTTGGATTCCAATGTTTGTGAATTTCTACCAAAACTATTAACTCAATGATTTAATCTCCCTAATAATCGCTTATATAATGCAGATCATTAATTCCCGACCACGTTCGACCCTGAGTGGAGCAATAAATTATTTATAATTGTTAAAAAAAAACGAGAATTTGCATTTTCATGACCCAGTTACGATTTCTCACTCTAAATTGTATTTTCGTTAAAATTTTTTCTGAACAAATCCATAAATCTCTTTTTTCGATTTCTATCATTAAATCTTCTTGTACTGTTTGGTATACGTTTAATTACAAGAAAATGTAGACTGGATCTGTAGTGGAGATTGGGTAAGACACAAATTTCACCTGGGGAGCCATTAATACTTCATAAGGGTGCCCTCGAGCACACACGTTTCCTTCTACAAGATTAAGGAGGGTGCTCGATAACCATAACTCTCGTTCGAATCGATGCAGACGCCGTAACTTTACAGGAGTCGTTAAAAATATCGTTGACAGCCACTTTTTTTTACGAGGCTTTACAAATAAATATAAACATCGTGATATTATACGCGATATATATTTTTTTTGCTGCTCGTTTTGGAGGGATAATAAATAATTTATTGGTATTAAAAGTAAACTCATACGGCGTCACAACTTTCGTCATGAAATATTTATTGAGCAATGAAAAAAAGTCGTTTTTATTGCTACAAGAGTCTTTTTTTGTGGCCTTCATTTTGGAAAATTTCAAGCATCGAATTGATAATAAGAAAAAAATAAAAAGAATATCATTCGTCTGATTTGATAAATTTACATTTTTTTCCATTCCTGTCGTTAAGGTCTTTTCAAATATAACTCGTTCAATTTAGCGAATGAGAGATGAATTCGACATCGCGTCGAATAACAAAGCCTTCATCCTTTCGTGGCACAGGGGCGATGGGATCGGTTGAAAAACGAGAGAAAAACAAAAATGCGATGAAGAAAGACATGACGTTGCGCGATTGCGGTTGAACGAAATTGTGAATGATCGCAACGGGAAAATAAAAAAGCCGGAAGCGAAGGGTCTTTCCTGTCACTTTTTTGATCGTCTTTTTCATCCAATGAAATTCCCTCATGTCTGAATACTTTATCGAAGAAAAAGACCTGCCTGCTTTCCAATCTTTTCGCCTTGATCCATTCTCAGAACGAGACTCCATTCGTACGAAAATTCTTGCAAAATTTTCTCGCCCTCTTTCCCTCAGAGGGTGAAAAAAATTGTGGAAATCGTGATAAATTTCCGGCTAGTAATTATTTCATTTCCTCAGCTCGTTAAGACTTGTACCAAGCCTCACAAACGTCTCCGAGGGTAAATATAAATATTTATGTATGTATATAATATCTAAGCCTGCTTGCCAAGTGTCCACAGAGATAATTATGAAATTGGTAATTAAGGAGACCGAGGAAAAAGCCTCAAAAAAATAGAAGCTCTTTTTTAAGCTCGGAAAAAATTCTGCATTCAATTATGAGACTCTCTTTTGTTCTGGAAATGGTCTGCATTCGAAAAGGTCATTAAACAAGCTGCCTTTAGTATTTTTTTAGTTCCATCGGAAGCCAATAGTGGGTTTTTGAATGTTTTTTTTATGTCTCTCGTGTTTGATGACATCTTAATTTGCTAGGGGAAAAAGCATGTCAGAGACGAATGTTTGATTGGTAACGAGTCAAGTCTACCTATTAAGAAGGCTCCGTCACGAATGGTTCCCCAACAGAAAAAAAAAATAATTTTTAAGATATTCCTTTCGCGGAGGGCCGTATTTTTTGGGCGCATAAGCAGGGCCCTCCATATTTGTTCATAAATTAGGCCGCATTTTGTTTAAAAAAATGATAACCAATTATTAGTCCCAACTGTAAACATAAATCGAAAATTTCAGCTTAATTGTGTAAATTATGAAACTTTTTGATATTTTTTGGAGAGCTACATATGTCAACAACCGCACTGTCAAAGAGAGAAGCTGGACTTATTGTATTTGGTTAAAAAAAAACAGTGAAATATGAGTGAAAATACGTATAAAGTACGCAGTGACATTGGTAAAAATGTGAGCCGATTTGTAACGGGCAAAAACAAGAATGGCGTTAAAAATGTTGTAAAAACTGCCGAAGATAACAACCTCTTGAACGTCATGGCAACAAAAAATCGTCTGCTGATCACATTCTTTCAAGTTCTATCGTGAATATTTTTTTTCAAACGTCCGATGACTCTCTGTTTTTATCGTTGCTATGGAATCTTTAGAATTTAATTTAACCATAGGACAGTTTATATCAAACATCTATCATTATTTGATATATGAATTGTTAAATAGAAATGTGAGCAACAGGTCATCTCCATAAAGTGCCGTACAAATTAGACGACTTTCAAAGTTATAATTCTTTTCTAAAGTTTCGTTAACCTGGCTCGATATTTTTCCAGTGGACTGGGATGTGTTTTTACTTTTATGTACAAAAAAATCTGTTAATTGTAAAATATTCGAGTTCGAGAAAGGAATACTTTAAGTAAATCGTAGATAAAGCAGCCATATTCACGTATGCAAAGTTTCAGGTAAGGGAAACGACTAAATAAGAGAGATAAAAATTGTTAAACTTGAGATTTTTAACACAGAGCTTATGGAAAAGTCACCCTCGAAAGACTTGTATCAAGTGATATCTTCGCATTTACGCAACAGATATTGAAAGAAAACTACAGTAACGTTGATCAAGTTATAAGGATTCGAAATACAATAAAAAACTTTTGGATCAACGACTTACGTAAAAAGATATATTTAATGTTAAAATGTCTGAATACTTGAAGTTCTGACAGGTTTCGCAACCGTATAAAGATTCGACAGTGTGGCAGAAATTAGGTTTTCTGTATAACGCAGAAGCGCATGCGCGAGAATTAAATCATCAGTTACCTAATCTTACATTCGTTCGTGATTGACGTATAGGTAGAAAAGTTGGTTTCATCGTAATAAAATAAATAATTTAATCGATTAATCACACCAGTTATCTATTTCTCAACAATGATGAAAAATTAGTTTTTATTACAAAGTAAATAGACATCTTAGAAATTTAATATCACATAGCGTTTACTAAAAAATGATAAATATCTTAATAAATTACTAAAGCAAAATATATGTATCTAATCAAGTCATTCTGAGCTGTTAAACTGTTTGATCAATGCATTTTTTGAATAAACAACACACCGCAAGCTCTTTTAAAAAATGAAAATTTTGTACACAATAACACGCGACGACCCGCGGTTGGCTGGGTGTCATGAGTACGACAAAGAAATTAGAGGAGAGTGTGAGATGGAGAATTGCGACGTTGCCGTACTATTCTATGCAGTACCGTAACATTAAATTTTACTAATTTTACGGTATTTATTTATCGATGTACAACTAATGATTTTTGTATAAAATTACCAATAATAGGTTTATAACCAACTGTATCATGACAAACATACGAATTACTAAAAAACAAAAAAGGGCCCTGCTTATGCGCCCATGTAAACCGACCCTACGTGATGGAGTTTCCTTAAAGATATATGAGCGCTAGGCTTGATTTCAGATAAAGTTCTGATTTTTTTTATATGCTATAGTCCAAGCTTGATACTCGATGTCTGTGAAATTTCAAGGCACCTTAACGACTATCTGATCGAGATATTATTAATTGAATAATAGAAAATTTTACACATCCCATAAGGCGACAATAACCTTCTGACTACTACAACTAAAAAGTTAATATATTTCGGTATCAGATGCTCTAGACAAAAAACGTCAATCATATTCATTAAATATCGCGGATCCTGATGGTATATTAAAAAAGGGAGGTCAACGAACACCCGAATTAGAAATATCGAATTGAAGACCACAAATTGTTACGACACTTCATGATTTTATAACCCCGTAGAATTGTGGCAACGTCGCACATCATAACACAACGTATACACATATGTATATAACCAATTCTTACTGTCAAGGAGGCTGATGTTTTTGGGGATTATGTTTACCTCGAAACCCAGCTGTCTATATAATATGTGGGGGCGATTTTGTCAACAGTAATCTTTTCGCTATGTACCACCGAGTCATGTTAACAATTTGGAATGCTGTGCCTTCCGTAATGAAATTGCCAAAAATATTTTTACTTATCTAAAAAATTATCATTATATTGTGGAGTGATATTGTGCTGTATATGATCACTCGTGGTAGCTCATTTTCAAAATTATAGTGAAAGACTGTCTATTGACTAGTGCAACCCGCTTTCACATCTTTCATCAATTCACTGTGACAGTCTAATCGTCGCCTATACTTATAAATCGCTCCTTTTTTCTCACTTTTCTCTTACTTTCTTCCTTTTCTCATTTCTTTCGTACGGATCAATACCCTTAATTTGCCAATCAACTCTGCCTCTTATACCCGCTCGCATTCATTCCATTTTTTTTCTCTCTTTCCCTTTTTAACGTTCTCTCTCTTTTTTTCCTTCGCATTTGCGTTTGCTTCGTGGTTCTAAATCAAGAGCTCTTGGCCACGAACAATTAAGCGCTCAGGGGATCAAAGTGTTGATTGCTCTGCATTAATTCGATCGGGAATGAGGTTTTTGAACACTTTTTGAACGCTTTTCTATGAATATCGATTGTGGTTTTAATTTTCTTTTTTTCTCTGGGAAAAGTTATTTTGGAATAATCGCGATTCGGCGTGCTACCACGACGTATGAAATAGTTTTTTTTTTAATAACCCATTTGTAGAATTACAGCAATCCTGGCGAATGAAATAACGAACAGTAAGTTACATATTTTCCTTAAAAATGAACATTTTTGCAATAACTAATTCGGTAACGTTCTTTTTTTTATTTTACAGTACGAAACATTGACGATTGAGTTATTAAAGTTAATATCGCAAACTTTGACATTTTTTTTCGAATATTTCGTACATTATTTTCATTTTTTTTCTGATGTTAGTGATTTGTTTTATCCAGAACATATTTCAAGTGTAAAATGTTATCTAAAAATGGATCTTCCCCTACGAGGCCCTTAACTGGACGAAAATGTTATTAAAAGAAGAGAGAACTAACGAAGAATGGCATGTGAATTGATTAAAAAATTGTGTTTAAGGAATTATATCTAGTTGTTTGGGTTGAAGAAATGGAAAATTTTTTTTTTTGCATCTTCTCAAAGTCCATCATCTTAAGAACGTTTTCCCAAAATATTATAAGGATCTGAGGATATAATGGCTTGTTCGTGAATGAGGGATTTTCATTTGGACCAAAATTTATATTTTTTTGGATCAAAAAACCTCATTTTTGGAACCTCAAAAATCGAACTTTTCGGAAAAATCGACATTATTTAAAAAATCACAATTTCGCTAAACACTTCATTCACGAAGAGTGTATAGTATTATACTAACGAAATCTTTTTAGTTCTTTTTTTATCTCAAATGAGCCGTTCCAGAGATATCATGCTCACCGCGAGTGATGTTCAAAAAAAGGTGTTTTAGGACAACGGCCATATTTCCCCCAATCGTGAAAATTTTTTCATAAAAAAATTTATACAAGTACCTCAAGATATGTAGTAATTGATACTACATAATGTATTTTAATAAAATGATGTTAACATGACTAAAAAAATCATGAAAATCCCTTAATTTTCCCGAGCACAACTAGATATAACCCGTTCATCACTGTAATTTGATAAAATAATAGAAAATATTGTCGCGATAATAAAGTGTTTACTGCTGTCACGTGTTGTTTTATGAAATTGCCATAAAAATGTATAATAATATGTAAAGAATTTTTTTTTCTGCCAATTACGTCGTCTTTAATTGTCCGATAACTTGTTAGCAGATGTTGAAAAACAGAATCCGAATAACGGAGGTTCATGAACGGCTTTATTTCCTACAGTAAATCGAACGGATACGTACGTGTCTAAAAAAAAAAGCCTTGAAAAAAGATCTGTTGAACGCGTGTTCGGTTTTCTCCTATTATCGGGAGATTTAATGTCGGATCGCATCACGGTTTACGAGTTCAGTGCAGAGGCTTGGTCATTATCCGAGTGCAGTTCCGTTCTCTCCTGTGTCGCGTCCGCATATTTTTTTCGCGTTTTTTTGTCTCATTCGTTTGTTTTCCATCCACCGGTGGCGTACTGATAAAAATGATGAATAGTTTGTTTATCCGCAGAGCGCGCAGTTTTTTTCTCACCGTCTCGAGTTTTTATCGCGAAACTCTCTCGCGCACGTATTCGTCGGTAGACGGACGATATTCCTGCACCTCGTCGTCGTTGCCCTCCCGTTAAACCCGAAATTAACCGCGTCCCTGACCACTGAATAATTTGCCTAGCGACCGAAATTATTCCAAGACTGATTAAGCATTTGCCAGCTTCATGGGCTTCAATTAATCATTCAATAGAATCAATCATTTCTAGGGCTCTCGAGTATTGATCAATGTGCAGGCGAAATCCTTGGCAATCCTCATAAAAAAGGAAAGCAAAAATCCTGTTTTCAGAGTGAAAGACAATCGAATATTATCCCCAACTACAATTACCATCATTTTTCAAAATCAGCTACTTCCCATGAATAAATTTACAAACAATAGTTCCACCAAAAGAATTGCTTGCAATTCTACGCCTGGCCCTAGTCCAAAATTCAATGAATCAGCAAACTAATCCATAAAGTTGAATAAAAAAGGGAAAAACGTACAAAAATCTGCAATAAAATGTCGAACATCGAGGGTCATGAGAACACGAAAGCATGCAATGTACCCTCGTCCGGATAAATCATCTAGCTAGGTTAATAATTCAATACACTCAGGAACATCGATCAAAAAAATACACATGAGTACAGATGTACCATAATAAATGGCACAATAAATAAAGCAACAAAAAAACAGAGAAGAGGGGGTTGCTTTTAAAGGTTGTACGGTGTCCGTGTAAGGGCTGTTTTTTTTTTGGGGGATGATAGATAACACAACAGATAGGACTAGCTCAGCATTGGTCATGGATTTCAAGACACATATACATAAAAGACGAGCAAGGGGGAGGGGGTAGTGGTCGGAGTGGTGGTGGTTTTATGGTGGTTTTATGGTGGCGTCGAGTCTAAGCTTACCAGAGTGGGTGGATTGGCGACCAGTGGAGGGTTGTGTCGCTGCTGATTGTGCAGCTCTCGCTGTCGGATCCTCGCTGCTTTGACCGCTGCTCGTTGCGCTCATCGGGCTGTCGACGTTCCTTCCCGTATTGTTGTTGTTTATGCTGATACCCGTGTTATTAATACCCGTTGTTTGCTGATTATGCAAACCGGCATGAGCACGCGATCCAACCGGACTTGGACTCGGCGAGAACAACGAATGACCCGTCGAATATGCGTGTCCTCCGCCACGTAAATCGATTGGCGATATCCACATGTCTTCCAACGGTACACGACCCCGTGACTCCACCAGACCTGGCGTGCTTTGACATCGCCCCATCGCCGCTGCGAATTCAATTCCCAATTTTTCTTTCTTTTTCTCGACAATCTTTCCCACTTTTTCTCATTATTTACACTCTTAACAACCCTTTCGTCTTCCGTTTAACGAAGACACTTTTTTTCTTATTTGTTGTTTAATTTATTCGCGTTTGCTTTTTTTCGGGGAATACTACGTTCGACTCTCGCCACCACTCCTCTGCTAATCAATCTCGAGCGTGCCAGGATTTGGTTCAATGGGAGATACTTTTTTAAGTGCAATGTCGCTCTATCTTTCTTGGGGTAAGGTCCATTTGAGGGAAATTTTTTCAGGCACTTTTGAGACTTTTGTGAACTATTTTCGCCTGGATGGAAGGAAAAACTGTTGGAACATTTTCTATTTAACTTTAAAATTCAGATCATGATTAAGTTTATAATTCAAGTTCAAACTATCAATTGATTTTTTAAATTGGATTCTATACTTTCGCCAAGGGGAAATCAACGAAACATTTATTGTCGTTGTTAATTGATATTCTATTGAACTGAATTTAAAATGATAAATATTTTTATAGAAATGTTTGATTTATTCATAAAATATTCGTTATCGGATGATTTTTTTAGTTTCAATGGTTTTTCCATCACTTCTCTCGGTGACACAATTGAGTTTGAATTTTTAAGGAGCTACATTTACTTAGAGACCCGAAAAAAATAGCCAAATTCCGAATTTTTTTTGGGAAACGTTTGATGAAAAAGAAACGCATTTTTTTTTAAATACAAACGTACATATATCGAGAGCCTTTAAAAAGAAAGTCACCAAAAAGTACAGGAAAACAACACTTTAAATGTGTTTTTCTCGAAACACTATTTTCAAAATCGGTGGAGATGATATCTCGAGAACCACTTGATGGATTGTTTCCAAATTTACAGGAGATACGATGAGAAATATTTGAAGGTCGTTGACAACCTCATTGTTTTAAGATCGATCTTCATTTTTTAATAATTATGTAAAAATGTACGACTTTTTTCATAGATTTTGTATGCTCAAGTTTCAATTCATCGCCACTTTGTTAAAAAAAATGATTTAAAAAATCGATGATCATCAACGACTCGTATTTATTGTTAACTTGAATAACCCGTTTGGTTTTTAGGTTTCAGATGGACCGTTTAAGCTGGAGAGTGTCCATCGCCAAACGTTGCGAAAAAAATTTCATCATCTGCCAGCGGCCATGTTTTTTGTTGTTTTTCTGTATTTTTTGGTGATTTTTTTTAAGACTCTCTATTTATGTACCTTTGTGTTTAAAAAAACGCGTTTCTTTTTCCCCAAACGTTTCCCAGAAAAAAATTCGGAATTTGGCCATTTTTTTCGGACCTCTAGGTAGATGTAATACCTTAAAGACTTCCGGTATAATCGATATTGGAAAAGGGCAAAAGTTGGAAAAGTTTTGATCGCAAAAGCCAGCGCGATCCCTTGACAATTTTACGTTGTTACACTTTAGCTAGGACATGATTGAATTAACGGTGTGGATGCAAGAAAATACCGCAGCAAAGTAACACGAGAGAGAAAAAAAAAGAAAAAGCGGAACAACGAGGCAAAAGTTCGTGAATGCTGAAAAACGATCGATGAGGAAATTCAATCAACGATTCTATGTGTCCACGCGAGCGAAAGTACGATCGTGTTATATCTCCGGGTGTGGATGAAATAAAGTTTCGATTTCATGGTTTTTTTTCCTGTGTCGACAGATATACGCGTTCGTGGATGTCTACGTCAACGACCTAAACGTTTTACAGAAGGTTGTACATACTCTGGCGTTCAGGCCCAACAAATCTACGTATACTTTTTTTTTTTTTTAGAGAAAAGGAAAAAAAGTGTTATCCTGTGGAATTTTATTTTTAACGTTCCAAAATCGACCTAAATTCTTGTTAAAGTTGTTTTATCAAAAATTTTCGGTCTCACAAGTCATTTACCGATTTCTTAAAGTAAAAAAAAGCCGGAAAAAACAACGCGATTTTATTTTCACGTACTTTGAATGCGTCCTTTCGATATTTTAAAATTTAATTTTTTATAAAACAAATATTTTTTCATACAAAACCAATTATTTTGACGACACAAAAAATTTTTTTTACGAATTCGAATAAATATATAAAATTTTTGGTCTTACAAGTCGTCTACTAATTTTCTAAAGTATAAAAAAGCCAGAAAAAACAACGCAAATTTATTTTCACGTACTTTGAATGCTTCCTTTCGATTTTTTTTTAAATTTTTTTAATACAGAACCAATTATTTTGACAACGCAGAAAATTTTCTTTTCGAATTCAACTAAATTCGTGATTTATTCACAGTAAATATTTAGAAATATTATTATGATAGTACATGGGCATAATAGTCGTATCTATTGGTTTGAATATTTGCCTGTTGTGTGTATTTTATTTACGTCCACATGCGAGCCTGTATATTTCATGTGAAGTTTATTGTTGTTTCATATACAACATTGAAGAGCGTGGCGATCCAAGTGGAAATATAGTATGCATTGCCAATATATAATATATAGTTTTGACGAAACGTACGTGATATTATGTGCTATTATATTGTTCCTATGTGGCAGTATTATTTGCTTGTATATATATTGTGATATGGTACTGTTGATTCATGATATTAAGCCCGAAATGAAAGCCTCACTCGACCGATCATTGTGACTCGTGTTCGATTATATATCAATCTTTCATACATACTGAATATCAATACTTTGTACCGTATCAACGTTTCCACCAATGGACCAGAAACTATTATTCCCTGATTCTCAAATTTATATTTTGTTTGCAATTACACGTTATCATAAAACAAACAAAATATTACGTTTAGAGAATAAAAATGAAGGTATACGAAAAATGAAGATTGTAAATTTGTCCTTGTAAACTGTTTTCGACGCCTTTCTTTACATTTAAAATTGAAATTCGTTAGATTAAATTAAATTTAATAGTATCGTGAGAAAAAATAATTTGGGTATTGAAAATTTATCCTAAAATTTCATTCGTATTTTTTGGACATTTGAAAATTAAATTCTTTCAATTATATTAAATTTTATGATGAATACCGAACGATTAGTATCGGAAAAATAATTAAGCCAATACACGATTTTTTATTCAGCGACGAAACGAGGCCTTCATATATTGACGTTTGTTTTTTTCTCTGATCAAATCTTATGAAATCCCATTCCATCAATCACGGTCTCATCTCGAAAGAGCTTTCTTATTCTCTGCCTGGTGAGGTATTTTATCTTCTCTTTTGAGGATTCTCCCTCTGGGTAAAATTGTAAAATTCGTATCAGGAAATGGTGTGGTTGTTTACTCGTCGGTTATCTCGATCAAGTTTTCCTCCTCTGTGCTCTTTTCAGAGGGTGACGAAGAACGAATTGCCAAAAAATCGTACGACGGAATGTCGAAGGTCAAGATAATTGAATAAAGGGACACACGAGTTTTAGGGAGGGTGCGGAACAAACTTGCGAGGGACTTTTTTATCCATCGATGCCTGGGATGGCAAACTTTCCAGGGAAAAAATTCCTTTAAGGACGTCTATTAGCAGATTTCCAATTTATATATGTGCGTGCAAGTGTGTAAAAAATATATATAGGAATATTCACACAGGGATATTCGAATAATAGATATATACACGAGTTCGAACTCCTGAGCTAAAAGCTTAACATTGGAAAATGGATGGATCGATACGTAAAAGCCAATTAGAGTAAAACCTCGGAGTGTTGAGGGACTTGGGGCTACTATGCAGGATGTTCCAGTGTGCAGCATTGCAATTACAGAGTTATGACTATTTATCACACTTGGATGATTAAATAATTAACGATAATACTTTCCTGTGAATTTAAGCACTTCGTTTATCGACTGGACTTCAATAATAAATGCTCGGATAGCTTTAAAATAATTATTCGAAGCTGGTGATTTTAAAAAGTGTCGAAAATGTTAGTAAAATTGAGAACATGACGGAATTTCATCAATGAGTATTTCGTACTTCGTTCTGTATCGAACAGGCTTGATTGCGACTAATTGTCTTGCGAAAATTCGATTTTCATAGGACGAGAAAAAAGAATTGCCAGAGGTAATTAAGTGTAAATTAATTACAGTTTACTAACTCGAGCTATAGAAGCCAATTGACCATGCACTTTCGTTTCACGTAAAGTAATTCTTAATTATTCTATACGCCTACAAATTATTTCAATAATCTTCACTTTCCGGGTCCAAAACTCCTTCTTTCACACCACGAAAGAATGAAAAAGTGATACAGGGAGCGAGAGAGAAAGTGTGAGAGAAGGGTAAGTAGGAAACAGGGCGAGGATGTGCGGCAAGAATTTAATTTAAGCTTCAAACTCGAACTATTCAGTTCTGGAAAAGTTTTCACGAGCAATGTAGATTCGCGGAGATCCACTCGAGTCCAAAGGCCAAGTTGAACGAAAAAAAGAGGAAGAATAGAAAAAAATGATAATGGCGAACGAGGGGACAATGTAAAGTGGACGAAGGGAGACGATAAATTCTGGAGAATATTTATAAAAAGATTGTATAAGAATACAAACAAAAAAGTATTTCACGTTGTTCGAAATAACAGAGATTAAAATACATTTCTGGAGAATAATTTAAGCTGCTAAATATTAATTAAATCTATGACAAAATAATCATCGTAACGATAACAAGCTCGCAGCAATGTCAATTTTCACAGTCGGGAAAATCAACGATCGAATAATCTTAACCGCGGCATCTTATTTTTAGTTACTAAACATATATATGCACAATTAAAAAACACACATGTCGCAAGTATTCTGGAAAAACAAAACAACAAACTAAAAGTCATTTCTTTTTTTAAGTATTAAGAAAATATTTACATAAACAATAATAAACAAATAATAAAGTACCTATCCTTTTCGTAAAAGTACCTTTTTGACAAAGCTCAAATGCTGGCCAACCCAGTGAGTTATTTCTCTAAGATGTTAATAAACATCTTTAGAGAGAATTTTTAAAAGTTAATTATCAACATTATATTTGAAGGGTAGAACGTTTTGGTTGAGATTAAAAGTAAAGAATTTGATTAGGAGAAGCATACAGAGTTTACTCCGAAATAATTGATGATTGACACTTTACTCCAAAAAATTAATTGAAATTTATGTGAGAATGTGGGCACGCCGATTTCCTTAATTGGGCCATGATAACGTCAAATTTTGGCGTTGGTGGTACCGAGGTATATGGGAAAGGGACAAAACAAAACTAATTAAGTCGACAAGGTAGGATGGTTTTAGTTTAACTCGGCCTAGGGCCGTATATTTTATACAAAGCATAAGCGGAAGTGCTGTGATAACGAATATAGGCAATTTATATATACAAGCATAAAATAATAACGAAGATACACAAAAAGATACAAAAGAATTTAAGCGGAAGGGGTTTAAACCCGTGGTTTTTTCGGCGGTGTTTGGAGAAGCGGCATAATATGCCTTGGATTTGTAGAGGGCCGACTAGGGCGTGTCGGGATACGCGTCGGTACGATTTCGTCGATAGGTTTGATTAGGGACTCCATCTCTTTAATTTATTTAATTTAAGCATTTATTTATTACTTTATTAATTTATTTATTACTTTAATTAATTAAAGAATGGTAGTTAATATAAAAGTAGGGGGGGGGGGGAGGTGAGCAGTTACCCTCAAGAGATCTAGCCTCGCATGAGGTCTCTCAGCATCCCGGAGAGTTTATCTCATAGGGAGTTTTGCACTAGTCGCAGTGCCAACCCTTACCTATACCGGTGAGATCACCTGTAACGGCGATTAGAGAGCTTCTTACCACATCGACGCGCCAGAAGTAACTGATTATTTCGCTTGCGAGGGGCTTGTATTTATACAAATGCTTAAGGATGTATGTAAAATATATCAAGTCGTCTAACTTTCCATAAAAATGACTAATATGATAGAGTTTATCACGCTGCATCGTTCGGAAAAAAGAAAAAGGCACTTAGCCGATGATTTGAAACAAATACTTAAGAATTAAAGCCTCATTTAACTCCGTGTTATTTGTACCGGAAGTTGACAAAATGAAACTAAAATGATAAAAAAGTATATGTATTGTAGTCAATGTTTGGCCAAAAAAAGAATTTTCAGAAAGTTCATACATTTTTCAATTTTTTCACGAAAAAAAAACTACTGTTCCCGATGTCGTTGTGAAGATATTCATGGTTAACTTTTGACGTTTCATTAGCGTTCTGTAAACTGTTGTTCAATTTAATACGTCCATCATATCGGACACGTAGATGTGGCAACGCAGCACGCTTCAACTGCCGGTCTCGGAATGATCAGCTGTAGTTGACTGTCATGGCTGGGTGTAGCATTGTTGCCACATTTTCTCGGGACAGAAATGAAATTATCTGATTGGCTCAATTTGTACTCGGCCACATATATCAAGTTGCATATCAATTTCATTAAAAATCGTAAATTATTATACAAAATGACATATTTTTTTCATTAGACATCATAAAAAACAAAAGGAATGATTCGGCACTTGACATTTCGACATAAAGATTAACCTTAAAAAATAAATAGATGTACTGCGGATTTGACCTTATATACATCCTTAAGCATAGGGAGATAGGGACGGTAGGAGATTCGCGGATTTTTTAGCGCGAGCTCTATTTCACCGAATTTTCCGAGTGGACGAGCTTTCGAGAGAAACGCTGTTCGAAGCGCGAGTTCGGTGAATTTCGAACGACCACCGTCGTTCCCGAGAATTAACACGTGGTGGAATGGGAAGCGAAGCGCCGCTTCGAAGTGTCAGCGGCGTGTCACGTTTTCTCAGGTGCCCGGGGGTGCGCTGAAGTTGCGAATTTTTTGATGGCCGGGGCCCCGAGATTTTTTCGTCACAACGATGAATACACGTATACCCTAGACTTAACCTATCTGACAGTTCGCGATGTTTTGTATTTACAATACGTGAAGTGTAGTGTAAGTATTCGTGTACGCGATTAACAAATACTATGGATTAATACAGAAAAAAGGTAAGACTATAATTATTGTTAATTTTTACACGTCTAATTAAACGCATGCCTCATGTTTCTTAATAATAATTAAGTAGCAAAAATGGAAATATAATCCCACTGACAGGTGAGGTTATATTTTTATTTCGGGGATATTTTTACTATCCACGGGTTAAGAAAAAGCAATGAATTATACTAATTAGATTTATAAATAGCTCGTTAAGTGAATAATATGCTAATTGATTTTAACATTCAATTATTTTACTTTTAAAGGTTCTAATTTTTTGATAGCGGTGTACGGGGTTCCGGTGGACCAGCAACACATTTTGATAAGTATTCCGTTTTTTTAAAATTTTTATTATATTTGATTGTAATTATTAAGAATGATCGATACTCTGTGGTTGATTTTTTTTTCTTTATGTGTTACAGGTAGCCGGAAAGTCCCCGTCGTGTGGAGAAAGCGGTACGAGTGAAAAAAAACTTGGTAAGTAGTAATAACGCTACAAATAATAAGTCGATAATGTATTTTTTATTCTAGGGTAATGAACAATGTTTGTATTTCAGGTTTCGCAAAGAGGCAAAGGGAGATTCGACGGAAAAAGGTGTGCGTCGCAAAAAGCGGCTCACAACAAAGAAACATAGAGAAGGCCTAGAAATCCAAAAACACTCGAACAACCTTTACAGAGACGGAGGTTACCACTCGCATGAAAAAAACTATATATTTGATAAAATATATCGAAAAATATAAGAAATATTATGAGATTATATATAGCGGCGAAATTTTACATACGTACGAATATATTTTTGAGATATAAGAAACATGTATATTATGGTAATATATCAAATTTTAGATTAAATCATATAAGTATTTTTATATTTTATCGCATAAGAAAATAAACTATGAGACTGTTAAGGACGTGTAACTATTAAGGGGATGGGTCAGTCACCTAACCTCATCTCGAATTTTCGAAGTTGAAATTCATCGATACGGTTTGACCGATTACAAAAAAGCTCTGTCAGCCCACGCAGGACGATGGCAAAAATGGGCTGACAGGGCCTTTTTGTAATCGGTCAAACCGTGTCGAAGAATTTCGCTTTCGAAATCTGCAGCTATCTCTCTCGTACTCATGGCGGCTCAGTCGGTATGACCCCTAGCCTTAAGTGTGTATGAGATATGGAACTGTTATATAAATTTCATATTTTTTTCCACATTTTTTAATGTATAAGAAAATTTATAATTTAAAATATATCATAAGGCATATATTGTCTTACATGGTAAAATATAAAAGTACTTATAAGGATCCATCTAAAATTTCATATATTATCACAATTAATATACATTTTTATTATATCTCAAAAATATACTCGTTCGTATATAAAATTTCGCCTCTATATATAATCTCACATTATTCTTATATTTTTTGATATAATTTTTCATTATATAGTTTTTTTATACGGGCAACTCTCGATTTTTTAGTTGACCAGCTGATCAATCAAAAACTCTGATTGGCTGGTGCAGTCATCCGGAACGATAACGATGACCATGCCTATATAAGGACTATCTGAGACCAGGGAGCTTTAGTATCGGAACTCTCAGCCCTGATGATGCAAACTGTAACGTTTGCGAAACGTCGGCAATGCGCTGAAACTCTACACGGTATCTATCCGGAAGCCATAAACTATTGTAACAATAATGGCCGTGAAAGCCTCAAAACTAAAATAAAGTACCTATATTTGTTAAGGTCTTCCTTTCACGGAGGGCCGTATTTTTTGGGCGCATAAGCAGGGCCCTCCACATTTGTTCATAAATTAGGCTACATTTTGATTAAAAAAGTTATAACCAAATGTTAGTCCGAACTGTAAACATAAATCGAAAATTTCAGCTTAATTGTGTAAATTATGAAAGTTTTTGATATTTTTTGGAGAGCTACAAATGTCAACAACGTCAAAGGGAGAAGCTGGACTTATTGTATTTGGTTAAAAAAATAGTGAAATATGAGTGAAAATACGTATAAAGTATGCAGTGACATTGGTAAAAATGTGAGCCAATTTGTAACGGGCAAAAACAAGAATAGCGTTAAAATGTTGTAAAAACTGCCGAAGATAACATAACCTCTTGAACGTCATGGCTACGAAAAATCGTCTGCTGATCACATTCTTTCAAGTTCTATTGTGAATATTTTTTTCAAACGTCCGGTGACTCTCTGTTTTTGTCGTTACTACGGAATCTTTAGAATTTAATTTACCATAAGACAGTTTATATCAAACATCTATCATTATTTAATATATGAATTATTTTAAATGGAAATGTGAGCAACAGGTCATCTCCATAAAGTGCCGTGTAAATTAGACGATTTTCAAAGTTATAATTCTTTTCTAAAGGTTCGGTAACCTGGCTCGATATTTTTTCAGTGGACTGGGATGTGTTTTTACTTTTATGTGCAAAAAAATCTGTTAATTGTCAAATATTGAAGTTCGTGAAAGGAATACCTTAATTAAAGGATTCTGTTCTCAAATCGCAGAAAAATAATTAGTCATAAAATATTTCCGTTACGAGAAATATTCTGAAAATAATTTGTTTTTAGGCACAAATAAGATTCTAATTATCGAATTATTTGGTCGATCGATTTTAAAATATTTACTCTAAAAATAATTCGCTGTTATTGGCGTTTTTCTTAATTCTTCAAAACGTCAAACCTCAATTTTTAATCAATTGATGTGCCTGTTGTGATTTTTTGTTTTAAAAACTTTAAGCAAACGTCCGTTACGAATTTTGAGGTCTTCGAAACGTTTTTGTTTGATTACGTAAAATAAAACGTTGAAGAAATTCTCCTTTTTTGTATCGTGTCATACATTGTTCTTGGGGGTAAAATTGTGAATTCTGATAAATCGATTTTGCTACGAGTTCGTTACAGTCGATACGGGGAGTCGAATTACATGGGCGCCCCTCTCCTCGTATTTCCTTCGCAGTAATAGAGGTGGTCGGACTTGCGGGAGCTTCCTCAGGGAAAATGCTACTAATTAATTTGGTCGAGTAAGGTTAGAAGCGCGGTGAGAGACTTGAATAAAGTTTTCCGAGTGCGGTATACGACGTCGAGTGTAATCAGCACGTACTAGATCCTTCTTCTGTTCATGACAATACCTCTCGAGTACTATTATATAATTGCGTACAATGGCACAACGTTGCTCTAAACTTTTCAACGTACTTAGATGTGCTTACATGAATTTTCGGATGTGTGAATGTGCTGCGCAAATTACATCTTCACGGCAGCTCAACAACATTTCATTTCTAATTATGATTCGAAGTTAAAAAAATATCAACGACCTCACGGTTTTTACACAATTTACATTTCAGATTCATAATTCCGAAATAATTCAAATTATCATTTGATGTTTTTTCGAAATGTAAAACCTTTTGTTTTCATTAAACTACTAAGAGAAAAGCTTCAAATTTTGCAATAATTCATTCTTGACGTACTTTTTATGTTACGGTAGTATCAACAATTGATGGAAGGAAGATTCGAAGATGTCACAAAATTCCCCCATCTTAAAGTTAAATTCACAAATTTTCATAATGTTATTTCGCCATCACATTTTCGATGATCTATATTCAAATGTTTCCTCATGTAAATAATTCGAAATGTAAGATGCCATCTAATAATGGACCTTCCGTTACAACCTCGAATTCTGGAGAGCGGAAATTGAAAAATAAGAATGAATTGAATTGAAGGATCATCGTTAAATGGGAAAAAGTAAGGAAGAATCCCAGTAGTTATTTCGAAGTGCTACACAATTTCTATTTAGAATTTAAATTGGAATCCTTGTTGTAGAATTATGTTGCAATATACAATTCATATACGTATATATTAGCTAATGTATTCTGAAATAGCTGGACCACAGGCTCCATGCAAACTGCTTCAAAGGATCATTAATGTCCGCCATTACCCTGACCCAAGCTCTCTCTCTCTCTCTCTCTCTCTCTCTCTCTCTCTCTCTCTCTCTCTCTCTCTCTCTCTCTCTCTCTCTCTCTCCCTCCCTCCCTCCCTCCCTCTCTCTTTTCCTTTCTGAAGCAAGCAAACCGAAGGACTTGCACTATTAACCCGAGACGATGCATAATACTGCTACTGCGCTTTTTAATCACTCCACATCTGTATACATGAGCATATATTCTCCCTCTTGCCACGATCCCAATTCACCCCAATTTGGTATTCCTGGCTTCAAGTATTCTTAACGCTAAGCCCGTGATGCAACGATCGTTAACTTTCCAGAATCTTTCAAATGTGCTTCATCGTTGGAATGAATTCTCTTTTGGTTGTATCAAAAATTACTTTTTTCGAATCATTGTTTTAAAAACTAGAATTAACAGTTCCATTTATTGTCAAAAGAGAAATAATTCCTAATAAAAAAAAAAAATCGCTGGGGTGTTACAAAAATGACGATAAGATTTTTTTAATTGTCTGTCAATTAACACTGATAGTGACAATCAATCGAGGGGGGGACGAATGAAGTTTTCTCATAGAAATATGTTAAATTTATAACAAATTGAAAAATAGAATTTGGCAATTTTTGGCTATTAGTAGTCGGATAAAGTCGCTATAAAATTAACACTCATCGTTATTACTGTTTTTTTTTTTTTTAATTTCTACCACTATCTGTTAATTTCGATAATGCAGGAATCATCAAATATTTTTTAATTATCAAGGTATGCACCAATTTTCTGATCGAATTTTTATTTCGTCAAACTTTCATTTCGTCGAACTTTTATTACTTTAATTTTTATTACACGTAAAGAAAACACAAATTCGTTTTCATTTTTCATAAAAATAAAAAAAAGTATTCGTTTTACGTGAATTTTTTCCGTTGGCTATTAGCATTGGAATTGAGTGGGTGTTCGAATCGAATGTGTTTCATTAGCCAACGCGTTATAATTGGCGAGTAAGTTTTGAGAGAGAGGGCCATACATTTTTCGATCGTTATATATGTCGAGCGACAAACGCGGCACGTCGATCATCTACGAATGAGAAATTCAAAGGGTAAGAGAGAGATGGTGGAAAGCGGGACTATTCGGGGAATGGCAATTACTGATTAACTAGTTCGCGAATATGGTCCGAGTTTAATGGTACAGGCCGGTTTGACGGTGCAGAACGACCGATCGAGAACCTCGATCCGATATCATACTTCGATATTATACAACTACCAACTCGGATTAAATCAAGCCCGTCGAGGCCATCCTCGAATTATGACCACAAACTCCCGTCTCCTCTTCGTACACCATATACGGAATTACGTACTTTACTCTTGCTCATCCCATACCATAAACTCATTCAAACGATGTCACCAATGATGTCTATCGTCTCCATGTCTAACGATTATTATCATAACATAATCACGAAAAACTATTTTTTTACGGAATTTTGATCTGAATATCTCTTAAGGTAGTAGTCTCGCCACAGTCACATTCAAAAGTTGATTCTTTCCGATCAATGTAAGAAAACTTCGATATAACTTGCGGAATAATCTAATGATGGCCGGGAAAAATATTTAACGGGTAAAACCACTGTAGAATTTTCGAAAAATCATTTTTTTTTATTGGCTTAAAATATACTTCGAACCCTCTTGAATATGAAGCAAAAAGATTAATACCTGAAAAAAAAAATTTCATTGAAATTTCGGGTTCTTCCCCGAGCGCGTCGGTCATTTCAGTACCATGTTTCAAAACTTTAAACGCGTTTTTCTCGAAACACGATTTTTCAAAACGGCACGCAGCATAACTCCAACAATTTTCATTCTTTTCATTTGAATTTTTGATAATATCTTAAAAATAACGTTTCGAAGTGAAACACGTACGGAATTTTCGATAAGCTCATTTAAACATTTTTTATCAACAAATAATTACCCCTTTTTTCTGTCGAAAATTGAACCTTTTCATTCAAACACTTGCCAATAATACAAAAATGAATATTTTCAAAATCCCTTACGTACTTCACTAGCTATGGGTGTCTAGATCAAGTGTTTTTTTTTTTTTTTATTCCAGATCAACAATTGCACCGGCTACACTGCGTGCCGCAGACCGCCTCGAGTTCAACAACTCTCGCGGGAATGGCTCTGGTGTCGCCATTTTTAAATATTTTTCAATCATAATTTTTTGTTGTGCAGTTAAATATATGCTTAATAACTCCCCCGAATATTATTATTCTATTACCTTTCCTTCCAACCGAAAAAAATTGTCATAAAAAGGCATTTTTTGAGGCCGTTACAGTGGTTTTAGCCCTTAATATAAAGTTTAGAGTTTCAGAAATAACCACGTTTCCCTATCTAATACACAAAACTTATACTTTATACATCTACATGTACGAAGCTACATCTGCGAAACTAAATGGTTAATTTTTTTTTTTTTTTTGACAAACTTTGTCATATGTTCCTCTGTAAATGACATTGAAAAAAAAAGTCTGTAGAAAAGTTTGGGAGTGAAATTGCGTGAAATGTGAAATTTTCTACCGTTTTCCATAAGAATATTCGTAAAATTGTGCAATCTTTGATTTCCAATATCTCGAATATAGGATGGTGAAGCCTTTTGAAATTTTGCACATAATTACATAATAGTGTCCTGAATGTGTCGTAAAAGTTTAAAAAAATGCTATAGAAAAACGCTTTGGCGAGACCAGTACATCAAAAACACTGGAAAATTAAGGGGCCAGTCCACTTTGAAAATTTCGAAAAATTGATTTTTTTTACTGTTTTCGAAAGTACATACGTTCAGAAATATTGTGTCAAAATTTTATGAAAATCCGAGCTCTCTAAGTATTTTTTTTTTTTTTACCTGAACGTCAGGACCTCATTTCGTCTACCTGAGCGTATAAACTTCAAACGCGTTTTTCTTGAAACAACGTTTTCAAAATCTAGCTCCATCGTATCTCCAAAACTAATAAACCGATTCTCTTGAAATTTGAACCACATATTGTAAACATGATTCGCAACAAGATGACCCTCGATGGTTTTAAAATTTTGATTTTTACTCTTTTTTTATTGCGAAAAACTGCGAAAAACATGCGTTTTTCTTACTTTTTTCGTTTTTCATCTGCCATTTTTTTATTTTTTGATAAAACTTTATATCCGAGGGTCATTTTGTAGCTAATGTCATACTGAATCTAATGGACTTTGATTTTTTTGTTTCAGACAAGCCGTTGCCGAGTTGTGATGGAGCTACCTAGCCCACCTATTTTTGAGGCGTTACGTTAAACTGTAGTTTTTGTACTTAAAAATGAATAAAAATGAATTTTAAAAATTTCTTTTATATATTTCAAGACTTTATTTATCAAGCCCAACAACTTTTATATTCATATCTTTTATAAAATCCTCAAAAAAAAATCGCGAAAACAGCCTTTTTTCGTGGCTCCAAAGTGGACTGGCCCCTCAAAGCTCAAGCCTTGGAACAATATTCTTTAGACAAATAATATTTTTGTGTAAAAATTAGCTCACTCGAACGATATCACTAATAATATCCATCATCTCTCACTTCATATCTAGCAATTATTATCATAACATAATCACGAAAATCCATTTTTTACGGAATTTTATTAAAAATATATTTTAAAAACACTGGAAATTTAACCCTAGCTACACATTACGGGTTCCAATCGACCGACAGCAACACTACATTTTCACTTTTTTTTTCCCCACACGCCTTTTCATAAACGTTATAACTTTTTATCAAACGGCTTTTTGGTTTTACTGATTGCTTTTCCGGATTGGCAGGAGTCTGGCGTTTCGATTTCATTACAATTAAACCTCAATAGACGCGTTTGTTACAATGTTATAGAGCAATAAAAGTCGTCGGTCCAATAGACCGATAGTGTGTAAATAAGGTACTAAAAGTTATAGTGCGTAGCTTAGGGTTAAAATTCGAGTCTTGGAACAAAGTTCTTTAGATAAATAATATTTTTTTTTGTAATAATTAGATAATTGGAGTTTGTACTAACCTAATTTATTAATATTTCTATCGATCAATGCTTTTTTATATAAAAAATTAATTCCGATATACTTGCACAAAGATATTTACAAATTGGAATAACCACACAAAAATTTTAAAGTCATTTCTATCGAATTTTCGAGAAATACGTTTTTTATCGATTTATACGGGAAGTGTGTGCAACGGATCGTTGATTTTGATGTTTGAAAAAATGAAATTAGCTTCTAAAAGGTTAATTAAACGAATGAAAAACGTATGGTACTCAGACAATGTTGACTTCATATTTTCGAAACGAGTTCGTTGTTCAAATTTCGAAATAAAATAATTTTGGCAACGAAAAACTGGAACCATGACGAAATTTGATTTTTAATGAATTCCCATTGAGTGTTTGGATACAAAACTGATTTAAAAAATGCTGAGGAAAATCCGTCGGCAAAAAAATATGATTGAATACTTTGTTTTTGTCATTCCGGTACAATACGTTTTTTCTTGACCTTTTTTCTGGGTTAGATGGGCTGGTCTCACCTTTTTCCAGTGGTGCTCTCTTGTATTTCTCGAGTCTCTTGACGGCAATGGCCTCGAGGCGAACTCTCGCTGCTGGATACTCCTTGAGCACGTCCCACATGTCCTTCTTGCTGAGCACGAAGAGGTCAGAGTAGCCGACCGATCTTACGCTCGCTGTTCGCCGGTTACCTGCGTCGATGTAGCCATTTATTGGTTATCGGAGTGCATCAAGCTCAATTTCACATCCGTCCCTTACGCATTACATGATCTTTAGTCAAATTCTTTTAAACAAACCCCCAGAGTTTCGTATTTCGATCGTTAAGTCGATGAGAATGATCAGTCAGAGTTCGCGATTAAAAATCGTAAAGGAAATAACGAATGATACGAAACGGTGTACCGAAAAAAATGAGCCGTAAAATCGATAAATCAATTGAACGAATGAAATAAAAAACATATCGCAAATAATAATGATTAAACGGTACCACGATACAATTGTTATATTTTTTATAATATTTTTTCTTCCTTTTTACATCAATTTCGTATGAGAAAATTTATTTATTCATCAAATTGTAATTTCTCATCGATCTTTTTATCCTGCTTTCCGATCGTGCTCGAAAGAATTTCCCCACTAAATTCGACCGAAACGCTCTTGTCGTTTTCGTAATTTCGTTATTTTCGACGAGAATTTATTGTTCGCTAGCGATCCGATGAATCGAATGAAGAAAAAAAAAACGATTGGTTTCGCGACTTGTTCGTTTATCGTGGGCAGCTCATGATTAATAACGCACCGTGAAAATACAAAAAATGAGAAGAACTGCCTACGTTAATTTTTACTCGATATTCGCGTAGAAGAGATCGTGAAGAAGGAGTGGGCGAATATACTTCGAGGGAGGATGGTGGCTCAAGCTTTCTCATTTTCTCGTATCGCCTCACGTTCCGGAAACGAGCTCGCGATATTCCAATAGCGATAATTATCGATTATAGCTTATATCCCGAACGATGAGTTTAAAGCGACTGACGCACGGACCTATTCGACACCCGGGCGTGTATTAAGGTGGTACGTGCCGTAATGAGCTTCGCGCTAAATCCCAGCTGTATCCGATCAAATATAAAGGGTGTTTAATAACAAAAAAATACACTCACCATTTTCTTTTCAAGCTATTAATAAATGAAAATCTGAAAAACCTTTTCAACGTTAAGAAATCGAAAGTGATTTCGATGAATTGCTCGTTTTTTTTCATCGGAACAACAGAGCAAAAAAATATTCATTTTATTTTGTATTTGTAGCTTGTTTCAACATCAATTTTATCGATTTTCTTCGCTCAAGCAAACACATTTATTTCATTTTTTTTACCCAAAATATCGATCGTGCAGGAAAGATTTCCGATTCTTTTATTTTCCTCCTCATTTACATAAATTTGACTTTTCAACGATAAAATTAATGTTATAAATACAAGGAAAGATCTTTTTTCGCACCCTGTATATGTGGATAACAGCGAAAATGTGTTGGATTTATCGTGTAGATCATGGTTCACGTTTTAGCAATTTCATCACTTTGAGATCACGATTTTGCCCCATTAAACCGTTTTTTTTTTCAAAATAATTATTCCGTTTCGATAGTTTTCATTATCCCTTTAATTTTTTATTTATAATTTAGTTTCAAATTCTACCATACGATGCATATATATCGAGCTCGAATCTATAGAATGTATAATACGAAAATATATATATTGCAGATAATATATTACGGAGCATAATAGTATTAGAATTAACATGACCGTAAAATACGCATTAAAAAAGAATATTGAATTAAAAATAAAAAAATAAAAAAGTAAATAGAAAGAATAATCGAGAATTGATAAAAAATAGAAATAGAATAAGCATAATCTACGTGAATAACGAGCTCACGAATCAGTCAAGTCTCTCGTACAGGAGGAAAAAAAAACAAAACGAAAATGGCAATGACGCGATATACATGTGATGAAAAATCGATCATGAATACTGATGATAATACAGAGGCAATTATGATAATAGAACGAATAAAAAGATAGCACGCATCCACAGCAGTCAATTAGGATAATAATTCATAATTTTATATAATTGTAGAATAAATTCAATGCTGATTAAGAGATTTTTTCCTAAATATATATAAATATGTAGCAATTTTCTAAATTAATAAAGTATATTGCAATTTTTTTCTTTTTTTTTCATATTAAATACTTTGCAGTGCAATTTATGTAAAGTATAATGAAAATTTTAACGTGTATTGTCGAGTTATGGCGAGCATTCGCTTCGATTTTTCTTTCTCTACATTTTCGAATGAATTTATTTGAAAAAATTGCCATTTCTCGTACTGGATTTTTGGCTCGTATTGCAAATGCTTTCCAAAACTGTATAATGTGTTTCAATAAATTTAGCGTGTTTTTTGCAGCATTGTAAAGATCAGTAAAAGGCAATAAATGTATTTATATATGTATATATATATATACTAGTACAGAATAAAAGATTCTTCTTTAAAAATATGTTTGAATCGAAAAAAAGTAAAATGAAAAAATTCATCGATAGAGAACCAGTCTAGATGAAATTCAAAAATATTGGCAGACTCTACGCTGTGACTATGAATACTAAGCTACGGCAGCGGGAAGATAGAATTTTCGGAAGTGTGAAAAATGTGTTGCGTCTTCTTTTGTTTTCGTTTGTGAGGGAGAAAATCGATTCATCCTTGTCGACAGTAAAATGAAAAAAATGGCCAATCATCTCGTCAAAATTAATCACGAAGCGTTGTTTTTTGTTTTCATTATTTTTTTTTTTGCCATTTTCCAATGTTATTTTCGAGGTACAAAAGAAGTTTCGTGTGCGATGGATGAATTGACTTTTTCGTATGAGCATCGAGTGAGTCCCTGAAGAATCGGTCAAGAGTTATGAACGTGAGAGTGAAATATGCCAGAGGGAAGAAAAGACGTTACCGAATCACGATTAGAGTCGACTCTTCAAAAATTATGCAATTACAATGTTTACTCAAAACAAATAAAAAGCCTATTCGAAAAAAAAAGTTTCTGTCGGTTAAACGAAAAATCAATAATTCCTTCAAAAATAATTATATTCTGGAGGAAAAGAAACTAAACTAACGGATGTTTAAAAAAATTGATAGAAAATAAAGCAGCGTTCGTATTTATAAGTTTGAGTCTGCTGCAAAAATGTTTATAATTCAAATAAAACGAGGAGAAAATATCTCAATAACGATCAAGATTATAATGAAAATTCCTCTCGAATTAATATCAAATCAGATATAGAGAACGTTTCATTTGCAAAATATACATCAAACGGGACTGACGTATCAACGTATTCTCATGAAACGTTGATTCGCGTTATCATGCAAACAAACAGACGTCTCGATTTCCCTCGAATATTTGATATACACATATGTGTTCCTCCAAGTATTGACCACGTCAATATAACGGAGTCGCGAATATACGTTTGAATATATCGAACAGCAATATCGGGTTCGAATGATTGTATTTTGTTGGAGTCTCCTTTAACAGCAGTTCGCTGTTAACATTGATTTTTCTTTTAATTCCGCGAAAGCTTTTTTCATTATTATTACCAACGCATCACCACTGATTTTTGTTAATTATTGAATTTCGTCCAATTTTTTCATGGTGCAAGTTTCACGTTCATTTATTATTCCCGGAATAGAAAAAATGCTGAAAAATTTGAGAGAAGACAGAAATAATAATGATCCTCAGTGGAGATCAACATACCTTCGTTAGTATCTACAGGATTTCACATAAAAAAAAATATATATCGATAAAATGAATAATAAAAAAACGCTGTGTGTTAATAAATCGTCGTAATTACGTACTGATGATTTTTCAAAATGGGGATTTAATGTTGCTATTTTCATTGTTCATTGCGCAAGCTTCGAAGAGTCTTTGTATCGATTCTACAGTATATAGTTTTGATACATGAAAATAGTTCAATCGGAAGATTGCAGTAAAGTAATGAAGTTTTGAAAGAAAAATGACGAAACAAGGAACGTGTACGTGGTTGCTATTTAGTGTGAGATCGGTAAGATCGGCTCATACCGGCTCGACGAATTGCGCTCACACACAACAGTGTAGGAGAACGTGATAACGTGAAACGTGATTCGTGACAAAAACACGAGGGAAATAGACAGCTTTGACGGGCCCCCAGGTCTGCTTGGAATATTTACCGCACTCTTTACCTGCGGTCCCCATATTGAGAATGCTGATTTCCCCGAAGTATGAACCAGCCTTCAGTGTCGCCAGTACGGTCTTCCCGTTGTCAGCAACCACTTGGAGCCGGCCTCTGTTCACTATGTACATCTCCTTTCCCACCTCACCTATAAAACACATTAATCGCTTAGCCCCAGCTCGCGCACCCCTTCAATTTTTAAGGCCTTACATACGTCCAGAATTTTCAAAAAATCGATTTTTTTTTACAGATTATTATTCTCTATAGTTTTAGACGTATTTCTGTGTAAGTCGATTGTACAAATTCCCCATAGATCGAAAGTTATTGTAGAAAACGTGACTGCCCAACGCAGTCACGTTGGGCAGTCACGAAACTTTAAATGCATTTTTCTCAAAACTACTTTTTCTGACACGGTCTGCATGATAACTTATACAGTTTTTAATATTTTTTGATGCCTTTTTTTTTAAATATTCGAAATTGTTTTCTCTATAGTCTGTCGGGCCGAATTTTTGATGTTGTGATTAAAAAATTTTATAAACATAATTAAAGTGTGACATTTATGACACAAAATGCACACTTTTTTTTAAACTGCCGTAAATTGCCAAAATTTTTCGAATTTCAAAAATCCGGCTCGACAGACTATAACTACAACTTTATTTTACAAGAATTTTTTTACGTTTTGCAGATCCATCAGCATTTCAAGAAGAAATGATGCCGACCGTGGAGCAACTTTTTTTCATAGTGTTTCGGGAAACGTGATTTTTTATGTTGTAATTTTTGAAAAAAAAAATGAAATAAATTTCTTTTATAAAGTTTAAATACTAATAAACAATGTGTAAAAATTATTTTTATTAATTTCTATTGCTATCTCTTCTAAAAACAGTTTTTCTTTTAGCGCGTTTTAGGCGCTGCTGGACGTATGTAAACCCTTAAACTGAGAAAAAAATATTGCTGACCGAAACAAATTTCGTTTCTTTCAACCAAAATATTTAGTTCGATACGGGCAAGAAAATATTTTTGAGATAAGACAATAATAATTTGTGAATGCTGAAACGAGTTATTGGCCGAACCAACAAAACTTCGGGCCAGCCAAACAAATTAATGTTAATACGATAAAAGATCATTCAAATAAACTAATTCATTTATTCATTTTAACGATTATACCGTTTAGTCAATTTGATAATCGAGATTCAAACAAATATTTCATTGAAGCAACTAAAAAGTATGCGAAAGCAAATAAATGGTACCAGTTGTTTGAACAAATCATAAGGCTTCGGTCATTTGGTTGATTCATCTACAAGAAATTTTCATGATTGAGTTGAATAAACTAAATTATCTGCGATTCAACAGAAAAAAAATTGTTGGATTAATCATTTTTCGTCCAACAAAATCGGATTAAGTTCGATGAACAAATTTTTTTTCTCAGTGCAACGAATTCCAAATAAATCATTTCTAAATATATTTTTTATATCACAATGTTTCTATAATCGCTAGAAATCTGTGGGTTAAACTCTCGTTATAATTGAGAGGAATTCACTTTTATTTGCACGATGACAGTACTACAACTCTATTCTTCATTTCTCTATTCTTAAATAATTCTATGGCTGAATTTCTCTATTCTGACAGAAATCTATTCTTAATTATCACTGTGTTTCATCAACTCTATGGTTTTTCTAATCTATAGTCGTGCTACAAGTCTATTCCTCATTTCTCCATTCTTAAATAACTCTATGGGCGAAAATTTGTATTCTGACGTTACTCCATTATTAAATATGTCCATTCTTAAATAACTCTGTGGCTAATTAACTGTGTTCTTATGAAACCTTATTCTTAAATATGTATACTCGAAAATATGTCTACTCCAAAATATCTCAATTCTGAAATTTCTATACTCTAAAATATGTCGTATCAAAATCATTTCTATTCCGATACATATCTATTCTTAATTAATAGGTATGCAAGTAGAAACTCGGCTTTTTTTGGTCAAATTCAACTTCATCGAAAAGATATTTGTTACAAAGTCTAATAATTAAAATATTCGCCATTACTATCTATGGTCTTTTGCCATTTATCGGGTTTTCATCCAGTAAAACTTGAAGTTCTTCGTCTTCAAATTTTTTTACTACACCTGGACGTGGATCGTCCTCAAGACTAAAATTTCCATCATGAAATCTTGCAAACCACTTTTTTATTGTTGAATGGCACAGAATGTTCACTCAAAGCCAAATTAATCAATTCCATAGCTTGAGCAGCATTTTTTTTCATTTGAAAACAGAATAGAATGCAGTGGCGTAAATGTTGCTTATCGACATCCATCTCTTATAAAATTGATACACACGGAATGACAGCTTGTAAATGACTGAAATTTATGTAATAAAAACAGCGATGACTAAGCTACATATATCCAAAATTACGGGCGAATTGGATGCGTTCAAGTATATTTTTGAATGCAACCAACTTCAGAGCTGAGTTTTTACTTGCACACCTATTAATTAAAAAAACTCTCTATTCCAAAATATCTCTATTCATTTATATCTTTATTCTGAAAGATCTCAATTCCGACACATCTCTGTTCCAAAATATCTCTCTTCTGATATTTCTCTATTCCGTCACATCTCTATTCGTGAAAAAATAATTGAAAATCAGAGTGCTCGGTAATATTTGATTTTCAATTGTTTTTGCACGAATAGAAATGTGCCCGAATAGAGAAGGGTCGGAAGAGAGATATTTTGGAACAGAGATGTGTCGAAATTGAGATCTGTCAGAATAGAGATATAAATGAATAGAGATATATTATTGGCATAGAAAGTTTTTTGAATTAATTAAGAATGTTGATTAGCCACACAGTTATTTAAGAATGGCCATATTTATGAATAGAGATGTGTCAGAATACAAATTTTTCCTCATAGAGTTATTTAAGAATGGAGAAATGACGAATAGAGTTGTAGTACGACTATAGATTAGAGATATTTACCCATAGAGTTGATGAAACACAGTGATAATTAAATAATAGAATAGAGAAATTTAGCCATAGAGTTATTTAAGAATAGAGAATTGAAGAATAGAGTTCTAGTACTGCCATTTGTACGATAAAAACATGAATTTGTACAATAAAAACATGAAAACATGAGCTCAAGTTCTCGCCTGTAATTCAACTTTAACTCGGCTATCACTTTCACTGTACAGTTATTTGCAGCTAATACAAATATTCCTGATGTATTTAGTTTCCATTTATATGAACGCATTACAAATGTACTGACATCAGAAACGTAGAATAAATCATATTACTCGATGGATAACCGCACCAATTTGCACAAGGATTGGTAAAAACTGGTTAAATTCTATATAAAAACTTTTGATTCGATAAGTTAAATTACGTGGGTTATTTCAATTTCACGATATATGGTTTCGATGTTTAACCAATGACTGCTCTAACTACTCCACAACTAAGAGAAAACGCAAGATGAAGCTGCGAGAGAAAGAGAGAGAAAGCAGTTATCTACTGGATATGGTAATCAGACGCATCGCTATCGATTAACCATATGTTTCCACACACTACATGCGCAGTTATGTACTTCCTGCACAAGTGTAAATCTGTATACACGTGTGTGTTATATCGACGAAAGGACCACATGCTATCGGAGGTGCGATTTACACATCTGGTCGATTGCTCAGTTAGTAAAGCGAGAGAGTACGTAACTGCAGCATTCGGCAACGTTCCATACCACTGTTCTAATGGGTGAGACCAATTCTATTTTCTCACCACTTTCTAACCCTCGTACGGGAGCCTGGGGCCGATTCTACTCGCCAATATGTACACACCGAATTAATTCCCCGGCGTCTAACCGTGTTATAGGTTTACTACTTGTACTATAAAGCCACGAATTTCGACATTGAGAAAATAGTATAACGGAAAATCGCCCAATCTCCAGTATAGACACTCAGCCTGTCTTGCCTTAGACATCCAACACTATCTCTTTAAGAAGTTTCGGGACAAGTGGCAAAATGTTACCATTTACTTCAAATTTACACAGTACATTCTTTGACATATACTGGATGTGTCGTCCAAATTTTAAATCGATCGTCTACACCGTTTTTGCTAAATTAAATATGAAAAAAAGGCTTTTTAACATGGTGAGATACCTACGATCAGTGGCGAACGACAGTTTTACGAATGGAATACTGAGAAAAAATGTTAAAAATTAATTGAAAAACTACTAAACCACTAAGTATACTATTGCAATTTCGGTGTTCAAAAATTAAATAATTCGTCTACATGGTTTATTAATTATTCACTTATTCATCAACGAAAGCGGTGAGTATTCCCCCCATCGACCGAACGAACAGGCTTTTTTTTATTTGTTTTCGACGAAATATTGCTATGTGAAGTTGGCGCTTTGCTTAAAAACAATAGAATTGTGCCGAAACTCCTTAATACTTGGCGTCAAGACGCTGCCGGGTCTTTAGATTTGATTGAAATACTAAATGGTATTTTATCGAATTTTCACTTGGTAGAGAACTTATTTCTCGAATATGGAGTGTTTCATTGCTTTTCGGGAGATATATTTGTGTAATTACAGTTGAATATATAAATAATAGAGTTTTCAATCTGTTGTTTGATGGATGAGTGATCCAGAATTCAGGATTTAATTAATATTTGATATATAATGGCACTCAATGATAACCTTACGATTAATTTTTGATTGGTGCTTCGTTTGAACAGTTGTTTATTGCTCTGCTTCATTATTAGTGAATTTTCACTCTTTCCGGACTATATTTCTTCATAATTCCTGTCTAGAACGCAGCTTGCGCGAACATTGGAAGGAAGAAGATCTCGACGAGAACACGGACGAGGAAAGTGTAAAATAATACAATATGGGTCGGTGTGTGTACAGTGTACGTAGCGTACAATAATACACCCGTATATAATTATATAACCGTGTGGTAAGCAGACTCGGTTGTGAGACATGCAAGGGCGACGAAGGGTGGGACAAGGGTGGACATTCAATTACCATTAAATTAACGTCCCGTGAAATCAAATTTCGCATTGGGGCATGCGAAAATTTATGCGTACACGAGATTTTAGGAGGAGCAAATTTGACCCATTATCCAACTGCTGTGTATCCGGTCTCTTCTTTATTTTATATATTCGTGCAACTTTTCTTTTCTGAGATCTTTCACTTTTTTCGCTATTTCAGTTTCACTTCGAAATATGCTTTTATTCGGATTTATTTCCTTCGAAATTTATGCAGGAGTTGGGTTTACGTTAAAATTTAAATTTTCGTGACATTTTTTTTCCAATTGTCGAAATTAAAATAATGCTTCAAGATCATTTTGGCTCTTTTTCTCTTGGAATTTGTTTTTCAACTCATTTTTTTCAAGTCGACGATCCATTTTTTTCCTCTTTTGTACTATTATCCTGTTTTATTTATTTGTGCTCATTTTCAAGGACCTTTCTCGGGTAAAACCAATCGAAATAGTGACATAAACCCCACCCATTCTCCGACTCTATCAAAATCCGCTTCAAAACCCTCCCATTAAATCCCTGTATCACAATTTGTCGCCGAGTTATGACCATTTGAAATCTCGGGTTATTTGAATTTCCGGATATTGCATCCGGGGAGTGAGTGGGGGTCCCAGAGGGAGAAGAATTCTTCTTCGACGTTCGAAATAATGCAAATTTCTGATAAATATCACGATGAGCTCACGTTTTTTCCTTCTTACAAGGCTTTTTACGAGAACCTTAATAAATTACTATCATTTAAATAAAAACAAGGCTAAAGGCAAAAAATAATAAATGAGAATCTTAATAAATTTCTATCATTTAAATAAAAACAAGACTAAAGGGAAAAAGTAACCTGAATAGTCACTGCGATGGTCTTTGAAATTATGCAAATATATGAGAAATCCTTTAGCAAATGCGAAGGAAACAGAGGAGAAAAAATATATATATAAGTTGCCTGAAGCCAGTAGAAATAGTCGAGTGCAGTCAGCCCTAAGTTACAGCATGCAGAGTGCAACAACCTGAAAGATAATCTGGTCCATACGACTCGTATCATAAGAAAAAATACGAGGTCTCTCTCAATCTCTCGAAGACTCAGTCTTCCTGCGTATATATGTACGAGATTTGCAGGAAAGATAAACGAACCAGAAGCATTTTGGTGCATGGGTAATAAAATTATAGAAATGGTCTTAATCCAATGGAATATCGAGCAGTAGAATCGCAGACACGGGCAATTAAGTGAATCCTGGTGGAATTCGATTGCAAAACTTGATCCTGACTTCGTGTCGATTGTTCGGTTCTCGATTATTTCGGGGATGATAGCGATGGCGCGTGGCTCTGATTCGATGATACGAACTACCGATTCGTAATGGCTTTTACGATCGTGCAATATCTATACACTCGCAGATATATATATGTGAACGTTAAATGTTTCTATCGTAGCCGGTGGCCAGACCTGGAATGAAACACTATAACGATAAACGATTTATAATCGACGATTTATTTTCGTGACACGAAAGACCAAGAGGAACGAGCTCTCTTGGCACATTGCCAACATTTTTCACGCGTTACTAATACTCCTGAAACATGACAGTGCAGTTTTCAGCCTTATCGACGTTTCAACACTTATAACAATTTTATACTCGCTATACGAAATTCATGTTATGGGTTTTTGGCTGTTGAAGTTTCCATTATTGGAAATCAACGAAATATATTAATTCAGTTGTCAATTTCTTCATTTTTTCAATCGATGTTTTTCTTCGCAAATCGTTTTCTTTTTTTAATCCTTTAACAATGGCTCAAAGGATCAGTTTTTTTTTCATCATTTCTATCATTTATCAGGGATTTGTTTCAATGAATTTTGGATAAATACGTGAATTATTGAAAAAACGTCAACAAATAGAAAATTATAATAATTCAGACAAGTTTATAATGAAAAAGTAACTCAAAGGCATCTGTGAAGGACTGCCAAATTTTTCATGTTTATAAAAAGCTCAATGGACCAATTTTTCAAACTTTTTGAACAAATTTTTGAACTTTTATTCAAATTGTGTTTTGATCTGCGTTTTTATTTTTATTCCATCTCATTACCGTCTGTCTAATGGAATATTATATTCAAATCGTTTCTCGAATCGATAACAACGTAATCTCCGAATGAAAGCTATGTATAAATTAGCATACCAATTTTTTTTTTCTCATTAGAATCCATTCCTCGGGATATTTTGCATTCGTGACTTTTACGAGCACGTTCCTTCGCCTTATCGCGTTACGACCCTACCTCCATTAGTTCAACGTTTCTGGCACGATGATTTTACATATTTTCATTAATTAGTAGTCAATGCGTATGATGGTCGAACCTCGGATAATCGAGATTAAATAACGAGATGGAAAAAACACCGGTCGGAGTCTCGACTCGAAAGAGAAAAAGTGCTGCAGCAATTTTTGTCAACCGTTGTTTAATTTTCAATATTTTCTTTCAGCAGCTTAATTTGATGTATTTCTTTGATTAAAAAACACGGAAAATATTGATTTTTTTTTCTTGTACTTCATAATTTTCGTGAAGAAATCCCAGAGAACCATTTATCTGAAAAATGTTCGATGTTATCGTCATAAATAGCTGCGAAATCGAATTTTTTGAAAAATTCTCTAAAAAGCTGTTGGAAAAAGGAATAAAACGTTGTTTCTCCATCTCAATACCTCAATTTTTGAAAAAAAAAATAGTAGCATTTTGATAGTTGACAAAAATTCACAGCAATTGCAATTATATTTTTCCAGAGTTACAATTCCAAGATAAAAATCAGACAAAGCCGCGTGAGCACTGTGAACGTGTGTTATAAATAGGCTTTAATTCTCGATTTTTTAATGATCAAAATTCGAGCGATAGTGTCGATGAAAAAATGTCAAGAACTAATTTTTGTAGCCTCCTTCAGCAGAGCTCGATTCCTCAATTCCCCTTTCAGTGAGGCGGGACTATCCGGTATTTTTGTTTGACAATCCGTAGAACCAGGAAATAAAACGAAAGAAAGATTATTCGAAAAAATAACTAAACGATAAGATTGTAGGAGACACGATGATTTTTTTTTTCATTTAACGCTTCAGTGCGTTCGACGGTTCTACACTGGGCATTCTCGTAAAGAAAGTATGAGAAAGATAAAAAAAAAAGAAAGAAAATAAGACGATGGTGAAAAAATGAGGTCTTTTGGCCCGTGGCCGCTCTCACGTCCTGTTGGGGCAATCACTTTTTGGCCAAGGAAAACGCGGATATTCTCTCTATGCGAATTTCCTTGGCACGAATCCAGTCCCACACCTATGCCCCTATCTTGGAACCGAAAACTACTGCTGTGCGCTCCTTTCTACATGCGCACCGAAGACCGGAAAGACTTTTTCTCCCGAGTCGAACTCTTTTATGGCACGTACCCACCATATTTATTATTATATTCGTGAGCATATGTATACAAACACGAATATACAGACATAGAACATAGAAATAATGCAGCAGCTTTAACCTACGCCCCCTGGTCGTCGCTTCCAACCTTTAGTCGCTCTATTTGCGAGTCCCTCTCGCTTATTTACCTTTCCGACAAATATAGTCGCCGGGTGAGAAGAGCACTGGTCGCAGTCTGAGCACAAGCTCGCATAGGAAACCAGCTTCGGTGTTCTGAAATATCTCGACCCTCCTCAACGTGTCCAGATGAACGTTTATTGCAATCTCAGCTTTCAGCTTATCTGAAATTTCATCAAAATTTAACGCGATTAATAACGTAATTATTCATGATTGTTTTCCACACTTTCTATTCGGTAACGATGTTGTTTATTTTATTTTACAATGTCTGTAATTATTTGTTGTATTTGCAATTGGTAAAAGATTATTATACAAGCAAAGGAATGAGAATTAAATTCGCTTCATCAAGTTTAAACGTTTCATCATTTTTATTGTGTACTTCAATCAATTTTGTTTTGATTTCTCGCGATTTTGTATGAATCGTCGATGCAAATGACGTGAAATAATGAAATAGAAAAGGCGAAATTCACGCTGGTTAAATAGCCAGAGAAATATGATGAAACTGACTTGAAGACAAATTGTAATTAGGGTTTATGATCGATATATAAATTCTAAATATTTGCAATTCCGCGACAGGTTTATTCTGCGGAGAATAATCATCCTGCTCGTGAATATACATTGGCTATTTCGAGTATACACGTCGGTTATTCTCGTTTCCAAACTGTTTGAAAGTTTCGAACCGCCTCTCTTCCTCTTGCCAAACTTTCACCCCTTCGAGCAAATAACAATGTCTATCGTCAATGTTGTTGAACAATGATGATTGCCTGGAAATCGAACTTGCTATATATCGGTTATGGTTTTCATTCCTTATTCTCGTTTTGTGTAATATTTCTCGATATCCACAACTTTTCGTATATAATACGATCTTCGTGTTAAATACTTATTTATACATACATATATATTAGACTAATCCAAAAAAAAAATCAATTTTTTTTTCTTGCGGATTCACGTGCTAGTGTTAGACTTTAAGGAAGTTCACACGAATCTAATGATAATCGAAAATTTCAACTTTGAGGGTTGAAATTTGGAAATATTATACAAATATATACCGTACACCGGAATTATTTTTGGATCAATCGTCTAGTTGTCAAGAAAATAATTTATGACAATCACATTTTTCGAATTCTTATACATAGGCTCTTATGTGATTTTTATAAATTGTTTTCTTGACAACTAAACGGTGCATCCACAAATAATTCCGGTGATAAATGTACGGTATATTTTTCTATAATATTTCCAAAATTCAACCTTCAAACGTCCTTAATGAAACAAAATTTCTGTAAAAAACTGAGCTCAATCGCCCAATATTTAGAGGTGGCTATATCGACTTTTATGTATTTTTTAATTTTAAAAAATTTTGAATTGATTTTATTCCAAGTAAATATGATCACGGCATCAAATTACAATGTAAATCTCGTTCGACTACAGTGACGCAGAGAAGGAGGTCATCGCGCATGAAAAAGAACTCATCGTACATATTGAATCACAAGAAACAATAAATAGTAAAAAAAGCAAAAAAAAACATTTTTAATTGTCAAAAAAAGTAGTGAATCTTGAACAGTATCGAATAAAAACTTCATGAATAAAAAAAGAGAAAAGTCATTCAATCAGTAAGTCATTAAGTTTTTCTATTCAATATTAATTTACTTTGCATGCAAAAATTAAAAATCGAAAAGCAATAATGGAATGTTGTATAGACGTACATAAAATATAGTTAATGAAAAAAAAGTATAACGTTAATAAAATTATACTTTAGATAAAAATAAATGTAGATAAATAAAAAAAAATATAAATAAATAAAAATAAATAATAAATAAATAAAATAATAGATAAATAAAAAAATAAAAATAAATGTAGATAAATAAAAAAACGTAGATAAAAAAAACAAATATTATAATTTTAATCAAATTTAACTGCGTTTTAGAGACATCCCCCTTCTTTATTCAATGACTTGACCCATCAGCGAGTGCGCTACTTACACATTAAGGAGGTTGTATCGATATTTATATGACATGATACGAAAAATACATTATATTTGATTATTCCGAGTTAATGTATTGAAATTTGGCGTGAATCTTCTTGAACAGCATTTAATTATGTGTGAAAAATTTGGAGAGGTTTCACCGCCTGGTAATCGAGATATTCATTGTTGAAAATGACACGTTTAACATGGGCTCTTATGGAAGCTTTCAAAAAATTGCGAACTTCAACAATAAATATCTCGATTTTGAGACGGTGAATCATCGGAATATTCCGCCAGAATTTTAATACTGTCTTGAGCTTTCTATTTACAAAATTTTATTGTGTAAAGTTGGAAAATAATTTTTACATGAGAAACGATAGAACCTCCTTAATCGTTGGTAACACGATAAGAGATTTTCTTACACGTATAGTTTCAAGTATTTGGTTTAAGACATTAAAAATTATTTTCCCACGGTAATTGTGACTTTTAAACATTTTCATTTCTTAAAAACCCAAAGCATAAAGATGACTGATACTAAAAAATCTAAAATAAAATGTTTAATATTTTTTTTCTCATTTTTTAACTTCATCATACTGAAGAATTAATTTCAAGTTGATTGAAAAAAATTCAAACGCTCATGCCATTTGAAGTTTTCGAGTAAATATCGTTTTAATGGAAGTGTGAGAAAAAATTTCATAGTGCGACTAATGACATTTAATAGTTCATTATTACTTTTCGATTTTTAATTTTCGCATGCAAACTACTTTTTCGAATATCAATTCACATTGACCACAAAAATTGAATGACTCCTTCTCTATTTTTATGTATCTGTTTCATTTTCGTTCAATTATTATGTCGCATTTTTTCGAATTCGCTACTATTTTTGCGGAAAAAAAGTTGATTCAATAGCATTGATGTTATTGTTCATAGATATTTCGTTGATTCAACGAAATTTTTTTTTAGAAACCCATAGTGAGATATCCTGTTCATCTGACAATATTTTTTCTCAGCGAAGGTCATTACAATCTTTGAAATCGGGAGTATTTCTGTTTTTCCAAAACAATGTTTCAAGCTATTTCAGAAAATTGTTTATTTCAAACTATTTCAAGTTCACCACCGTTTTTTTACAATCAGTTTTCTCATTTTTTATTTTTAGTATTCCCTTGTATACATTTTTCAAGTGTCAGGTTTTTTTTTGAATCAAGCAATTTTTCTATTTTGTATTTCTCGAGATTCGATATGTATTACGACTTGACTTTTTTTTCTCATTGTCGATGACCTCCTCCGTAGCAAAAAAAATAGTCGAACAAGATTTACATTGTATCATACTTACTTGGAATGAAATGAATTTAAAAATTAAAAAAATTAAAAAATACATAAAAGTCGATATAGCCACTTCTAAATATTGGGCAATTGAGCTCAGATTTGTACAGAAATTTTGTTTTATCAATGACTAACAATAGCACGTGAAACTGCAAGAAAAAAAATTGAATTTTTTTTTGCGTCAGTCTAATATGTATATCGTGAATTCTTAAAGGATCGATTCAGTCAAATATATTCAAATATTCTCGCAAAGAATCGTATTCTTCGATTTCAGCCTTTTAGACTTATGCTCGTTTTTCAACTCGCTTTCGATTGTCTGTTTTTCAGTTTGATTGCATTTTTCAAATTTCTTCGTCTTTTAACCAATAATTTCGAGCTTCTTTTTTTCAATTTCCTTTCAATCGTTTGGTTATTTTGTAACTTATCAGAGTTAGCAAAAAAATTTAACGTCTAAAAGTAATTAATTGAAATTCGTCACTACGAAATGATTAATTGATTTAGTTGTTTATGTTCTTTATTTCGTAAAATGCATTTTTGCATTACTGCGAAATCGATGTCAACGTTTGAATACTTTTTTTCGTATTTTTTTCTTTAAGAACTTTTCACCTGATTCGTCTTACGAAATTTGTTATCGAAGATTCTGTTAATAGGTTTGTAATCATTGACATATATACTTGAGAACTAAATTTACCGGGTCTTAATTGTTTGAGAAATCGTCACGTTCGGAAAATCCGTCTTGCAAGAAAAGTTCCTATTGTTTCACGTTCACGAGGACGAATTATTTAGCTTTAACGTAGTCGAAGTTGGGAATGCTCTGCCAGTAAGAGGACAATGCACAATGCAAATAGAATCGACGTTACACAAAGTCACGACGTTTTAACGATCGCGTCGTGGTACCAATTAATTATTCACGAAACAATACGTATTGATCACCAACTTTGCAATTTCCAATGGTTAAAGCCAGATTCATCGGAGCGGTCTAATTTCGCCATTTTTATTTATTGAACAGACTTTTTTTTTTTATTCGAAAAACTGAAAAATATGTTTCGATTTCAATTACTTTTTATGTTTAAAGCAATGATTTAACTACTTTAATATTTCGAATTAATTCACGTTTCTAGATTTTGATTAATGTTTCAAAGATTTCAATGAAAATGCTGTTGGACATTTGGATTAAACGTTTCTCTATTCGGTACTAAATTCTGAAATTCAATTATTCTTCCAACAATTCGGTACTTGGATTTTTCAATCCGTCTCTTCGTATTTGTCTCGTATAATTCTCTCTGTTTCTGTCTATATACTCAAAGCTTAAGTGCAGAGTTGGAGTAACGGGACAGGCTCTCTTTGAATAGATGGAAAGTTTATCTTGTAGGGGTTTAAAGGGTGCCGAATGAGAATGAGACGTCAAGGGAAATTGAGTCTGAGCATTATTCATTATCGTCACCGATCTCTCCCGTGATTAATGTTACCAATTTGTAAGCCTTTGCGAAGTCTGACTGAGCAATGATTTATCGATACGTGTAATTCCTGCCGAGATTTCAGTAATAGTTTTTAAGTGATCGATAAGTTGATAAAAAAGCATTTGTTTTTATTCTACAAATAAAAGAATCTATCTTCCATTCTCAATCAAATCAAATCGTTAAATTTCAACAACAAAATTTGCAGTCAATGATAAATTGTAGTTACGCGTAATCCGCGGTGAAATTACTTTTGAATTTTTTTTATTTCCATTAATTTCTTCATCTCATCCTAATTCCATTATCATGTACACTTTTTTTTCTCCTCATTCGCCGAAAGTTTCGTATCATCGTCGTATATGAATTGAATTTTTGAGCTCCGCGTTACGAAATCGTTTTTAATCTCTTCCTTCAAATCTGTTTGCAAATTTTCAGGAATACGCAGAAAGCTTGTTGTACAGCTTGGAAAAAAATTATTATCCCGTAAAACAAACATTTTTTACGCAAATAGCCCTCGACTGCACTCAAACATTGGTTGTATACAGAGAGAGAAAGAGAGAGAGAGAGAGAGAGAGAGAGAGAAAAAGAGAGAAATAAAGCAAAGACAGATAGGCGACGAAGGTAACAAACAAGAGCGGTAAACAACCAGATGTTAACTCTCAAATGGAATATGTGCGTGGACACGTACCGCTCATTTGACACGTGATCCAACTAGATTTTCTATTTTCGAAAAATTTATCGAAATTTGACACCTGTACTTATTTAGTTCTTTTTATGGTGCAGTAAAGGATAAACTAGAGCAGGCAAATTTTCTAGTTTACTCGAGAAATTTAAGAAAGTCTACAACTGCTAAAATATTTATTTCTGTATTCATTTATTTTTTGTTTTTATTATTTTTACATTATTTTTTGTTTCCACTTATTTCGAGGAACAAATCTGGAGAAGTTTCCACTTTGTGAGCTGGTTTTTCTTTTTTGTCGACACGATAAAAAGTTAAAGACGATCTCTTTTCCGACAGAAGTCATTGAAATTAATCAAAAACTCGAAATGTGTTAATCAATCAAATTACAATATTAAATAAATCGAAAAAAGAGTCGAAAAGATGCATTCTTTCTAGTCATTTGAAAGAGTCGAACGTTTTTTTATTATTTCAAAGTGCATTGGAGACAAGACGGTCAAAGTTTCGTTTTTTTCACGTCCTCTTTCTCCATGATTTTGAAATTGACGAATAAACAATGAAATTGAGCGAACAAAAATAATAAACTTTTCATTTTAATTAGGTGACTTGGAGGAGGCTATTGGGCGATTAATTATCGGAAAATTACAGATATTAATGATTCATTAATTCAACACAACAAAAATACAACGTTAATGGAAATGAAGAACAATGAAAAAATTAAAAAATGAAAAAAATAAAAGGACTACAATCTGGGATGTAAAAGATTTGGTTTAATTGAAAAAAAAAAAAAAAAACAAAAAAACGTGTAAATAAGGGTGAAAAAGTAGGTGGAAGGGATTGGAAATAAAAAGGGGGTGCAGACGTATAGTTCATAAAAAGTCTTATTTGCAAAGCTTGTAGTTATTTCTCGGTGTAGTTCAAATATATCTCGAGAGTGAGTGAGAAAATACCAAGTGGTATAGAGAAATACAACGAAAAATAATACATGAAATGAGAAAGTGTGGAACAATGGAAGAAAAAGAGAAAGAAAAGGATCGAAGAAATAAGAGGGAAAGGGAGAAAAAGAGGTTTTGGCACAACCCCGATCGATATTGAGCATCCATGAACGAATATCGAATGAAAGTCGATCACAGTTTTTCTCAGAAGGATCTCGAGCTCTTATCATTCCCTCTGATACCCCTCCCTTTTTGGTGGAGCACAGATTTTATTGAAATATTCTGCCGGTTCCACGTTTTATTCTTCGTACGTACAAGTAGTCGTAGCTGTGAAGGGGTCTCTCATACGGCACTCAATCCGCTCCCTCATTCTCTTTTCCCTGGTGAATTTTTGTCGGCTTTTCAAGCAAGCTTCCGTGGGTCCACGACTATACACACGTTTATACGTCGACAGTTCAATATCAGAATAGCATCGAACCGATGATTGAATATCTTCCTTACGCCCTTTTCACTTTCAAACCATCAATATATATATATATATATATATATATGCAAAAGTACGATCTGACTTTCCTTTCAAGCACACACCACCCTCTTTCCATCTCTCGGGTATTGCAGAATACCCTCGATGCACCTTATTTCCTATGTATATCATATTTCTCGTGCAGATCCTACCACATTTTATTTGCTCAGCCTCACTTAAACCGATTCTTCTGTCTCCATACGAGACCTGAATACGATACTTCCAAGTTATCTTTTACATTATTGTTTTTTTTCTTATTTCTTTGAACAAATCTCAACAAAATGATTAGACAGTTTACATTTGATAAGAAAATATTGGAGATTGGATTAAAATTGCGGTCGCGAGCGTGTGAATGTTTTTTTTTTTGCCACAACTTGTTTGATTGAACAAATTTTTATTGATAAATGCTAATGTTCTTCGAAAGAATTGTAAACAATTTGTTGCAATGGCGACTCAGCGTGTTTCGGATGAATTCACCACGAAAAACAAACAGTCTTTTTCTAAGATTCTACTACCAAAAATCGTTAGGAGGATTAAAAAAAGAATGTACCGCAATCCTTTTAAATGCGGAGTTCAGTTCGTACTCAAGCATATTTCAAGCAAGTTTTTTGATCAAAATAAAGTTGATTTTTAATCTTTACCCAAACCAGGTAAAAGGAAGTATCGAACTGAACTTTAGCGAGATCGAACTTTCATTTGCGACGACATTTTTTTTCAATTTCAACATTTTTCCAGCTCTCAAAACTTTCGTACTCAAGCATATCTCAAGCAAGTTTTTTGATGAAAATAAAGTTGATTTTTAATCTTTACCCAAACCAGGTAGAAGGAAGTATCGAACTGAACTTTAGCGAGATCAAACTTTCATTCGCGACGATATTTTTTTGAATTTCAACATCTTTCCAGCTCTCAAAACTTCACTGGTTGTAAATAAATATAAAAAAAAAGCTTTTTTTGATAAATTACGTAATCGTTAAGCGTGCTTCCGATGTAAGATTTTGCGAAGTACGAGCCAAAATAATATAAGCAATTCTACGCATTCATGCTGTGTAAGGAACGAACGGAATGGGTGGGGGTTAATATGTAGAATAACCAAATTGTAGAACGGTTAATATTTCGAAATTTTAGTATTCATAACATTCGATTAACGAAAAATAAGAAATTCGAAGTTTATATTTTCGATAGTATGTTAAGTTGAATATGTATTTGATGTAATATTTTTTCTTTGATCGCGCATTTATTCGAAAATATATATTCAGACTGTCTATACTTCAAATTCAGATAATATAGATTGTCCTAATGTAAGAAGTTTATATTTTCTAAATTCGAAATGGAGAGCAATTCTTTTATTGAGAGACTAAAATATATAGTATGAATAATTCGAAAGTGAATTTTTCGAATGACTAAAAATTAGAAGTAGAGAATAGCGAACGTTGTGAAGCACGAAGAATGACAAGCAATACTTTACAGCCCAGAGGCTCTCGCTATTTCGACCATTCGACTTTCTGCTGTTTCGCTATTTTGGCCACATTAATATTTTGTCTTTCGTTAAAATATATTTGAAATTGTGAATACTCATAATATTACCGATTTCAGTATTTGACGACTCGAATGCATAATAGTCGAACTTTTCTAAAATCGCTATTCTAGCCTTCATCATTTGGGCTACTGTTATATTTTGTTTTTGACGTAAATGTCGAATGCGTAATAGTCGAACTTTTCTAAAATCTCTATTCCAGCCTTCGTCATTTGGGCTACTATTATATTTTGTTTTTGACGTAAATGTACTTCGAATTCTTTAATTTCTCATTTTTTTATTTCCAGCATAAAGGCTATAATAGAATTAATCTGTTTACATACTACTATTCTTCAATTTAAAAATTAGCAGTTTTAGCCATTCGAAGTTTTAATCATTCGAAAATCTTACTCCCACCCCCAGCCTTCGTCATTTGGGCTACTATTATATTTTGTTTTTGACGTAAATATACATCGAACTCTTTAATTTCTCATTTTTTTTATTTCCAGCATAAAAGCTGTAGTAGAATTAATCTGTCTACATACTACTATTCTTCAATTTAAAAATTCGCAGTTTTAGCCGTTCGAAGTTTTAATCATTCGAAAATCTTACTCCCACCCAAACGGAATTAACAAGAAAGAGAAGGTTAACTCTAGTTGTATAACTCGTACAAATACAGGCATATGTATTTCGCAGTATACTTGAACCCTCATGACGGTCGATGATATACTTTAAACTTCAAGACTGTAACGAGGTTCAGCCGTAGTTTATATCTCAGTACAGGTTGCCGACGTACATAAACTGAACTTCTATATAATAAACTTTATACCATATCCTGCAAGATTTCTCCCGTAGTCTTTTCGCTCAAGGAGTAAGCTCCACCATGTGAACTCTCGTCACGAAGAATAAAGGGACAGCTTTAAGTGTAGTATAGCTCGTATATATAAATGGGAAAAAATCTTTTTGTGGCTTTTAGCCCACCGCAACTAGAGGCAAAACTTTAGCCCCCTTTAATACTTCTACGCTACCCTTTTAAACTTTTTGCGATGCAAACATTTCTTTTTTATTATTTCGTTGTCGAAGATTCGAAGCATGAGAATACGCCACTGGTGATTTTCTTTTATTTTACTTTCGCAAATCTACATAAATTTAATTTCCTCTACACAATATTTTGATTGATTTTCTTCATTTTTTTAAACTTTTATATTTTGAGTTTGAGTCTTTTGGCTATGAAAATATTTCGTTTTGGAAGCAGTTGAAATATCGAAGAGTATCACATGAGAATTACTGTTCGATCGAACCTGTAGCTAGTCCGTAACCCTCGATACATAGGGAATTGATAAAATATCCCTATTTTCATAAAGTACGAAATGTTCCATATTATAAAAAATCGCTGAAGGATTTACTCGATGAAATCTCAAGGGAATACTAAATTTGAGAGAAAATTCTGGTTTCGTTTATGTATTCTGAATAGATATGTGGAAAGAAAACCGTAGTAACATCAATAGAAGGTGCGAATAAATTGTATAATAAATTCGAAAGCGTCTCTCGACTATTGCTCGTACTCGGTGATAGGGTAAAGACGTCATAGGGGAATAATATCAAAAATGGTGAAAAAAGACAGAAGGGAAGGCGAAAAAAAGTTCGAGGTGTCTCGGTTATTATAGCGTTAGTGGACATTTTCGCTGTGAGACTCACGTATTCTAAGAGTATTTTTTTTCTCGGTTTACGGTCATTGTCCTCGTAAGGAATGATATCGTCGTGTGTGCGTTACCTATATACGACCCTCTCGTGATCTTCTGCATATCATCTTTATTCGTTATCCTCGGTCGCGTTTATGCCCTGGTGCTCGAAGACATAAAGATCTCGAGTAATATCCGCTAGAGTTCTCGGACAGACGAGAAACGGGTGGAGAATAGGACGAGAGGGGATTTATATAACCTTTAGAAAAATATTCTGCTGGGTAACGGAGAATTTTTAGCATCGTCCAGGAAAAAAAATTTACATTAAGAATTTTTCTTCCTTAACGACCCACTCGACTGTGTGATATTTTGTTACTCTCATCTTCGCGACCGATCGAACCTATTTTATGCGACACCCCTCAAACTCTCATCTATACAAGTCGTTTACTTCGAATATTACGAGAAACCGTAAATATTCTTATGGTTATTGAACATTTTTCACGATGATAACCTCTATTTGATTTGAGTTTTGTGAAAAATTTCAATTTTTATATTTGTGAAAAAAAAGAAACATCGAAAAAATTTATTATCGATGTTTTCGAGTCGAACATAAACTTTTTGAAATATTGACACATCTGTTGAACAATTTGAATTAAAAAGATACTCAGAGCTTCTGACAATTTTCTTCGAAAAAATTTAGCACTCAAAACTTTCCGCCAATGTTACTTTTCATTTTTATTTTAACAGACAGAGACAGAGAAGAAAAAATAACTTTTGCAATAAATAAGAGTTGTTGCAAATTGAGTGAAATTTCGATTGGAAAAACTTACCGGGAAGACAGCTCACAGCTTTTTCCTCGTCCGAACATTTTTGCGTCAGCCATAAGTAGTCGAACCACTTGATCACCTTCACTTGTAGATGATTTGGTACCCGCCTCATTCTCATATACGTTTTTACTCCGTCCAGCTTAGCTGCGAACGAAAAATAATCACAATTCTTCATTAATCACTCTCGATTTCAATCGCCTGATGCCACATTTTCCACTGGCTAAGTATTAATCCTTTTAAAAGGATTCAACAAAAAGAAAAGGGATTCTTTGCACCCCAAATATTTACCATCCTCTCTGAGGGGGATCGAGTGACGAGATTCCATTAGCGAGGAAAAAGTTTAGTACGGATAGTTTGTCTTACGATCATTTAACCGTAAATATTAAATTCAACTTTGCCGTTTTAAACTCAACCAACATCCAAGCAATCAGTTGAATTTCAGTCAAACTTATAAACTTATTTTTATTTACATCAAATGATGAAAAAGGCACTTAAAAAGCAGCTTTTCGAAAGGACTAATAAATAGTTTCGAAAAACAACCATTATTTAGTAGAACCCCTACACGTATCGTGGGTTGACAAAGTTTTGTCTGCAGGCAACAGTTAACATTGGCTGATATGCGCGTGTAGGGTTTTCCCCTCAGAAGCTCTCGAAGTTAGTCGAACATTGTTAAAGGCCAGGGTCGTGACGAGACGGATATTGATGACGTTGTCCAGAAGGAAGTGAAAAAGCACAGGAGACAGCCTAGTGGCGTTGTGTACGAGTGGAATAAAACGAAAAAGAAATGAAAAAAGTGTAGAAATAAAGAGAAGAAAAGGACGAAGCTCTATAGTGTTGTTTCTTGTCTTATATGACCTGGTAGATGTATATCAAGACAGTGTACACAACAACCACTTGTCGTAGGTCTTGAGCAACGATCTTGAGCTAATAGCTTTTTTTCCCTGTACACCACTGCGTATATATACGCCGAGAGAAATAGCTAGGCTAATAAAAATCAATTAATTCGTTCCAGTCTAGACACCCCTTAATCAAGCTTTCTTTTTGCTGCTATTCTCGAGCTAAAAACGAAATTGACCTCTTCACTACCCAGGGAAAAATTTCAAGCTGGATGTGTAATCTGTAAGGGATTATAACATGGATTCGATATGATTATTGTTGAGAAAGTTATTGGAAAACATTGGAAGGATTGGGAAATCGAAGCCAAATTAATTCGACGAAATAAAAAATGATCCTCGAGCTTTTAAAACGCTTACCGTGAATAAAAATACGATGAAATTTACAAGCTGTGAAGTAGCAATAAGAAAATTATATCGTTCGTTATCGATAAGAATACAAGTTTCAAACTTTCCACTGATATTGTTAGTGACGCTGGACCTGTTAATTTATAAATATTGGAAGTTACAGGATTATCAATCATACTTCCGAACGAGTTTTATTATCGATGTCGAACAAACGATACTCGAAACTCCTTAATATGTATAGAGCTCTGCACTTTCCAGTTGACAAGAGACTAAGATCGAACTGCAAACTTCGATTGAAGTGCTCTCAACTAACTTTGTACGAAACGGATTTGTATTAATGATTGTTTCGTGATTTGCTTTGTGCACGTGCTTAATCTTTTGTTTTGATCTGACATCAATTTATACCAAACAGAAACTAACGATTATTTAGGAAATATCCAACAATTTAATAACCTTTGTGGACTATTAAAATTGGTAAAAAATCTGACGTTGACTAGAAGTCTCGGAATCATCACAATTTTTTACTGTATCGCTTAAAGAAATTGTTAATTATTTTTGTTCGTACAATTTTTCAATTTATCATTATTTCTTCTCGTCTTATTTCGTACTTCTTATCTAAAGCATTTATTTTTTGCCACCATCACCAAAGGCCCCAACGAAGCTGTTCGTTCGTCTTCGGTGCCGAGCACGAAAAGTGTAAGCCAAGCAAAACGGAAAAGTTTAAATTGCAACGTTCGTGAGCTTCGTGTTGCTCATTTCTTGGGAAGAGCCTTCGAGGCTTGTTCCCAAACTTTTTCTTACAGCTTCACGAACGAGCTACGAGCAGCTTTCGATTGAAATCTTCCTCTTGTCCGACTCAAGCGATGGACTTTGGTGTTATTTACTCAGGCAGCATTTTTTTCTTTCTTCTTTTTATTTTTATCGAGAATTCCGTGCAAGCAATTGATCCCACTCGACCTGTCTCACGTATCTTGTTCGAGAAATGAACTTGCCAAGAAAAAGCTCCCTTTATACATCCAGTAGCGGCTGAAATATTTATTCTTCACGTCTTTCTTCTCGTCCGCGATTTGTTACTCTCATGAATGTGATTTTTTAAAAAATCATCTAATTTGTATAACTTATAGGCATAAATGATCAAAACTCTTCAAAACACTCCACTTTTCATGCCAGTTTGTAATGCAACTCTGGCCTGTACTTCGGATTTATAATAGAACGATTGTGTAGGTTTTGGAGGATACATTGATGAAAAATCTTGACAGAAATCTTTCAAATGTTAGTGTACATGGATTCGTATATATGATATAATCTCATTCAATCAATAGTAGCAATGCAGTTTCGTCGATGTACTCGTCCACGTTATATAACGACCTCTGCCTCTTTTGGCACAGCTCGACGAATCTGGATTCTTCTTATACATACTGCTTTATAAATCGATTTGACCTACACTTCAACGATTATTCCAGTACAATTTCGAGGGCATTGAAGAAATTGATTAAAATCGGACGTTTTTTTTTTGCTTTTCAGTGACATTTTTATTTTGATGAAAGATTCTAAAGAAAATATTTGCTTTTGGTTGTTGTATTTCGTACATTTTTCAACAATCAACATTTCATTTTCAGAATTTGTTTTCTCTCGCATTTATGAATGTAAAATTTTCAAACTTTCGCGCATACTAAAATGACGATAAACTTGACATCATTGAACATGTATTCTCAAGCGATATAGAGTCTCGCCTCTAATCTCGAGAGAGTAGAAAACGTGTCGACGAAGGAAAGTTGTTCACAACGCACGAGTTTAATCCGCGCGCGCGTTCCTATACACAGCTTTAGCCATGTTGGCTTGCATACATTTGAATACTTTGAGATTGCAGCAATTTCGACGTCTGGCTGTGACACCAGCAGTCACCAGTGGCATATCCTACACCATATATTATTATACAAAAGGTTTACACGCATTGTATACTCGAGTGCTGTTATATTGCTGTCGTTCCGATGCTTTTTACGGATAAGAGAGGGAGTAAAGTGTGCCAAACCCTCTCGGGATGAGAAACATTTATTAAATTCACATAATTTCAAGCATGATATAAATTTATAATTCATCTTTGAAAAATTCTTTAATAATAACTTTGATGGTTCAGGATATTTCGAGCAGCGCCTCGAACGTGCAAAGTTTAATGGAAAATAAATAAAAAAATTGGAATGATTCTGCTGGAATTTCTGATTATTTATTTCTCATTATCCCAATGCGTAATTTTTCAACGACGAAAAATAATTAAATCACGAGATAAAGTATCGTCATGACCGATTCATTATTAGTCAACATTTCCACCAATTTTAACAGACTCCTTGGCCTTATCGCCAGGATATTCGTTTTTTTTTACGCTTTCATCCCTCATTCGGCTATACTACAGCTTCGATCCCGGGATTCTCGTACGCCGCACCGTTAATATTTATAGCCTCGACGAATTGGCTCGACACGAAGTGATTTAGCACTCCGCACGATTATTCAAAGCCAGACTCTCTTATTCACGCTCCCGTCATTCCGTAACAACCGCTCACTTGCTCAACCAAATCGTGGCGAGCTGAGAGTGAGAGAGAGAGGGCGAGACAAAAAAAAATTTTAATAAAAAAAGAAGCGATGGAAGCAAGTAAATATGTTGCTGTATCATAAAAGCAATTCGTTATCCTCGAAATAAAATCCAGCCAAATAATAACCTGATAAAGAGTACACTGTATATCGCCTTAATGGACTACAAAGTAGGGAGAAAAAATTATTTCGCTCTTGTTAATACTACACCTTTACAAATTACCGATTAAATATTCACACTAATTTTCTCCCTCGTCTTTATGACCGTGAGTTTTGAATGAAAAAGTAATTTAAGGTAGTTTGGCAGAGTTTGGCCGAGTCCAAATGTAGTTCATTTTTCAAATTTGTAAATCGACGATTAAATTGCAAAATCGATTTTAGAAATCATTTTCATAGAAAATAAAACTTATCAAATCGCGTATACTCTTATAAATCATCTAAATGACAATTCAAATTTAATAAGATCTTGGCCTGACTCATGTGATAACAGATCCGTCGATTGGTGAGAATGTAAACATAACCTCGAAAATTTTATCGCACGATGAATTGATTACGAGCTCCTTCCGGCAATTTTACTGAAGAAAACCAATTGAACCAAAGTAAACGTTCACTCGAAGCTTTAAAAATATGCAATGAGTAGAAAAAATTTGAAAATGAAGCAGTTGGTGGCTAAGAAAGGCACTCGTCTAATTGACATTTCATACCAGCGGGCATAAAGGAACCGCCATTTTGGTTGTCGACTGACTTCCGAGAGAGAGAGAGAGAGAGAGAGAGAGAGAGAGAGAGAGAGAAGTCCGAGTCAAGCCGACAGAATTCTGCTATGTGTGTAACTTTATTCGCGATTTCTTAATAATTATACGGTGAATCCAATTCAATTTCTCCCAGAAGATGCTTCACATATCGTAGATTAGATCAATAAGTTTTTTTCGAATGCTAGTAACATAAAACGAAAAAAAATCTGGTGGGTCAGAATATTCGAGTTCAATGAAAAGTTCTTCTTTTTCAACTCGATAGAATTTAAATAATTGCAGTAAATAATAACCTTGACATTTTTAGAGATAGTCAAGAGTTTTGTAAGGTTATAACCTGTTTGAACAAAAAAAATTAAAGTTGAGTCAGTTCTGTAACGTGATAAAAGTCCTGCGAGTAGTCGAACTCGTATATAGTCAGACGCTCTGCCCAACTACGCTAGACATTGTTAGAATAGGATGAGATTTTGGGCCTACCGATCTCCTGGCTTCGGTACAAGTTGCTGTATCTAGGGAATGGCTATTACATCCTCATCCTAGACTAACTATCTAACCGTATATGTAATTAGCCATGCCTGTATATACATTAGTCAACTGTTCTTCTCCCCTCTACCTGACGAGGCTCATAAGATTAGGAGCAAGACCCTACTAATAGTGTCATCATTGCAAATCCGGGTTTGCACACGACAGCCTAATCCTTTAATCAGTTTGTTGCTCTATCCTTATCCTTATTCCTATCATCAGATATCTAACGAAGTTAAAGACATTCGGAAAATTTTTATTTTTCTCCAATCATCGAGCTTCTAGAAATATTGAGAGCAAATCGTTATTTTCCTTGAATTTGCGATTTGAAGTCAAATTTCCAGTTCACGTTAGTATCGTGAGCCAAAGCCTTAATTAAGGGTCTCGTAAAGTGAGAGGTTTGTGGAAATATGTCGTAGGAAAAAGATATTTTTAAGTATGATGAATATTCGTAAATAAGCAGGTGTTTTATGAGATTTTTAGCAACTGCAAACAGTGTCAGTTATTTTCATTTCTTCGTTCCTCTTTAGAGGAAATTCGAAAAATGCTGAGAGACTCAAAGAATGTAATTTTGTAGTTTAATCTTTTGCGGTTCTGCATTCAATTCTATTTGGTCAAATAGAATAATTTCTATCAACAAATTACTATTATTACGTTGTATATGGTTTCACCACACCTCCACGGAAAGATCAATTTTCCGCCTCGCGTAAGTTGAATTTTCCGCGGAAATGTGATGAAAAATCGTATACGCACACATGGGAGGGAAAGAGGCTATCCCAAACAGCTTGCCACCCTCGCGTTCGGCTTCGGTGGCAATTCCGTACGTGGTTTGACATAGCCTACTTTCCCTCCCTAATGGCGTAATATACTATTGTTCAAACTGATTTGATATTTGGAAGTTGTCAATAGTATTTTTTATTGTCCCTGCAGGGATGAGAATAGTCAAAGAAACTGGGACACTTTAGTCAAATAAGGAGACCAGTACAGACTATTTTCTCATCAAAATCTATTGATTATTGCGTGACGAACTCAGAAAAGAAGAAGAAATAAAAATACTTTTGTTACAAGAACTAATTGATTGAAATGAAAGAAACGAGCCAGAGAAACCAAGGGTAGTTTTGTCTGAAAAATAGTCACGAGGTTTTGTTAGTAAAGCCAGTTATATAAAATGACAAGATCCCTGAGTGTGTTAATAGTTTGGAAAAACCAGACGGTTCATTAAATTCCTAAAAGGGAGAGAAGAATCAAGATATTCTCCATCTCTTTTAAACCTCTCCATATTTTGGTTTCAGTAAAATGAGACGTAAAAGAAAAACGAAAAAGGGAACGTGCGCCAATAAACAAAGTCATGGCTTAGGTCGTTAAGTGGTTAGCTGAGTATAGCAATAAAACAGAGGCAGGTTCTAGAGCGCAACAAAGTGTGTGGGATAGGACAAAAATGGTGTTTTTAAATTCATTGCCGTCATCAGTGGGCTTACGATTTCAAGACGTTAAAATATGGTAATGACCACATAAAGGAGCTCAAGGATAAAAGTATAAGCTAGAGAAGGAAAAATGTTGGATGGAAAAAAATGTGTTTTACGTATAATAATCCATTTGTTTTTATGTTACAAATGCTTGAAATATACATGCATCCTTGTAAAGTATTCTTTGAACGTTTGAATTCTCTCATGACGTGGAAATTGTCGAAGTGAAGATATGGCGAGCTAAATGATGTAGAAACTTATGTCTCTGCAGTATATAAATACGAAGAAAAAGTAGAATCGACGTGTGAGAGAACAGGAACACATGAGGCAGTTGAATACTGAAGTGATTTGACGTTTCCACAAGGACTTCTCTAGGAGGAATCTCGTTGAGATCGATGTTAGGTCGACGGAGGTAAATGGGATGTTTGTCTCGTTGGATGACATAGGAAAGTCTTTGAAGTCCGTGCAAAAACGTTTGAAAATTATAGAGAGGGCGACAAGTAGAAATCTCGCGCATCGTAGTGACGAGACGAAGACCAAGCGCGATTCGCGATCCTGAAAAAGAGGAGGGTTATGCGGAACGGGCTGAGATGAGAGAAAGGACCGCGAACCGAAGCGTATACGATGTTTTCGCTCGACCAAACACCATCGAGTAAACGCGTTTTTCCTCGTGCTTCAACTACGTTTCTTCTACGCGTTCTTTCGTAACGCAAAGACTGCCAAACGTGACTCGACACAACCGAAGCTTTTGCGGGTTAAATGAATATTGTATCCATCCGGCATTCTCGGGTTGGCATCATACGATATTTCGTTGAATAAATTAACTGAAGCCCCTAACAAAAACAAGCGTTGGACCATTTTTTCTCCCAAAACAAGCCGGTTTCCATGAATACAATATCAGTTGTTTTTTTCTGTCTTTTTTTTTTTTAATGTGAACCTGACTGGTTCATTTTTTGTTACGTGAACTTACAAACATTAATATGTAAACGTCTGATATCACGAAAATGCGATAAATCTCGAGATGGCCGAAGCGTTAAAGCGCTAGCTGGTAAGCGAAACGATTATACATCCCAAGATTTTAGAGTGCTTGAATGCGAAAACTTGGCGATCGTACACAATCGCGGTGTTTCGGGATCCCTTAGCCCTGAGAAACTCTCTGTAGAGCAAGAGAATGAAAATAGACGATGAGTGGAACAGAGACGGCGTTGCCAAGTGCGGAAAGCGATAGGCACTTTTGCCAACAGCTATATCCATAATGTAGATTGCCGAGAGAGAAGACCACTCCTCGTCGAGTCTCCACGCTTTTCGGCCCTCACTTCTATATCCATTTCAGCTGGATGCTGGGCTATTTGTATGTTCTACGGTATACGTATGTGGGTACGTATAGAGAATAATGTGAAAGAGAGTTCTCTGATCTTCTTCACCCATACCACTCTTTGTCCTCCAGCTATCTCTTTCTCTTTGTTCCGCTTGTTTAGCGTGTGGTTCATCTCACATCTCCACTCGTTTAGTTCATTCCTTGAGCTTGCTTGCTCACACACCGTCCCATATGCCAGTTCCACTAATCGCTATCTCTACCCAGACCCTTATACTCACTCCTGTCCGCAGTTGATGCACGAGCCAGCGAAATCGTCCCATGAATTATTCAGCGCTTGATTTTACCACGATTCTCTTCTCCTACCTTTTCTCTCCTCTCTCTCTCTCTCTCTCTCTCTCTCTCTCTCTCTCTCTTTCTCTTTCTATACATGTGTATTTCCCCTCGTTTTCCCTTTCTCTCGCTCAGATCTCCCCGAGGTCGAATATTAATAATTAAGGATCATAGAAATCTAGAACGGTGACTCGGTCTAGAATACCCGCGTAAACTGTGAATTCAAATCACCCAAATACTCTGCACATGAATTCGATAGCTTTGATGGACCAGAAAAACTTCACTCCAAAGATATTTAGGATACCTAACAGGATCATCCTTCTCTACGTAAACGAAGGCTGCAGTTGATGAAAAAGCAATCGCACTTCTCTCCAGGTTCCTAAATATTCATTGGAGATTCAAGTAAGATCGCGTAGGGCTGAAAAAACAAATGTACTGCTTATATGTAAGTAATAACAAATTATATAATTAGGAAAAAAATAAAACTAGTTTTGGAAATATCAGTCCGATGATTAAGAAATTAAAATTTGGGGAAGTTTTTCCGTAAAATATCATTTCTCAATAACTCGTCTAGCAATTTCTCAATATTTCAGCATACATTTTTTTTTATCGATTTGTTACACAGCTCCCTAACAAACAACGAAAAAAGAATGACCATTCTTTCTTATGGAGCTACGTAGTAAATCGCAAAAAAAAAGTTTGAAAGCTGAAACATCAGAAAATTGAAAAATAAAGAAGATTTTGGTCACTTTTCCAAAGATTTAAATTTCAATAGCGCCTTTATCTCGTAAAATCCAAAATAATTGTGTGAAACGTCAAAATTTTGGAGCAACCGATATACGAGATTATTATTCAATATCTGTCCCGTATTGTAATCTGTTGTAAAGTTTAAGCGCATTGGAAAATGTGACGAAGTCTCATTATAGTTTAAAAACTACGTAAGTAAGGTTAAGGTGTGTGCTCAAGTAAACTCGGAGAATTTCTAAAAGTTTTTTGAAATTTATTTGCAGCCCACGTCTTACATTTTTGGGGATGAAAAAAATTCTGTTGTTCTCTGATTGTTGGTTACGAAGCGGCGTAAGTATTGTGCCGCAACACTTGTTATTAATGCAGTGAAGCATTCGTGACCGGCATGCTTTCTCTCTTTCCATGTATATATTAAATACATATAAATGTCCACACAAACACACATATTCGCACACTTACACAGGTCAATAAATTTCTCACCGACTCTGCGCAAGAGCTACTAGCGTTGGCTTCGCTTCCCGGGTTTCCCCTGGCGTTCCCAGGGACGAATTTGTTTTGTCCGGTCCTTGTCCACCGCCCAACCTCTCTTTCCCGTAGCAGCGACAACAGATCGATGACGTCAGCGGTTCCATTCTATTTTTAGTTACGCGCGCCAGGATATACGAGAGGCGGGAGCGGCGTTGGGGGATGAAAAGGGTGGTAGAGTTGTGGAACGGGACGCGAATGAGACGACCGACGTATATAGTAAAAAGAGTTGAGCGTACTGGACGAAGAAGCGTCAGAAAGGAAAGGTGGAGATGGACGAGGAGAACGAGCTTTTGTAAGGGGAGAGATAGAAATGAAAATTGAAGTGGAAGATGAGATAATGAAGAGGTCGAAAAATAACGAAAAAAATAGAACGAAGAAGATGTGACTCAATCGAGACAGAGTGCCGAACACTCTGCTCATTCATCCTGGTGATCAGCTAAAGCTGGAGACACATTGCCAAGGGTTAGTGATCGAGGACAAAAGAAGGCGTGGGGAGGATGGATTTTTTCAGGATAAAAAGCCAATCGTTGCAGTACCTTTGGGAAATTTCGTTTTTGTTTGAAAATTTCTCAGGTAAATATAAACTTTTGAGTGTCGTCGTGCCAAGACATGAATATATTATTTTGCTGCCTCTTACTCCATTCCTTAGCAGTCTTCTCATTTCACAGGTTCATGAATATTTTAATTTAACGCTCGTCATGTAAGTCGGATGGGTTGCCCAAATTACAGGGTTCGAAAATACTTTGGTTTGATCGTAATCGAATTTTGATTTCGGGTCATAATTGTGTCATGTTCATCTTTTATAATACTAATCCTGGATTAATCTTCCTGAGTTAATTTCAACTTTTCTTTTAGTTTTCGTTAAGTATAAATTTTCGTACTATTATTTTATTTTATTTTTTTTTTAGTTTCGAAATAATATCACAAAATGGACGCGATCGGAAATGATGACGATTGGAGATAACAAATAGTTCAACGTTATACGTTTATTTCAAAACTCATTTCTCTCAAGCAAACATTCGAGTGTAATGAATGAAGGGCTCGTAATGAATGGAAAATCAATAAACGCTGTTTCATCAAGTACCGATTGTGTTAGACGCTCCGAATGCTTGAGTTTATTAATACGAAAAGTGAAAATAGGGAGTTCAACGAACGAATTAGTGATATGTCTCTCGAGAAGAAAGAGAACGAGGCGTATTATCAACGAGACGGATCACCTCGTTCGCTCGAGAGCCTCACATGGAGCTTCATTAATGTCTCGGTGCACACGTCATGTTTCAACATTTTTTTCTCATCTCATATTTGCTGAAAAAATAAAAAATCTTCTTTGTGTTTTGTAATCTCTTAGTTTGTGTTAACAAACTGGATTTTAATTATTGTACACGGAGAGAAAAATCTGATAAAAATTACCGTGCTGTTACTATAATCGTCATGTAACAGACACGTAATGCAGTATTTATTGATGCATGTTACAAAAACTATGGGTTCTCATGAGAAAAATTACTATTTTGCTTAAGAGAAAATGTATTTCTCAGCACAAAATTTAAAATGAGACGACGAATTTTTCTGACACAGCACGGTAAAAATGTGGACCTTGTAATTTTTCATCTGTTGTTACAGAAAATTTATTACACATTTCAGAAAAAATGTCTCGCGAAATCATAGAATTTAAAATATAATGACGAATTTTTCATAAGCAGCACAGTAAAAATTCAAGCTTCCAAATTTTTCATTTGCGACCACAGAAAAATTGATGGTCTCATTGGAAATAAATCCAAGACGATGGAGAAATTTTTACCGTGCTCTCTTAGAAAGGGAGATGAGGAGAGACCCAGAGCGACCACAAGCATGAATGTCACATGAAGGTCAAATCCGTATTTTCAGAGTTAGGTAAATCGCAGAGTTTGAAATTGTTTTCATTCCTCTCTCCACAAGAGAGAAAAAGTGTGCGTGCATATAACGAATACTCACACTAGTGGACGACGCCTCTTTATCTACGCGAAATAAAGAAGGCCAGTCGAATTTCAGTGGCCGTGTGAGACAAGTGCAACGCATCTAGTGAAATCCGTTAGTATGATTTAATTAAATAATTTACCGTATTGAAAGAACACGCATAGCGAAGAATATCGTATGATCGTTGTATCGTGTGATCTTTTTTAGCATTTTATGACATCAGTCAAGGAAGATCAAGTTAATTCAAGTTGAATATACGACGCAATCGAACGAGGTTACGATCTCAGTTAATTTTTTATCCATATAACAGGGATTGCTCAGTTTTATTATTTTTTGCGTTTTTCTTATCGTTGTCGGTATTTTGTGATATCACTACAAATAGTTGTGACGACTGTTCTTTCATTTCTATACAGAATATACAAAGACATTAGCACGACAAATTTTACCGTGCTAGCATGACAAATTTTACCGTGCTAGCACGGTAAAAATTCGAGCTGGTATTAGAAAAATTGTTAGTGCGTTGACGAATTTTACTATGCTAGCATGACAAATTTTACCATGCTAGCACGGTAAAAATTCACTATACGCATAATTTTTTTTCTTTGGTCAACGCAAACAATATTTATACTGTATGTCAAAGAATAATTTTGAAACCTTCTTATAATTTTTCTAATGCTTACAGTTCTCATGAGGTTTATCAGAGAGCATGGTAATTTTTTCCAGAAATCCCTTTAAACATTCCAAAATTTTTCTCTCCGTGTATAAAGACGCGAGCTGGAATTTATATAATTAAATAAATAATGGCAACGGATCTGTCATTTGCAATTTATTACATGAACTATTTTATTCATACTTTTTAATACGATATAATTATTTATTTACTTGTTGCAAATAGTATAAATAGTTAATAGCAGATCAACAATTTCGATAAAAAATAAAATGTGAAAATGTTTTTACGCACCTTTCGTTTATAAATAATGAATTTTCTCGTGCATTGGATCAAGTTTTATTAAAAATTTTCTATGAATAGTGAAACTATTAAAACGTTGGAGATTTCTATTACGAACTCGTGACTATACGCGCAATACCGTGACGACAATTTCCGTTGAATGATAGTGCATACGTGTAAAGTCGTCGGTGATAGTTGAAACTCATCTTGGCACGTACACCACAGGTGTATGTACCCTCTTTTGGGTCCGGGATTAAAGGATCACCGTGTGCCATTTCATGGCTAATTGAATTATCAACCTTTTCCCACGTACACTACGTCCCTTTCCGTTTGAGCTTGCGGTTGTGAGAGAAGAAATCTTTGAAAGAAGATTCAAATCTCGCAAGCAAGTTCCTTCCTTCGTTTAGTTTTTTATTTTCTTTCCTTTAAATGCATACATACATCGTGTCCTGAAAGTTATTCAGAAGTTGTGAAGGTTAACCCTAAAATCCTACTTCAGGCTGCAGCAGATGTAACGTCCAAATTAAAAATTGTTACCATTTTTTCCCATCCAATTAATCGTGTTTATCACATGAGATATTTGGTATCAAAGTTTATACAAGCTTCGAATCGTCTTTGCCAGGATTTTCACAGCCAAAGTTTCAAAAAATGAATGTCTAAGCTATAAAAATTGAGCCGGACGCCGAATGCTGGAAGCTGGAAGAAACCTCAGAGAGCCGTTTTTGTTTTAAACAGAAAGTATGATATCCCAGGATTAAGTACAGGTTTCGAGATTCTAAATAAAAAAGTCCTTATGCATTTTCTCTACGAAGCAATGTTGCTGCGACATTGATTAATTAGTAACAGCCAATCCGGTGCGGCGATACAAAGAAGTGGAAGTCACGATGTACATCGATGTATATTTTCCCCGCTCTAGGCTTTATTCAAGAGCATACTTGATTATTAGTCTAATGGTTTATATAATGGATAGATGATAAAATTTATATCAAATCGGAGAATATTGAGTGCTGCCAGTTATTAATTGACATCTCATTAACGGCGCACTGCAGAGAAAAGTCAGGAAAAACTTTTATCTTCAGAACTCTGCTATTTTTCTTTCCCGCATTCGTGAGCCCGTCGTTTTTATGTTATGTACACACACACAAACAGACAGACGGACGAACTCTTTTTTCTTTATAAATTTATATCAAGAGACGCGGTAGCGGCTCGACGCCAAGTATTAAGGGGCCAGTCCACTTTGAAAATTTCAAAAAATCGATTTTTTTTACTGTTTTCGAAAGTACATACATTCAGAAATATTGTGTCAAAATTTTATGAAAATCCGAGCTCTCTAAGTATTTTCTTTTTTTACCTGAACGTCAGGACCTTATTTCGTCTACCTGAGCGTATAAACTTCAAACGCGTTTTTCTCGAAACAATGTTTTCAAAATCTAACTCCATCGTATCTCTAAAACTAATAAGCCGATTCTCGTGAAATTTGAACCACATATTGCAAACATGATTCGCAACAAGATGACTCTCGATAGTTTTAAAATTTTTATTTTTACTCTCTTTTTTTGTGAAAAACTGCGAAAAAACGTGTTTTTTTTACTTTATTCGTTTTTCATCTGCCATTTTTTTATTTTTTGATAAAACTTTATATCCTAGGGTCATTTTGTAGCTGGTGTCATACTGAATCTAATGGACTTTGATTTTTTGTTTCAGACAAGCCGTTGCCGAGTTGTGATGGAGCTACCTAGCCCACCTATTTTTGAGGCGTTACGTTAAACTATAGTTTTTGTACTTAAAAATGAATAAAAATGAATTAAAATTTTTTTTTATGTATTTCAAGACTTTATTTGTCAAGCCCAACAACTTTTATATTCATATCGTTTATAAAATCCTCAAAAAAAAATCGCGAAAATAGTCTTTTTTTCGTGGCTCCAAAGTGGACTGGCCCCTTAAAAAAAAAATCTGGCGTGAGCCCTGCCGCACTCTTATGTACTCGAATATGACGGTTTTCGGGCTTTTCTTTTTTTTTTAACTGTATATACAGAGAAACATCTCGTGCTCCGGGTTCTAGAATCTTGAGATACCGCAGCGTCAATAGCCTGGTGTTCGCTGGATGAGAATACCAACACTATTTTCCACTTCACAGATGCACCAGAAGAATTTCATTTTGACGCGTCACGACGGGAGGTTTGCTGGTCAACCACGACGAGCTTGTAGCTCTGTCGCAGACTCAACCGTTCTCGTAATTTTATCCATCTTCAGCTCTACCTCTTCATTTCAGCTCTTTTGGTCACAATTACTTTTGACAATTATTTGATTTCATTTGTAGAAAAAAAAACTGCCTTCAAATTCGTGGCATTTTTAACGTTGGGGTGTTCCATCAAAATTTGAAAATCTTTGTATTTTTATTTTTGTTTTCAAACCTCAAAGATTCGTTTATTATTATTATTATTTTTTTACCGAGAGTACGAAAGTATCGAAGTAATTTGCGAAGGCGGATATTTCATTGAATTTTTGGTAAACGGTTTCTGGTTTGTGCCTGAAAAACTTGTTCTTGTCTATTCGCTGTAAACCATAAAATCAGGAAAGTACGAGCTTGTCACATCCGCTTCGGGTTTCCTGTTGCATCATGTGTAAAAATCGTGGCAATGGAATTCAAGACGGGTGCGCATTATAGGAAATTAAAGTTACATGACATCGAAAGAGCGACTTAATAAAGGCTCGCTATTCTCGTACGAGGATAAACGATTCGTCCTTTTAAATTTGAACCGTGGATACGTAGAGCACTACAGGAAATACTATAGTATAGTGATTTATCCTGACTCGAAACCCGATATCTAGAATCGATTTCCTATTTCTCATTCCTCCAACTATCCTATGCTAATCTCAGTTAGAGTTGCAAAGTTCAAAGTGATTGATTTAAATGACATATACGATCATGCTTTGTAGTACCGGAACGATCATAAATGGATCTTCAGTCGTTTTGGTTTACGAAAATTCAAGAGATTGCATTGTTCGTACAGTAATTAATATCCTCCTACTGTTTAATATCGTGCTGTATAAACCTTTGCTTCGAAAACGCATGCAATTATTTAAAAACGGATCAAATCATTATTTAGTTTGCTATTAAATTTTTAGAGTCGAGAAAAAACAGGAAAGTGGCAATCCTGTTTATGTTCTTCTTTAAGTTCCTTGAAAAAAAAGAAAAAACAGGGAGAAGTAAGAAGAAAAGAATCTTCTGTATTTTTCAAGTGAAGTGTATAAGACGATCTGTGAGCTTAGCTCTTTGTTCTCTAATCCTCCAGGTGGCGCAGGACAGGCCAGTGCCTCTGGACATGTTTCCCACGCTGCACTGCACACGATCTAGCGTTAAATACCCATTCACCTTGCTCAAGAGATATATATACAAAATCTACGTTCGGTAGTTCTTCCCCAAGGAAATAAAAATATAGTCAAGACCTGCCCCGTAGTGATCCTCATCCTTTTTTTCCACTTTCTTCCCTTCCGCCTCTTGAACATCTTCACCGCATCGTCAAGTTCGAAAGAGAAACAGAGAAAGTCCAACATCGAGAGAAAAAAAAGGAATAGGAAACTGAGGAAAAAGAAAACCCTGTGTCCCATCAGGGACATTGGTATTCAAGCCGTCCTGAGGGGTTGCTCGACTCAACGACGACACGTTGCTCCGCATCCGCACACACGTTCTTTCTCCTTCGCCACCATTCTTCTCTAGCTCTCGCTCTCCCTTCGTCTCTCTTACTATTTCTCCTCTACTTCATTCTCTTTTTCTTTGTCCACTCCCTCCGTCGTTTTATTTGATATTCAGTACAACGACGCCTTGGGAAGAGAAGACGAAGCATATGTTTTCGCGATCTTCCACCATCTACAAGCCAAAATGCACACTGAGTCTTGGTCAAGTCCGAAAAAATTATACTCCGTGCTATAAAATGAGGGTCTCATCGAGTTATTTTCACTTTCCCTTTGAAGTCGTGATGCTTTTGTTTCAGAAAATAACTTTTTCTGAAGGATCTTAGGCAGAATGGTTAATTCTCATTATATTCGAACATTGTGTCTTAAAAAATGTATGCAATACTTGAAAAAATTCGTCTTTTTGATAGACCATTCAATAGTGTATTACAATTTCCAAAATAAATATTTTCAAAAAGTACCTTTTTTGGTCTCATGACTGAGAATGATCTCTTGAATTTGTTTCAAACGGTGTGCCAGGATTAAAAAATCAAGAAACCATACTTTAAATATAAATAATGAATTTGAAAGTTCTAAGGAGAAAATTTTTGGAAAACGGTAGAGTACATGCAATAATGTGTCTTACTTTTCAAACTTCGTGCATGACTTTGTGAATTATAAATATGCATGTAAAGGATGAAGGGAGCACAGGGAAATCTTACCTACTTTTCTTTTCGTTTCGTGCATGTTTTATAGTGCAACATATCAGTTCGAAAGTATCGCCCTGTTAGTAATACATCCCCGGGGAATATAAAATCTTTCGTGGTTTCCGTTTTCTTCCAGTAAACTCATCCATCGTACTTTGTCCATCTTTTTTGCCTAACTTTTCATCTTATATACATAAATAGTAGAAGAGTTTCACTCCAGTATTCCTCGACTGTCTGATCGATAAAACCGCAGAACTTTGTGACGTTGGCATGTACATTTTTGGCGAAACTAATACGTCGCAAACCCCTATTAAACGAAAATCGCACTTTTTTATTTTATTTTTTTTTCAAAACTTCGTTTCAAACATGATAAAATGATTTTTAAATCTGTCAAGATAATCAATTTAATATTTTGAATCATTAAAACGAACAATTTAAATTAAAGTAAAAATGAGCTGCATTATTTCGCACATCGCAACAATTTATGGCTCGTGTTCACGTGTTTTCATGTTTTCATCATTCAGATCCTACGTAACAATGAACCTTCGAATCCATCATCCAAATTGATTGACATTCGCGAAAAATCTATTTGTGGAAAAAATGCAACACTTTTTTCTTGCTCGACACGTCACTTTCATGGATGTGAGGACTGTCAACTGTTATGAAAATGAATTGAAATAACCTTGTTCAGCCGGGAATTTTGACTAAAGTTTGTTATCTGTGTTCCGGAACCGGATGGTTCCGGTTCTATAGAAAAACTAGGAATATCAAAAAATTCGATCGGTTATTTATCAATGGTTTCGACTTATCCAATCGATCTTTTCTACGAACTTTGCGTAATTTCCCATAGGGCTTTCTCTACCCACACAGGAAATTTAATAAAAATATACACCAGGTAAAAGCTTTTTCCCGCTAGGATAAAAAAAAAAACGGATTTTAGCAGTGGTTCTCACTATCGGCAACGCGTCCCTTGATGCAACAGCAATAATAGCTCCGTTCTTGGTTTCGCCTTCGTTCCGAAGCTCACAATACCCCGGGAAATTGCAGTGATTACCAGAGCTTTGTTCGAAAATGCCACAGGCGCTTTCCCTAACGAAGGAAATGAATCCAAACAAACAAACAAAAAATAGCAATTCAAGGTGGGTACAGTAGGCTAAATCATGAGCGGGTTATTTCGTCCCTGGTGCATTTATATTACTTGTGTCGCGGAACAACATACTATTTTCAAAACTTTCCACATTTTTCTCTTTTTTTTTACAACTAATTATAATAATACTCGGAGAAAAAAAATTTTGTTGACCGAAACAAATTCTGTTTCTTTCATGCAAAATATTTAGTTCGATACGGACAACAAAATATTTTTGACATAAGACAAAATAATTTGTGAATACTGAAACGAGTTATTGGCCGAACCAACAAAACTTTGACGTAGCCAAACAAATTAGTGTTAACGGGACAGACCTAGTTAGAATTTTCGAAAAATCGATTTTTTTTTTATTTCATTTTCAAAAAGTAGAATCTCTTACGAACATTTTCCGCCCAGGTAAATGTAAATCGGACCATTATTCGCCGAAATACAAGACTTTGTAGCACGTCGTGTCTGAGCCATAGGTAAGCAGGTAGCGGACTTCAAGTGCGTTTTTCTCGAAACCATGTTTTTGAAGTCGGTGATCACTGTAGCTCGAGAACGGCTTTACCGATCGGGTTGAAATTTATATCACTTCTTCTATACATGGTAGTCCTCCATATGAACGAAGGATTTTTTTTTTGGATAATTATTTTTATTTTTAATAGCAAAAAATGGAACTGATATTTTGGTCAAAAAAACACTTTTGACTTTTAACGGCCGCCATTTTGTGAAAAATGGAAATTTTTCAAAACCCTTCGTTCAACTGGAGCATTATATCATTAACTAAAAATCCCCTCCGTTTTTTTTGTTTCAGATGAGCCGTTGCAGCGTGAGCTTGATCACCGCAAACCGTGTTTTTTTTGCAGCGTCCTCGGCAATTGACGGTCACCAGCTTATTTCGATATGTATTGCGTTGAAAAAATTGCAACATATACATTACATATGTATCTTTTAAACGGAAGAACTTTTGTTGTGAATTATTTTATCGTTTGACCAAAAAAAAATCGGAAAAAAGGCCTTTTTTTTGACGTTCCAACTAGGTCTGTCCCGTTAATGCAACAAAATATCATTTAAATAAACTGATTCATTTATTCATCCTTACGATTACCGTTTAGTCGATTTCATCATTCAAATTCAAATAAATATTTCATTAAAGCAACTAAAAAGTATGCGTAAGTATAAATAAAGTTGTTCGAATAAAATCTCCGATGATTTAGCTGATTAATCTACAAGAAATTTTCGTGATTTAGTTGAATAAACTAAATCATTTGTTATTCAACAAAAAAAATGATTCGATCCACCATTTTTCGTCCAATAAAATCGGTTTTAGTTCGATGAATAATTTTTTTTTCTCAATGCGATAATTGTATTCTCATTTATAACCGTATGTAAATTTTTGAATTAACGAAGATTCAAACAAACGCGTGTCAACTTATTTATGCATAAAAATAATACATTCTCTTGGAGAGTGCGTATTATATGAACAACAGAATATAAATAGACCTTCCAAGCGTTATTATGAGTATCTGTGCACGTATATTCACCTATATAGAGAATAGTGACATTCAGAACTCGAGTTCTCGCAAATTCGAATCGACCCGAGCATGGTAATAAGAAATTCGATGCGCACTTGCATATTATCCTATGCAGAGTCCTTTTCTGCATGTATATGTATATTTGCTGTGCTAAATTCGAAGATGAAAAGCCAAATTCTGCGCCAATTCGATGCTATCTCACTGACGCATTCATTTTACAATATTGGGTCGGTGATAAGAACAGAGGATAAAATGAAGAAAACATTGTTGAATTAATTCGAGAAGCTACGATGATAAATGACAGAATATTTCATTTTACGTATATTTTGATACTTAAGGACTTTTCGTTCCATTATTAAATTGCATCATAACGGAGTGAATTGGATTATAAGATTAATAAAAAACGAACGATCAATTTTATGGTTTTCTGTTGAAAAACCATTTGTCATTATGTTCGAAAAAATTATCATTTCTTTCACGTATACGAATGATGAGCTATCCGGCTTTATCTTGCAACTTAAACGTGAATATTTTGAATATTAGCTGTCCGCACACGTTATCCCACATCATTGAATAGGGTCTGAGACATTTGGTGAATTTACTATCGCATTTTCCTTCGCGCAATCTTGAAAACTATTGAGAAACGTCCTTAAGGTCAAGTGCTTTTTTTTCTTCGAGCGCTCAATTTTTCCATAAAAAATTCAGCACACAAAAACTCCGAGGGCCACCCTCCATCCAAATCAGAGAAAAGAGTTATTCGATTCTCGCTATGTAACACATAGCAAGCTGTTTTTTTTCTTCCCCTAATGGCTCGCGGCACCCTTGAGTGAAAAGATTTTTGTAGCCTCCTTTTCTTTCGCCCTCTATTTCACTGCTGACTATTCCTCTCACATCCAGAAATGCTTCATCCGTGAACGATCGTTTGAAAACTCTTAATGTCTTTTCCGCACGAGCCTACACGGACGAGGAATAAGGGATGAAAAGGAAATTAACGTATACGTAAAAGCTAGGAATGTGCATTTTGAAGAATCGAGTCTTTCATTCGATTTTTATAGAGTGCTTTTATCCGTTTGCCTCCGTTTTGCGGATATTCTATTTAACCATCGTTGGAAAAGCTTCTCACTAGTTTCTCGGGCATTGGAAAAATACTTCGACGAGCGAACCGACTCAATGAACAATTTAGGGACATTCTAAAGTGTCAGACATTCGCCAAGTCTTATGATGACTTTTATAGTATCTCGAGACCGTTACGTTACGCTCATAAAGATTTTCCACCACGTTGTTTATGAGGCTTGACGCTAAACGCATTCCACTCGTTCCCGTGTGAAAGTGGTAATTAAAGTTGAGGGGAACAACTACTCTTGTGAAGCGAAGCCATTCTATTTTTAACTCGTCAATTTTTTCGTCGGTCGCGCCAGTTTTAACTTTTATTTCGACTGGAAAATCTCATCGTTTCAGTATTTCGTTGGAAAACGTTTAGCTCCGTTGTAGGAGAAGTTTCATGAAGCTGGAACCTTTTTTTTCTTCAATTTTACAAATTATTAAAAATATTAAAATTATTAAAAATACAAATTATTAAATTATTAAAATTTTTATAAGTATTCATACCGAAAATAGCTGCATTCGTTATTTAATGTATTTGAATTAATTTAAATTAATTAATTATCTTAATTGAGGTATGATAATGCAAAATATGGATCTGTTTCCTACTTTTGTTTTTTTAAGGTTCAACCAACTTCATGGCTTTCCGAGCATCAAAGTCATCGTCTTTGCGTATCGAACACCCAGGTCAGTGAATCTTTTAAGCGGTTTACTGGTAAGCCCAGCAACGGTGCTAACAAAGTGGCGCATAGAAATAAAAAGAATTTGCAATTTTAACGAGGGATAAGCTAAACGGACCTCGTCAGATGAGTCTTGATTTACATACCATCGCTCTCTTATGTAGGTCATACCTTGGCTTTACTCGGGTTAAATTGAGCAGCGGTGATGCGGCCATAGTTAGTGCCTTCTAAGTCAATCTGCTACTCTGTGGATAGTGTGCTAACTGACTATATTTAATCATCCATAGTTATACATTGTTCTCCATGCAGGTATACGTTGATTGTTGTGCACATAAAAACATCGAGATGAGGTTTGTTGTCCATAAATATTTCATGGCTACGTAAAACGAAAGAAATTAATATTTCTTCATCAAAGAATGTGACTATCAACATTTCTTATATGCAAAAACGAACGTTGATTCGTCATTGCCAAAGGTCTTTATGAATTCCTACCATTTGCCAAAGCATCATCGATATACGAGAGAGAAATGAGTCATTATCTAGAAAACAACGCTTGGTACATTTTCCCCTTGGCAAAATTCAACTCCAAAGTAATTCGAGTCTGATCGTTCCAACGACTGACAAATATTTGCTTACCATTAGTGGAAAATCTATGGCAAGGAATAAAAGCTCGCTCCCAACGATCACCTTGGATCAAGCCCAGCCCGGACATTCGAGCAGAACCATGAGACTTGAATGATAGTATGGCTAGTATGCGTGGGTGTGAGAATGTGTACAAGTGCGTGTGTGTATCTTGGCATTCCGGCAAATAGTGCTATTCCTGGAAAATTATATTGGCAAAGGCCTTGGGCAACTCAATGATCCATTGCACTGCAGAAATTTCTCCGTCCTCACTGACGTCTTTCATGCAAATTGGATGCCTCGTTTGTTTGCATTGTTCAAATCTTTTCTGAACGTTTCATACGTCGATGCTTATCATATTTACCAAGCGGATAAAACCAAGAAGAATATTTGTTTAGTATCTCGGTATAAGAATACGTGTACAATGATAAAATAAGTGAAATAGGAGATACCGCGTGATCGACCATCGACTATATTTTTATCGATGAATCAAATGCTTAAAGAATAAATGCAAATCTCTGTATAAGCGTTACGAAAACTGCCATTATGGAATTGTAAATCACATCGACTTCAATTCCATTTTCATTAGAAATAGACCGGACAAAATATAGATTAAACATCTCTTGTTAAACATTCACAAAAGACTCGAAGCTTTTACCTCCGATTTGATATTGTACAATGGACAAGGATAAATCCTTCAAATAAATTGAACATTTTTTGTTTGCCAAACTGTCCAGTTAGCTTCGTTCGTTTCGATAGACGCATACGTAAACGGAGAGTATCGCTAGCTCGCCTCTGTTTCCTCCGTAACTGACAAACTTTATTTCCTATTTTCGAATCCGCCCACTTGCAAATATTTGCTCCGACCAAACCCCGTTTCATCCTTCTCTTTCCCCTTCGCGTTTCACCAAGGCTCAAGGGATATGTGAGCTTGGCTTTCGCGACAAAGTTCTGTCCGAAACGATATAACTGTGCAAGCTGTGAACCGGATCATTGGAATACGAAACTCCGTCAATAACGCGTTGGACTTAGCTGATCCAACTGATTACCTCAATGACCATGTTACGATATAAATCTGTACGTTCATACGTAATGGATCTTTAGATGTTTTATTGATCATCTACATACGGGAAAAAGTCAGTTATAAATTCGCGCAAAAGCCAAACACGACTTTGAGTTATTGCTAATTTTATTTATTCGATCGAATCAATATTTTCAAATTTATCTTCCAATGCAAATTTCTTCACATCCATTTCATTTAACGAATGGAAACCTTCGTTTCACCCTGCAAAGTGGAATAAATTTTTATAGCGCGAGCACATCAAATAAAAGAGGACATATTTATTTTTCCACTTTCTTCTAGGTTCATAAAGTTTTAATCGAGCATTATAATTATTTTTACACTTACAATAAAATGGAATTTGCATAGGAGATAAGCCGAAAAATTTGGATGGTTATTAACGATACGTGGATCCGGTTGGAACGATCCTGTCTTTCGAAATTGCGCACAAATGTGCTGTTATATCCGAAGCGATTACTGACAAGATGAGACATTCCTTCACTACGTTATTCCCTATAAAATATATATACATTTCCCCGTCCCTCTTTACGACTCGACTCCTCCAAGCAGGTAACCCAATAATCCAGGAACGACGCTCCTATATATAAGCAAGCTTCGTACTGTGAGTTTGAGTACGAAACGTGTTATGCACAGGGCGAGCCAGTGAAGAATCAGCCATTCGCCAGAGATTGAAATTTAACGTGAACCGTCGAGACGTCTGAGTGGTAATTTCGAATCGTAATACGTTATCAACTTTTCTTCCTTGCTCCTCCGCAGCTACGAGCAACTTTTATTTTTTCTCAGACTCCCAGTAAACGAATTCTTATTTTTGTGGATTATGTTTTATTTTTATTCTGCTACGGAGAACTTTCCCGGAGAATTAAAATCGTTGGAAAATATTTTCGAAACATTGTAACTAAAAATTTCGTGTATATTAAAAAGTATAAACAAATTTATGTAACAGCGAGAAACACATCTCGGTTTCTTTGATATACAAAAAATATGGCACTTGGAGGCGTTGGTAAAAGGGGTGAATTAATATGAGGATAAAAGTTATTAAACCACGAATCGAATGAGATTCCCAGAGGATATTACGAAATTACTTTACTAATATTGCAACTTTCCTCAGCCACGGATACTTGTTAAATTACACCTCGCTTTTCTGCTTCGTCGGTTCACCCTCTAAAATTAGTCTCAGCGTCTGGTAAATTTTTTGATCCCACACTCTGGATACATAACGTGTATACATATTTTTTTTTTTTTTAAATTCATCTTTGATGTTTACTTAAACACTGTAATATTTCACAAGCTGCGCTTTATGTATACATGGGCCGTACGCGTACGTGAAACTTGCTTGCTTAGCTGATTCCACGTCCCAGGAGAAAACTGGTGGCGTGAACTGGAAAACCAGCAAAACGAATTTTAATTAAATTCCTGGAAGTAAATCACGGGCGTCGTTGGGTACCGCAGCAGAGCCGCGAGAACGTCGTCTCGTTTCTCGTCGTCGACGTCGAGTCGCAACATTGACGAGAAACTAGAGACGATACAGCCTATTTTCCTGCCACCCCTTGACTTTCCGGTCGGAAATCTCCTTCGCTTTTATATCCTTCTCCACGTTGGCTCACTCGAACGTGATTCTCGAGAATTGCGCTCAGCCGTAACGGATAAAAAATTAAATCATGATGCAAAAACGTAGCTTTCGCTTTGGACTATTTATTCGTTTGTATTATTTTATAGCTAATATTTTATTCGGCTAGTTTGTTTGTTTTATTTCGATTCAATTAGATATTTTTTTATTTTAGCTACAGAAGACTTGTTTCATGATACTTCAACGTTTGTACTGGGAAGTAAATACAGAATGAAGATCAGCGAAGTGTTTTTTTCGTACGACCTCACTGTCACAATAGCGGATTACCAGTAAAAGGGATTGAAAAACAAGTTGCCGAGATGAAAAAATCGTATTGTGCTGATAGTACAAACAACTGAGTAAAAATGTGCGTCTCGAAATGAATTTTAAAGATCCGAGCGTGGTTAAAGGGCAAAGGAATAAGATAAAGCCACGAAGCATTCCTGAGATTGTAGAGCATTGTCTCCCTGAGACGTTTTCATTCAAAAAAAGAATTAGCTCTTTTGATCCACTCCAAGAGGAACATTGAAAAGCAACAATTCCGAATTAACGTAATGGACAATGAGGCTCTGTAGCAGAAAACTGCCGGAAAAGAGTGAATAGAAATCGTAGAAAGAAGTACAGAAGATGGGAGTTCAGTTAAAAAAAAAAAGCAATTATAGTTGTAAATAAGAGAAAAACGTTTAAATTCAAACTTGCATTTAAATATTTGATCATCAAGAAATCGGAGCTTTAATTTTACAACGTGATATGGAAGAAGAAGTTACGGACTTAATTTGCAAATAAGAATTTCGTTCCGAATTTTAATCACAAATAATTGGAAAATGAATCGTTTTTATCGCTGTTCCTTCTGACAAGAATGAAGCTGGCCATGATACGATATAAAGCGTTTTCGTCCGCTCATATAATCGTTTCTGTTAACAATATTATATATATATATATATGAATGAGAAAAATAATAATAAAAGTAATAAATGAATGAAGCCATGACACACCCTTAACGAAGTCACTACGAGAAGCCCCGAGAGCCATTCGTAGGCGTGGTAGTCACACCGCGTTAATTCCGTTCTCCAGACTTAATTGGCTAGCCACGTCGAGGCTAAACTGGTAAATAATAAAAGTTTTCACGTAAAAAAAAAGTGGAACAAGAAAGATGAGAGGGATGAGATATGAAGAGTTAAAAAAGGAGTAACGAGAAGGTAGTGAATATATAAAGTAAAAAAGCGAGTTGGATCAAAACAAACGAAAATAAATGAATGAAGTGCTGAGCAAATTTTTATTTACTCTTGACAAAATTCTCCCTCTGATCTCTTTCAAGTTTTCAACAAATTTATGCGTTTTTATTTATCAATGAAGTGGTGTTTCGTGCGGTTTTAAAAGTATTGGTCACGTGACCAAAAATCAGGGAGTCATTTTTGTTTCGAGATTGTAGTCGTTGCAAAAAGCACACATTTTTTGAATGCATGCTCGCTAGAGCTATGGCCTTTTTTGTGTCCGAAAACATATCAAGAGACCATGCAACATTGAGAAAGTGGGTTACGTGAAAATGAGGGGCGAGCCAAAGATCGTAAAACTTTGATGTTTTTCGTACATACCCAATAAAAATTGCAACTCGTAACAACGAAAGCAACGCGAATGAACGAGTTGGGAGTCATGAAGGTGGAAGAAAGAACGTTGGACCGCAGGATGCTTAAACGTGAGATTGCATTGATGCTACACATAGCACCCCTACATGTTAAGGGTAGGAAGAAAAGAAAGGGGAGAAGAAGAGCCAGCAGGATCAGATACACACGAGCTGGTTTAAATAATGTAGAACATGCACGCTGTACTCCCGAGGCCAACAAACTCTCCCACAACTCATCCCCCTTGACTCTACTATTCCAAAACCCCGATCTTGCCACAACCCCGAGAGATTTCCTCCAAATTACCCCTTGGCGCAACGGAGATTCACCCTTACTAGCGGCTTGCCCACATTATCTGGCAAATTCTCGACAATAACCTATGTCTAACATCGTCATATTTCGTCTACAGCGACGACATAAAACACGTGCCCAAAATTTCAATTTCAATTTTGGATCACGTTCATGAATTTCGTTGATCTTTATCGAAGATACTAAATCATTTATCTTTTCAATTCTTGAAGAATTGTTTTATATTCGAAAAAAATTGTGATTGAATCATTGTCGAGCTTCACATTTGAGGGATCAAGAAAAAGACAAAGCCTCAAATCGATTTTTTCCACCTGTTTTACTCATTATACGACGAGATATTTTTCAAGATATTGCAATGTCTGGAACTGTAATATTCTTGTAGAAATAATTGACTCCCATTTATACACTCCAGACGATTCTAGGGAGCATAATAAAAGGATTTTTTTCGGGATTTAAGGAATGAAATTCAAGTGAAAATTCAGTAGAGCAGCTTCAACTTAACATATTTCAGAGAAGTTGAAAGTTAACTTGAAGAATTTTGCGAGGTACCGACCCTAAAGAGAAAAATTTCTTCCCCTCCCTCCGCCCCCCACCCCAACATTGACTTCGTTTATTATATACGTTAATAAAGCCGCTAAGAAAAATAACTTGTGAAAAACCAAAGGAAAGCACTTGAAAGTTAATAAAAGAATCGTTAAACAGCTTCGCGTAAGGCGAAGTTTTAATATGAGAAGACCAATGGGTAATTATGGCCTGGGTACTCACCTCGGCTTTGGGCTTTTCTTGTTTGATCATTGTTAAAAAATTTTTCACACAGGACTTTCCACATTTTTTTACAAGCTTGGCCAATTCTACTCGCTACAAAAAAATGAAATGTTAAGCTCTGAAGAATTTTTTTTTGATCATTCGATCGATCAATCATGTGGCAAAATCTATCCAATAAAATCATTGATTATTTAATATCTATTTGAAAGTTAAATTAAGCTCGAATAAGTCAAACGTTACTCTTTTTCTTTTCATGAAAAAGTGCGCCCAACTTGAGCTTCATAAAATGCGTGTGCTTTGCAACTCCCAAAAAGTACATTAAGGTATTCCTTTCACGAACTCGAATATTTTACAATTAACAGATTTTTTTGAACAAAAAGTGAAAACACATCCCATTCCACTGGAAAAATATCGAGCCAAGTTACCGAACTTTTAGAAAAGAATTATAACTTTGAAAATCGTCTAATTTACACGATACTTTATGGAGATGATCTGCTCCTCGCATTTCTATTTAATAATTCTAAATAATAATAATAGAGTTTTTGGGGTCGCTGAATTCAAATAACATATTAAAATTATTAAATAAGAAAAGGCGGAGCCACTATGGTTGCCAGGAATCTTTAGAATAATCCGATTAGAAAGAAGCATGGAAATTCAAAATGGCAAACCCAAAACATATTGGATTCGCCATTTTGAATTTCGAAAATTTGATATCAGATTTCGATTCAGCGACCCCAAAAACCCCGGAGTGTCAGCTTTCATTTCGAAAAAATAATATTTGGATGTTTCAATCCGCCATATTGAATCGGCCATTTTGAATTTCCAATATTTGACATCAGATTTGGATTCAGCGACCCCAAAGACCCCCGAACGTCAATTTTTGATTCGAAAAAATAATATTTGGATTTTTGGATCCGCCATATTGAATCGGCCATTTTGAAGTTTCATAATTTGACATCAGATTTGGATTCAGCGACCCCAAAAAACCCCGAGTGTCAGCTGTCGATTTGAAAAAATAATTGTTGGTTTTTTGATCCGCCATATTGAATCGGCCATTTTGAATTTCCAAAATTTGACATCACATTTGGATTCAGCGATCACAAAAGCCTACTTATCAAAATTTTGGTGTATTTTTGAAAAAAAAAAAAAAAAACAAAAAATGTTCAACACAGTTTTGACACGAAAAGTTTTTTTCGCCTCACTGCGAAGGGGTTAAAAAAATATTCACGATAGAACTTGAAAGAATGTGATCAGCAGACAATTTTTCGTAGCTATGACATTCAAGAGGTTATGTTATCCACGGCAGTTTTTACAACATTTTTGACGCTATTCTTGTTTTTGTTCGTTAGAAATTGATTCACGTTGTTACCAAGGTCACTACATACTTTATACATATTTTCACTCATATTTCACTGTTTTTTTATATCATATATGTAATACAACAAGTTCAGCTTCTCCCTTTGACAGTGCGGTTGTTGAAATTTGTAGCTCCCCAAAAAATATAAAAAAGTTTCATAATTTACACAATGAAGCTGAAATTTTCGATTTTTGTTCGCAGTTGCGACTAATAATTGGTTATAACTTTTTTTAAACAAAATCAAGCCTAATTTATGAACAAAGGTGGAGGGCCCTGCTTATGCGCCCAAAAAATACGGCCCTCCGCGAAAGGAATATCTTAAAAAAGAACGCGAAGAAAACGAAATTTCTCGAAACGCTGGGACTTTCACGTTCTCAATAGGAATGAAAAAACATTTTTTGGCAATCTTCCAAAATGGGAGAAGATCGTCGAATCCGTGCACGAGTACCATACCTTATTTTCTCTATTATTTATCTCTACTGGAAACTTTACAATCGTGTAGTTCACTCGCGTCAGATTTTTCTTCACTTCCGTTTAACAATTTTCTGTTGTACATGCTGGTAACGTTCGCTCACATATAACTTTTTGGAGATCTGGCACATCCGGAAAATATTTTTATCAAGTTATTTTCATTCCACGATTTTTCAACAAATTTTTCGTTTAAACGATATAAATTTGTTAAATAGCGGACCTTTTTGTATTTAAATAAAAAAATTATTGTAGAATGAATGAATTTTTTTATTTATTACCGTTGTATTGAGAATCGTTTCTTCAAGTAATTCATTTTCGACTTTTCAAACCATTTCAGCATTCGTAAATTAATCAGTGAATGGGCACGTGTCCGAGCAAGGTGGTTCGCTCAATGAATAAATAATACACCCGTAAATTATAAGAGTACCGACGAAAACTTTCAGAGTGAACATTGCCTTGTCCCATTCTGCTGTGAAAAAGTCGAAAAAAATGAAAAGGAACGTTGCTGTTAAAAAAACAAATCTTTTTTGAGAAAAAAATTTCGTTTAAGTTTTTTGTTAACATTTTTTGCCAATGTCATATTTTTTAGTCGGATTTTGTATCAATCATGGGGAAATCTTGAACCATTTTTTTATATTTTTGGGGCATATCCTGTTATTGAGTTCATAATGTGAATAATTAATTTTTTCATAATTTTCCGACGAAAATAAAAATGTCTGCGAAGCTTACGTTCGCTATTCTCTTCGTTGGCACCATTTTCGTCTTCATCTTGGTTGAGCAATTCTCTAGAGTCATCCTTGCTTATGTCCAGAGTGGTTTGCGAATCTTGTCGGGCATTTCGTGCCATCTTGGATCTCTCTGGGCTTTGTGGCACTGATTGGAAACCACATCGGGGGTTATTTTGAAGATCGATTGATTGATACATAAAATTGATCCGGGAGCTCGAAACCCGCGAGTAGAATACAATTTGATTATTTATCTTTTTCGTTCGAGGTTGAGAAAAGTATTATAAAATAAATACAAAACACGTCGATAAATAAGTGAACGAAGCAAAAGGCGATGTTACAGGCTTTCTCTTTGTGTTTAAAAGTATCGCGAGAACAGCTGCCTCGAGGCATGATTGATAAATAAATGTATAATTAGTAAATAAATAATGAAAGTTTTGATATTCCAAACTAATATTGCTTAGATTATCCTACACGTATTGGTAAAATTATATTGACCATCCAGTTATCGAGATATTTGCTTTTGAAATTACCATTTTTAACACGCGTTGCATAAGGCAAACCCTGTAATATATCGCATTTCTATTAATATAAAAAAACGGGGAGACAGAAACCAATGAAAAACTGTGCAATCATAAATAGGCATTGTACGATTACAGTCAAAACAAATTATCACTTTTTATTATAAACTTTCCGAGTTGTGAGGATTTAAAGTACGAAATGCGTGACAAAATTTGTTCGGCTGAGTCCGTCTGACAATGCACAACCTGTCAATGACGTGAAAAAGTAAGGTTAGGAGGATGCGAGTAGGACAGGTCTCGCTAAAAGTTTTCGACAGCAGGAAACTGGACTACTCAAAAAATTGATGCTATTTTATTTACAGTGTTAAATTTGGAATTTTAAATGGTTAAATATTTTACGGATGTGAATCGAGAACAGGTTATTTCTTCACTTTTTTTAAATTATTGCCCATTGTCAAATCTGTAAGTAGATTTACTTTTGAATGGGACTGTCTCGACTGTTCTACCTTAATGGGAATTCGAGCCACGTAAATGCAATTTTATATACCGTATTTTTTTTCTTTCAATAAACCGATCGATGACAATAAAAAGAAGTGAAATGAAAACTGGGCTGATGAATAACCGAACGTTGAGGAAAATGTGGCGTTTTTATGGACTTTCTTTTGTGCTTTGTAAAATATTCATTGAAGATTGATCGATTAAGAATATAGAGAAACGTATATTGCTGCGGGAATATACGAAAATAAATAATTTTTTTCACCATAGGAAAATTTATTGAAAAATTGTTAAACTCGATGATCTAAAAACAAAGCAAAAATGCATAATTTTCTTTTTTCATCAAACATTTGAATTCATTTACAGAGCTCAAAGTAGTGATGAAAAAGCTCCAATGTTTTCTGCATTTTTAGACCTGTAAACCAAGCATCAATAAAATCTAAAAATGAAGTATGCGAAATTGGCAGTAATTCTCATCCAAACGAGAAATCCTTTGAATTTTGACCAGAAGCCCTAATTAAATTCCGTGGGTCAATACGGTTTTGTATCTCGTTCATGTTTCGTCGATCCCGTCGTTGAATTTGTCCTCGTATTCGTAGCTCATAATGATAATTCTCTCTCGTTTCTATACTTTGTCGGATCGAATCTCTCTCGAGAGAGGCCTCGATACCGAAACACAAACTCTTCCTTTCCGTCTACCTCTCTTCCTGTATAGCCCGGTGCACTGAATGAATGTCTGTAATTACCCGCGGGAAAGGAGTTCTCTAACTCCCCTCTAACACCTTCTCCAACCTTACTCATCTCTTCTCTCATCTCCCTCTTTCTCCTCACTTTCTTATTGCAAGCTTCTCGCCTCCATTGTACCAAAGTTTGTATTGTGATACGCGATTTCCAGTTTTATCTTTGTTTTCTTCATTCCGTTGTCTCCGAAGAGGGCCTCGGAATAATTCGAATTAAGTGGAAATTTAGTACAGGAAGAGATCAAGATTACAAGCTTCGAAATTTTTTCCAACAAGATAAATTTGGAAACTAGTAATTTTAGATATTTTTTTTTTATCAATTACGCTCCAGAATGTATAAAATTAATGTTGAATTATTCAAATTGATAAATGTAATAAAATATGATTCATTGTTTGAAGTGTTGAATTATTTTTCGTTCAAAATTTTTTTTATTTATCAAAGATTAGAGCTTTTTTGTAATTATTAATTATTGCGTTCTTGTATGTCTTTTTTTGCTCATTCTCTCAACAATTAACCCCTGACGGTCGACTATCAGAACGAGTACGAGACTTTTCCGTTGCTGCCGATTCGGCAGAAGGAATAAGAGACTCGTTTTTCGTATCTATTCCCATAGAGAGTACAACTCCCGAAGGTGCTGATCCTGTTGGATCAACTTCTGTAGATAGAACTGCCGCAGCATCGAGACCACTTGATGGTTCAAACGACCTTTTTCCTTATACGCCGAATACCCAACGATCCAAATAACAGCGGTCAAATGTGACTATATTTTGCTGCAAACGAGCTTTTCTTGGACAAATTCGTTAGATTTTGGTCGCTCGGGAGCGCAGACGTTCAATTAGAAGTTGTTTAAACTCATTCTAACAGTGAACTTTTGGTTCTTTTTAATTTGACAATTTTCTTTGTAAAAATCATAGATCAAACAATACAAAACTTCTGATACAAATATGACTTGAAATTTTCTTTATTTCGTAAAGTATTTTTTGATAGTTTAGAAAAAAATGACTAATGTCTAATTTTGCTTCAAAGTAAGCTTCAAATATGTAATGCTGTTACGTGAGAGCCAAAAAATAATTGGAGCACGAGAAAGAGTTTTATTTGCTTTTTTATGCGATCGTTGATAAAATATGTAAATATCACATAGTATTTTCATGTGTCAAAGAAATTTTGCTGACCAGTACCTTTCTCTTTCTCTCTGTGTCTTTGAGTATTAAGTTATTCGAAATTCCAAAGTTTAGAGCTTTCTAAAACAACCTACAAGATTTCACATCGAATGCTTTTCGCTGGATATTGAATTTTCAATGGGTCAAATTTGTCACGAGGTAAAATATTATAGGAGCTAGTGCAGTGCAGTGGACGGAAAATCCACTATATGTATTGCGGGTGAATGTCTCGTGTAAAAAAGAAGGGAAGGAAGGAAATACATTGAAGGGTGCGTCAGGCAGTGTGAGTCTGGTGAGGATCGATATGTGCGAGAAGCAAAGCGATAAATCATCTGGGTTGCAAGAAAAAGAGAAAGAAAAAGAGACAGAGGGGAAAAAAGAGACGGAAAATGAGGGCCGATAAAGAATGAGAGAAGGTCTGAGAAGAAAAAGAACAGAATTAAAGTGAGTTCAGAAGAGATTTGGAACTGTGTGCGGCAAATTTACGGCTCTCTGATCTCGAAAAATATACGTAACTTGTGAGGGCCGCTTTACTGTTTCGAATGTCCGAAATAGACCATTGAAGAGCAAGCTTTTTTTGTAATAATGTATATTTGATCTGTCACAGATTAAATTGTATTCATTTTGGTTTGGGTATTCGATTAATTTGTTATATACTCCCAAATTTCTCGATTTTTATTCAAACTCGATGATACTAATGTAAAAGAGAATTAAACGGTTGAAACAATGTTGTTATTTAAACCACAAAATATATAAAATATCATTTATTCAAAACGTAAATGATATTTTCGAAGGTTTCTCTGGCAAACCAGTTAATTTCATATAATAAATTTCGCTGTATTTATGGAATTTATAGTAAACGTATATAAAAAAAATTAAAAATTTTCATGTATTTATCCGACACCAATTTCAACGTCAAACCTTTATCCCGTTGTTGGGCCTTCGGATGAGCATCATTATGACAATTATTTTCTGGAGTACATCCGACTGCAGGCATGTCGTCGATGTTTAAATATTAAAGTGACAATGGGGTGCTGAAATGGAAATAAAATTTGAAGGATTGGATGAACGAAGTGACACTTTTTTCTATCGATATTATCTCAACATCCATTTGTTTTTTGCCTATTTTCTAATGAACTTTTCGGGGACTGTCAAAAGCTCTATGGGGATGAAACTCACGTTATTCTTTGAATCTATTAAAATCCTTTTTCTAACACCCTTTCGAATTCTTCAAAGTAAATTTACCATTTAGTTATAAGCCCTAAAGTCTAAAGATTTTTTTTGATGTCGATGTCATCAACATTTTCAACCTGCTACTACTAATAAATTGTATATCTGAATTTGTCATATATGAATTCCGAAGTCCAATATTCTCTCTACTCATGCATTTGTACTAAATTAAATATTGCATAAGACTTTAACTAGCCACAGCTAATTAGTGGCGATTAAACTGTTCAATAGTAATGTTGTCCTTTGGGTGTCCGTTCAATTAAAATTTTGTAGACCTGTTTAAAATTCAAATCATGAACATGAGTCTAATAAGCCTTGGACGCAACGAGTGCATGTGAAGCTCGATTTTCTATGTTGTCCTTATTACGCGATTTAATGGGCGTACAAATTGTCTTTTAGCTGATCCGCATATTTGTGTAATAAACAGCGAAAATTTTATACATACATTATATATTTAGTGTGATTAAAGGTTGAAAATAATGAGTTCATTGATTATTCATTGAGAGGAACTGCGTCATTGTTACGTCAATTGCATTCGAAATTCAAAAATGAGCAAAAATCAGTGAGTTTTTTAAATTTATTTCTGCTGCTTTTTTGAAATATTTCACTCTTTCTCTTCTTTCGTATTTATAAAGGTGTTCGTCCCTACAATGCTGTTAATTCTCCCATTTCAGAATTGATAAAACTAATTTCGATGTCTCGTAGTAAACGTCATTATAGGAAGAAGAAAATGAAGTTAAATACTGTGAAACAATTTCTACACTTTGGTGAGCGTCTCGTTTTGTTGGCTCGTCGTCTGCATCCCTTCTCCCCCCCGCCTCACACTCTCTCTCTCTTTCTCTATCTCTCTCTCTGTCTGGGGTCATTGTCGTTCCACCTGGGAAAACACCCCGCGAGGTACGTCTCAAGATCGGAAGGAAAGCACTGCAAAGGCAACAAAGCGAGCCCTCTCTTTATATATTTCTCTCTCATCCTCTCATCTCACCATTTGTGTAACGTCCAGAGGGGAAGCTCGTGGCATCCGACTCGGATCAACTGAGTGTTCCTTTACTCGTACAAATACCCTCATCAAGAACAAGAGAAAGCTCGCGCCATCGATTTCTCGTCATCTCATTAATAACTGCCCTGACAACTTTCTTTTTCACCAAAATTTCCTGTCAAAATATCCGCTGAACAAATCGAATTTTAAAAGTCGTAGAAGAAATAGAAGAACTAAAAATTTAATTGGTAATAAATATTGTCTTCAAACAAAAAAGTTCCTCGGAATCGCAGCCTTGTAAATATTATTGTTTTTCAATGTAGTCTTTTTTTAGTTTGCTCTTTCATTTATAAAAATGCATTTTTTCGAATCGTATAGTTTCATTCTCTTTACCATGACCCGAACAAAGAGCATCGATTAAGGTATAAAAAAGATAAAGAGAAGGTTGAGGACGACAACAAGTCGCAATGAAAATAAAAGCAGCAAGGGCACGGCGAGTATGTGGCCCGAAGTACCATCTCCAGGTCGCGTAATCTTTTAATAAGTCCGAGGGATCACACCTTGAAGGCCTGTTAAAATCGGAAAAGCTCGCTGCTTATTCTCTCTCTCTCTCTCTCTCTCTCTCACTCTCTCACTCTCTCACTCTCTCTCTCTCTCTCTCACTCTCTCTCTCTCTCTCTCTCTCTCTCTCTCTCTCTCTCTCTCTGTTCTACTCTACCTATTCAAAATTGTTTACTCGAACGACGAACTACTATTAACTCACTATCTTGTTTGTATTATTATTTTTATTAGTATTCTATTGTCATTTTGATTATACCATTGCCATTTTGTCAAAGTTATTATTTTATGTTTTTTTGTAATCTTCTTTATATAATATTAACATAATATTAACGTTTACAAATGCATCATAAATCTGATCTCCCTCTATCTCTACCTCTCTCTTGTACATTCCAAGAATTCTTAGTGCAATGGTCCCTAACTTTACACCATATATGCACATGTACTTCTGCACTATTGAATCTCCTATATACTTTGCAAATTAGTGTGGTTAACTCTCCTTTCCTCAACTCAAACTTCAATATTAGAGTTAAGTCAACGTTGCATTAATATTTTTTTAATCAATTTATCCAAAGATCAACTATTATTCAAATATATTTGCAACGTGGAAACAAAATAGTTGATGGATTCACGTCGAAATGTTGTACCAACGTTTTGGTTTTTTGTTATATTTAATAATAGAGACACGAATGCTCTTTAACTGGATGAATTTTGGATATTTGCAAAAGTGTGTTAGAAAAATATTTTATTGTATAAAAAGATCGATAGATTTTAATATGTAAATTTATAAGTATAAAAGTATATACGTTCTTCGTATCAACTTATTTACTGTGCTTGAATAGGGAAGGAATTTGCATCAGACAAAATTGGCTGTTGAGACGTTCGATCTCAATATCGTAGACGAATTTACATTCACATTTGATATATAAACGTAGGTTTATAGATTTTGTGATTGCGGCTGCGATAGTACATACATTTCCTATCCTCTCAATTCGATCGGATTGTAAATCTCAAGATTAGTCATTTCCCTTCTACGGACTCTCCAGACTGTGAATGATCACTACAAATTTGAACTGCAATTCCAACGGAATTGGAATTTTCTCGTCAATGAGACTCGAACGACGTTTCTTTTATAACCGGACTGAACATCAACACGTTTTATTTTCACTGGCATAACATCCTCGAATCTTTTGTTTTCAAGAGAATTGCTAACTTCAATCGTAGTTCATTCAACAAACTTTGACATTTTTTTGTCCGAAATATAAAAAGAGATAATAAAATGAATTTCCTTGTTTATTTTTTAAGCTTTTGGTCAATGTTTTTCATACAAGTTTTCATCGTTTATTTCATCGTTTCTTTATTATTTACCTCGTTCGCTATAACCTAACGATGCACCAACAGCATTTTCAATATTATTTGACTATCAGCTTGGGACTAAAAGTGCTTCAGGCAAGCGGGATAAAACTCGACTTAAACTGAATTTACGAGAAGCTTCGCTCCATTAGAGATGAGAGTTAATTACTCGTTAATACAGCGGAGCATTAAAAAATCGATTAATAGATTTAAAATCGAGTAAAATTATTTTATGGCTAGAGAAATAATAGGCATCACAACAATTGTGAACAATGTCATTTCTCTCTAAACACTATATGGACACGGTCGACGATTTTATTGGAGTAGTAAAATGGGAAAAGAAACCTTTTCTAGCCATTAAAGAACTTATCGTTATGCATTCAAAAAGCAACGTATGCATTGATCCGTTACGCAATCCATAAACGTGCGAGCTCACAGGAACATTTTCGAACATAAAAAAAACGTAGAAATATTTTTAATACTTTTTAGGAAAGTGGAATTTATAGTCGATTCTATTATATTATTATTTTATCGTTATTTTCAGACAATAAAATATACCATTTTTACGATAGATACCATAACCAATTTACGATTAGTGCTTGGATTATTTTTTTTTTTAATTTGAATCAAAGTTTCAATATTAATCGATTTTTAAAGTGAATTACTGAAAAAATGTAAGAATGTGATAAAAATGACAACTTTCAGCTTCAAACACAAACTGACGAGCTCACGAGATTTTTCTTCAAACTACCACTCATGGCTGCATCCAAACGCTACGTAATCATGTTTGAAGCCGTTTGGACTGTTCACGTGACTCGATTAGGCTTTTCCTAACCATTAGATGTTACATGTAAGCTAACGCACTAAAACATGTTCGGATCTCGTATATGACTATGTACCCATGTCGAGGCCGACAAAATTATCGTTACCATGGTTATTTGGAATTCGCTTAGTGAAATATCAATTGAGCCTCGTTGGCCCTTACCGGAACCAACGTGAGGACACGTCGACACGTATAGTTGCACTTTCCGCATTACCATCTTCGTTAGTAAGTTCCCCACGAAAGGTGAGTACAGGCTGTTGCGGGTTAAATGATTAATCCTGTAAACCTAAGTTTTAAACCGAATTTCAAATCGAAAAGTCTGGAACCACTTTTTGATCAGATTCCCTGTTGATGAAATTGAATTTGGAGGATACGCACGCTTTTATGGTTATACTTGTGAAACGGTTGGAGATAGAATAAAAATGTATAAGACCAATCTTGTAGAGCATAATATTTTCTAAAAAAAAGTTCTTGGCGGCATTTTTCTGTCTTTAGTTTTATAGTTCTGAGAGCGGTTCAAAAAACCTGGTGTTTCGACCGCGACTGATTTTTTGAGGAATTCTTTCAATTCGCTCAAGATCAAAGTACTAAAGATAGAAAAGTATGGTCAAGAACTTTTTTATAAGAAATATTCAACTCTACAAGAACGGTCACATGCATTTTTGCTGTATCTCTAACCGTTTCCCCGTTTACGCGGTGTAAGTGCGAGTACGATTAAAATACAAGTCCAGATTTTCCGACCCTATATTCGGTTTTAAACATAAGTTCGTACTATTGGCTATTCAACCTCGAACAACCTATATATGTTAATTTTATATACCACAGCACGCAGCTCTGCGTCGATTAAAATCAGCGTATGCATTGCGCTTAACACGCGCTTTGCATATTGCATTAAGCCTATAGAAATACAAGTCATAAACTATTTGGATTCAAACAACTTGACCGAAAGTCATTCCTAGGTTTTCATAATTAATTTAACAATTACCTGGTGACATTTATTTCCAAGTGAATTGTAATTTCAATGAATCCAAATATGATTATTTTCACAGAAATATCGCTTTTTCAGTGTCACCATTATTTCATACAACAATCTCGTTTTATGATTTATATTTTAAAACATTTTCTAACAGCTACGGCCCGAAGAAATTTATAAAGGATTTTACTCGTGAAATTTCCGATATTTTGATAAAGCCATCGGCGATCCTGTGAGCTTAAAAAAAAATTCGAATCGCCATGTGTTCACAACGTTTTGTCACGGTGATAAAGGAAAAAAAGGGCAACACGAACAGACACGATGCCCTGGCGTTTTCTCCATGTCCGTATAATAATGACACTGCGACAGGGTGAGTGTCGCAGAACGGCAATGCACTGCGGCTCCCATATATTATTCAGGGGGCTTAGGTGCACTCACCCCCGTCGGTTTCTCGCTCCATAAAGCATGGTCGCTACAATGCCAACGCTCCAACTTCTATCTCTGGTTTCACCCATCCAGCGACTCGCGTTCTATTTACACGTAACGTTTCCTATCTTTCTACTATGAGATTCTACACCGTAACACTTGTATTCATCTACATCTTTTTTTTTCTTCAAATGTTTGAGAATCTGTTTTCTTTACACACGCACACCTGAACTGTTTGTTAAAAACTTCTAGACTTTCAAATACAAGTCCAGAATCAGTTGTCTCGTTAGAAAAAGAAAAAGTTTAATTCATAACGAAAAAATCACTCAATTAATAGAGAGTCTGTTTGGTAAACGTCATTATTCTCCCTCAATTGAATCAAACCCTTATTCTGAAAATTTTTAATTGTTTCTCAAGCCCAGTTAAATAGTGTTTTCAGTGATAAAATATTTGACAACATATTACATGACGCATTGTAACAAATGAGAAGAAAAAAATATAATTTAAGAAAAATTAAGCGAAAAATAAACAGCTAAATTGGATCAGAAAATTAGAAAAACCGAAAGTCAAAAGAATTGAGAGATATTGAGAATTTAGCGAATCGAAACGACAAGCAACGATGGAGAGACGAGAATTATGATACAAAATAAAAAAAAGAACGAATGTTAAAAATGATACAAAATAGGACGAATGCTTCGAACGTGTGAGCAGAGAGTGGTGTGGTACGTTTCAGGCTTCCGCCGTATCGGGCATAGAGATTTCGAGTGAGCTTCTACAGCTACCGGACTCGAATCTCTGGGGTACCTCGATGCGTCAGATGGAGATCGGGATGATAGGAGGGCCAGGGAACTACGTTATAAATCTTGAAAATGACTGTTAAAATGATGTCCCGATTCGTAGGGCTGAAGATCCAGCACGGTGTTCCTCCTTGGTTTCGAGAAGACTATGTTAGGAGAAGAGTGATCCGAAATCCGTAGAAGATTTTCCGAGTTGGCCCAGGGAATGAACAAGTTATGGTCGAGATGAAATCGAAAAAAGAGTTGTTTTATTGTAGAAAAGATTTGTAACAAGATGGAGAGTTGTGACAGAATCAGATTTCCGGAGAGGATACCTGCTCGGCACTCGCTCCGGAGAAGAAATGATCCTAAGCGTTACGGAGCGCCTCTATGTATACTAGGTCGGTCTCGCGTGATTGGTCGATGGTCGCATAGTGGAGGAAGCGCGCGGTTGCTTCTGCCTGATTGGTGCGCGAGTCCACATTCGGACTTTGTCGTAGAGGGGGTATACTTTCACGTTATGTATGTTGTACAATTTCTCTTCGTTATGAAAAATACTAATAATACTAACAATAATTTTAAATCGTAGTACGGTTAGGTAACGGGGATTTTTGGGTTTAAATAAGTATTTTTATATTTTAACAAGAAAAAAGCACGATGTTTCCAGAAAAAATATAGTGCTCGAAGAGCGCGTATAACAAATTGTCGTAAATTCGGTATACGTATTTAACCATTTTTTTAGTTTCTGTGTCGAAAAAGCTCGCGAGGGGTGAATTTACAGAAATTTATGATGTTCAGACTGGCGAGTTGACTTTTCATAAGTGTGCTCATCTCGTTACTCATAGTTGTCGAGTTGAAGGTTACATCGGAGAAAGAGAAGTGAAGAGAGAGAAAGGGATGAAGAGCGGAAGGAAGTCAGTGCAGCTAGCGCTATCCAATTACCCTAAGTAATCTTATAGGGGGAGAGGATGGATTGTACAGTACACCGAGAAGCGAGGGTTGAATCAGACGGGCATAGAAGCGCCGCATCAGAGCTGGTTAATTTACAGTAATACCCTGGTCTCGAGGAGTCTTTCCTAGTCGACCTTTTCGTTGGTCAGCTCGCCAGTTTTTCGGCAAATTCAAACAAAGCTTCCTTTTTCTTATTTCCACGTTTCATTTATTCGTATGCAGAAACAATCAAGCAGACAACGAAAGAATAAAAAATGCACAACTTGTTATCTAATGTTTAAAGTTTCGTATTCGTTAAAAAATTCAGCATTTTCTGAGATTCAACAGTCTCGCAGACGGGGAAACGACAAAAGAAAATTGATTCGTATGTCCAGCAAGAACTAAAACTTGAACATCATTTCAATGAATGTTTGGGCAAAAAACTTTTTTTACATATCGACTTAACGGGGTCATCCCATGTGACAGCTATTTTTTTTTTAGCTTTTTTGGGAATTTTTTTTGATGAACCATTAAAACACAATAATCTTTGAATTTTTACCACACATTTATTAACATTTTTACAATCCCTCAGAATTTTATCAAATAAAAATAACGAGTTGGATCGACTTTACACCGTTCGGAAGACACTCATGTGTTGGTTGACGACTACCATGATTCCGGAGGTTTTGCTTATCTGAAATCAAAAAATCAGACGGCATTTTAATTTGTAGATCTGAGACTATCGCTGGAACTAGAGTAAAGTAAAAATATCGAAAATTGAATTTTTGGCACGGTTTTAAAAGTCAACAAAAACGACGAAACTTGGAACTTAACATTTAAAACCGTGCCAAAAATTCAATTTTCGATATTTTTACTTTATTCTAGTTCCAGCGATAGCTTCAGGTCTACAAATTAAAATGCCTTTTGATTTTTTGATTTTAGATGAGCAAAACCTCTGGAATCATGGCAGCCATCAACCAATACATGAGTGTCTTTCAAATGGTGTAAAGTTGATTCAGCTCGTTATTTTTGTTTGATAAAATTCTGAGAGACTGTAAAAATGTTAATAAATGTGTGATAAAAATTCAAAGATAGCGTGTTTTAATGGTTCATAAAAAAAAAAATCCCAAGAAAAGCGAAAAAAAATAGCTGTCACATGGGATGACCCCGTTAAACATTCGCATATTGGGCAGTTTAACAATTACGCAATTACCCCATTGAGAGGTGTAATAATCCCTGCTTGGCACAACTGTTAAGCCTACGATTGAGATACGCTAACTCCGTGGACATTATGGATTATATCCTACTTATATAAACCACTGGCATGTTGATTGTTCGTAATGATGGATAATCTTAGGGAAATAATTTACCTTCTGGTCCTGCCTCGAAGCAGATAGTGAGAATTAAACGGATAAACATATACACAGATAACGAAGTGATTTAACGAGTCAAATACAAGTAATGAATAATTCTGAGGTTTATGAAATCAAATTAATATAGAATTGCTGATAAAATAAAAACAATTTCCATCCTTTTTCGGTGTTCCTCAACTACAGTACTGCTTTTTAAATCGGCGAAATAGGAAAAACCGCAATTAGCAGAGAGAGAATTTGCAAAATATTTATAATTAACGTTGATTAAAAGTTTCATATTTAAATTCTAATTGCCATTAAATGATAACTAGCTGCATAAAACTTTTTGAATTTACAGCACGTCACATTGTCGTACAACTTGAAAAAAGTCGATAAAACTACAAATGACATACGAGAATTCGAGTAACGGAGGGGTTTTTTTTTAAATAATGAAATAGAGTTCGTAAGCTATTTCGCGTGTATCGGTAGCTTAGTCTAACCTCGATTTCTAGCTTTCAACAAAAAATGCTGTGCTTTTTCTTTTCCTTATCCTCGGGCTTGGATGGACCGTTCAATCGTCGACTCATAACTCTCGCGAACGATGCAACGTGAATTTTTAATGCCCTGCAGCGACCAGATGGCCTAGTTTTACGGAAAACTTCTATTTCACATTACAGATGAATTTACGTGACAAATTACCTTTACTTTTTGTTATTACGGACTTCATAAGTACCAGCCACTTTGATATCCGATAATACTTTTGTCATTTGATTGTACTATGAAAGTGTCTAGGAATAAAAAGAAAAACTTTCTAAAATAAATGAAATGTCTTACACTCAAAGTTATAATTGCGTTCTATTTCATTTACATTATGTTTGGTTCAAACCGAAATCCAATTCAATGGAAATATAGAACGATAAAGCTTAGTTCCGTCATTCTGCCCATAAAAGACTCAGCAGCTACAAGAGAAAGCTGCGAAAAGAGAAGATTTCTATTCCGTGATACCAGGAAAACCGTTCAGTCCGTTGAATGTGCTACAATGCACGAAGTATGGTGACTTCACGAAACGAAGACCGCAGCTAGTAGAAGTGCAATCACGGAAAATGTGGTTTCATTTCTCTTCGCTCAATTTCAGCCTTCCGTTCAATTCTCTCGTGGGTCCGTTACGAACGGTATTTACGTGATGCGTGAGACTAACCGCAAGAGAACTAAAAGATCGCTGTTAAAATGGTGCAGAGTTTTGTGTGAGCGTAAAGAAAGAATCACGACCGTTTGTGTTTCTTCGTGAAGAAACAACGAACTTTACTAAAATTAAACGAGCACCAATCCTGGTCTCGCTTGAAATATCGCCAGTATTTGCACCGTTCATATTGCAAAGAAAACAGTTACAGCTTACTCGTAAAAGCAGTTTTTGTATTTTAGAACTTGTGTTTCCACGCTCCAGCTATTCCCCTCGGGATTTTAATATCAACCCAAGTGGACTTAACTTTTTTACACTTTTTCAAAAAGTAACCCTTTCGTGTTTTAATGAATTTTACGTCTTAGTTAAATTCTGTCATTTTTATTCGCTGTTTAAAAATCTGCGAAAGGATTTTGGTCGGTTCGGATGGGATTTAATTTCGAAAGAGTTCGAAAAAGCAAGAACGAGAATATGTTCTCCACGATTGCTTTTAGCAAATATGTGGATGTAAAAAACAGCAAGTGCTTATCAAGCAATGTGATTAAATCTGGATCAAGATATACGCGTAAATGAGTTCAAGAAGCTGTAGGAATCGAGTTACATTTCGGCCAAAGATCGATGCTGATAAAAATGCTAGGGAGTTGTGTAAAAGGGTTAAAGCAAGGACGATCCGACTGCCATCAAGAAAATCCAATGATTCTTAATGTCAGATAAGAGCTTCGCCAAACTTACGAGAAAAACTGCAAGGGTTTACGAAAGATGCTGAATGAAGGACGTTTGAGATTCTCACCGCATCTCTTCTTCCATCACAAGACCACATCTTCGTCCTCATGTCTCGCGTCTTTTGTTATCTTTAGTACAGTTACTAAGAGCTTTGTATTGTTCAGCCCTAATTAACAACGGCTTTGGTAAATTCTTCCGTGCTAATTACGAAAGTGAAACACGAACGAAGGGTCAGAAACTAGACGGAAAGTGAAAGGATGGATACGGCAGTATATATACAATGAATAAACGGGCAGGAGGGTTGTTGGTGGTCGAGTATCGTTAAGCTTTATTTACCCCGAAACAACTAAGCTTTTCGCTCACTTCAGCTACTCTGATCAACCTTGCCAGGCTGACCAGCATTCGCTCGTCTTTCCCAAATCTATTTACGTAAGTCTGGATTATGCCTAAATCCATTCAACTCGGAACTCTAGTTTTTGCTCATGAATTTAACATTAGTTTCTTAGTAGAGAATAATAAATATTTCGTTTTAAAAAATACCAAGAAGCTTCTAGGCAATTGTGGAATCCACTCAGCCTAAACATTTTTTTATTACTTGAATTTAATTCGAATAAATTCTTCAAGGCGGAATTAACAATTGTAATCTTATTCTCGATCAATGTCACTTTGACTTATAGTCCCCGACACTAAATGAAACAAAAAAAAACATCGTGAAGAAGACGTAAAATTGATTGTACACCTACAATACATGCTTCAAGGCCTGAGAATGTTTAAGACTATTTTACAAGTCCCTTATTTCAGAGGAAATTAATTCACGAGTACACTTTTACGATTTTATTGCTATTGTGCAAACTCCGTCGTTTATACTTCTGTCGTCTTTCCTATTACAAAACTTTGTATTATCATCCCTTTAGAGCTTTGGATGCTTACTGTTCAGTCATACGAACTTAAGCATATTGCCCAACATTCTCACAACAAAATAAACGGAGAACAGATTTTTGCACTAGTATTTTATTTTATGGAGGAATTTAGCGTTTTCTTTTTATTCGTCGATTGCACTCCACTGATAGCAACGGCTTCAGATGACATTCGGAAACTCAGCCACTCTTCAACAATCAAGTGGCGTAACACTTGGCGTAACAGAGACGAGAGGAACGGAGGTCCAATTGTAAAATAAAAAGTTTTGGTACTCACCTTGAAACTCCTTCCTGGCTGCACTCACTGAAGTTACTATATTGGCCACATGGCCAAGTACGGTTGCGAACAGCAAAAGACCGAATAAAAGCTGGACTATCACATACAAGTACTCGCCTTTGCTTCTCGGTCTGCAAAATACATGAAAGAAAGATTTTTTAAAAGATTTTGCTGACATTGGTTTTTATTGGAAACCGAGATTGATTCACAGCTTTTTTGCTAGATTCTTCACGAAATACAATTGTCGAGTAATGGGAGTCAAGGGATTTTTACTTCCTTACCTAGGCAAATCTCCTATAGTCGTTAAGGCGAGTGTACACCAATAGTAACTCTGAAGATACTGCTTTACAACGTCCGCCGTTTCTGAGTCGCTGAATACCCAATCCTTGCTCCCAAAACCGTTGTTCTTAGAAATAATGTGATAGACGCAACCGTTCCAATGAAATATCACCAACAAGTAGTGTATCAATGATGTTGATCTAAACAAATTTGGATAGTTCGTGTGTCGCTCGGTTCTGTCCATAAACGCCCAAAACCTGGATAGCCAAAGAACAAAACGTGTGAGATTCATAAAAATCATTTCGTGAATAATTGTTTTCACGATCCATTTGAATTGTCTGTGTAATTGTTCATCAACAAACTTACCGATATATTTTAACGAGTCTAAAACTTCGAAGTATACTGTTAAATCCTAGAGATAAGTATAAAAAGTCGAGGGGCAGCAGGCACAGGCAGTCTATGTAAAACGTGGTGCTGTTCATGTAGTGATTGCGCAACTTTGTCGCATCGGTCTGTAACACGCCGTCCTCGAGATAGCCCGTACGAAAGTGAAAGACTATGTCCACCAGGTACAGCAGATCCGACAGGTAATCAAGGCAAAACCACACCACGAGGGTTTCGCCTGTAAAAGAATCGCAAAAAAATGGTCTTGAAAATGGTTGGAAAAAGTACGAGGTTCATTGTATAATAAAATATTTCCAAATTTTTCATTATCAGAATTTCACAAGGGCTAGAAATTCTGCCAAGTTTTAAAAAACATGCAGTCAATAGAACGAAGACTGACCATTGATTTCCTGGAAGGCAAACCTATAGATGATGACCCAAAAATTGTAGAGGAAGGCTAGTGACACGACCATCGACCAATAGTAACAAAGTCGTCCCGCGGGATCGAAAACAAATGACCAATTGGGGGCTCCTGTACGAAAGCCACGGGAACCAGGTTGTCCCGGAAAACCTCTGCTCCCCCGTTGCTGTTGCTGTTGTTGAGCTGTGTATCTCCTGAAATTCAAAGGATCGCAGCTGCTATTTTTTTTTCTTCTCTGTTCCTGCACTTGATCAAAACTTTATTACGCTGTTTTAAATTGATAACACTCCAAGGTAATCGTGGAGATTAAACATGCTTTTATCGAGAGTAAACTACCAGGATTACGTCGCGTGAAGTATATTAAAAGCACTTTTGTCGATATCGGAAGTTTTGTAGAATCGATAGCTATACTAAGCTACCGATTACTTTCGTCTCACCCCCAAAAATAACATAACAAAATTGGCTAAATCCGAATCAAATAATTTATATCTGTAAAGATATATAACGATGCACCTACGTCCTAATGGGTATTTTGGACAATGATCGTTGCAGGGACTCCGAACTCACGTTTCAGTCCCGTTGCAGCTGCTGTTGCTGTTGAGATGATTCGTGGATGCAGGACCGTGGAGATGTGACGGTTCTCGCGAGGAGGTCAAAGGTACCGCGTTCGGAAGCTTGAACCTACCGCGTAGGTGATCCTTTCGTCTCGTTTTTCGACTTAGATCGAGCTCACTCGCACCCCGATTCACATATGCCGCGTGAAGTGAATCACGTGACGAGCTGAAGTAACGCTGCGACACCGAGTAAACCTGCACGAGAGGCCCGATCAAGATATTCGTGATTGAGCAACAAAAGATGCTTCATGATTTTAAAGGGACGTTTAACGTTCAATCCAATGAATACAAAAAGGTATAACCGAGTCCTCGCGAGTGCCGCATGTCCACGCAGAATTATATTCTCATTGAGAACCCAATTTAAATCATGTACTGCGTAGCGACGTAAGCAAGCACATCATTTATCATGGAATTAATTAAGTCTTGCTGAATCCACCAATGTTATTCAGCCGAAACAAAAATCCAATCGATAAAACGAATAAGATATTTGCAATTAATAACGCCCACCTATAGAAATTTTCTTTGGAACAAAAAAGAAATAACAAGGAATGGCGAAAGCAAAAACGCTGAGCGATGATAATGCGGGCACTCACGCAAGCTCAATAGGATTTCAGGTCTGAGAGATTGTGAGAGGAATCGGAACATCTGGTGCATCTATCACTCGGTTTCTCTAATTCACCATATTTTTTCGCTTTTATCAACTTTTTTTATCCACCCGAATCCTCTGGACATTAAGCGCTTAATCCTCTTGGGAGAATGAGAGTTGACCGAAATATGCCATAAGAGTTTGCTTGACGAGAGATACAAGTGATAGATGATGATGGAAAAAGCGTGAGAATGAGACTTCATGATGGTGGCAAATGAAAAATGATTTTACGAACCTGCTGTTGCTGATGGGGATGGTAGTGGTAATGGGTAGGTGTTTGCCTGCCGAATTTGCTGCTGACGAGATCAAGGAGGCTTTGTCTCGACGGCAGCAGTTCCCGGGACACGTTCTCCACGCTCTTTGCGTCGTCCTCTCGGTAGTCTCTTGTTGTTCTCGCATCGCTACCGTGTCTCGTACTTGCCAGATTACCGACAGTACGAATTTTCTCAGTTGTGCAGCCTAGAGCCGAGGCTGAACCACCACTCAGACGATCGTTAATGCCGCTGGTTACACCACCACCCAACGTCAATCCTTGCTGGCCTGAAAAACATCAAAGAAATTTTTGATTAAGTAAACTAGGTTTACTAGAATCATAAGAAACTTTACTACTTTGGTCTTGAAGTTTCTACGGGCTAGCCTGTAAATTTGCAATGCGATCTAAAAGAACTTCACAATGAATAAATAACTGGAACGGTCGATTGTATCATCAGGTTTACGAAAACTGATATCTTTTTCTTGTCTCTCTGAGATGGTCACATCATCGTTCTTCTATTAACCATGTATCAACGCTCTAATTTTACTCTACCTAATCACACAAGGATCCTGTTCCTCCTTGCTTGTAATTATTGAGGCAAGTTGCCCATGTGAATTTCATTCCCTTCTGACCCTTTGAAGTATTCTACTTCTGCTTTGGAGAATCGAGACATTGAAGGAGGACCAAGGGAGTGAGAAACGACAGGGATATATATAGCGAAGTTCTACTCTTATACGACGCAAAGAACACCCCCGAGAGTGGCTTGGGGATTTCTCAAAGACCTACATAGGTCTTCGTGACTCTTGAATCAAGGGAGATCTAGGATTTGCATGCTTTCGATTTTCTGGACTATTTCGTGCGATTCAACGAGACGTCCATCCTAGTCCCAAAAGAGCCATACAGCGCATCTCTCATGGTCCTCATAGATACTCAATATTTACGAGAATGAGGACGCGACAGTTTCTTTTTATGGCGGCTGTGCCGTGAATGAACTCGAAGTTTCATCAGTATGGGAGCAACACTGGAAAATATGGAAAGGATTTAGATTTATAGATACGAGGCCCTAGATATTAAATCAACTGCGAATTACAAATTGGATTAGAGACGGTCGTAGGATAATATAACTGCAGTGCACCATCAATCATTTAATTAATTTGGAACTAAGTCAAATCCAAATAAGTGTAAGTTCCTAAAATCGGCGAATCGAATATGTCTACGAGAATCATAATAAATGATTGTTTTATCAGATAGGAGTAACTTTGATTCACATTGACAACTTTTTTGTACGTTTTTTCACACATTCGTCGTCTTTTTCCGTCGAATGAAAAATTTCATTTTTGGTACAATCAGTGCAAAACTTTCTAGCTTTGGTTTGACTAAAATGCGGTCATCTGACATCTGTGAGGGAAAAAAACGATATATCCTGACACAGTCAAGAGCAAATTACAGAAGTATCCTTCTTCTCCGGAAGCGCGAGAAAGAGAGAAAAAACGAGTGATGTAAAGAAAAAGTTGAAGCTTTGACGTGAGGAAAGTAAGGTAGAAAGATGGAAAAAGAACAGGAAGCTCGGCTGGATAATGGCCTAGTAATCGCGAAGACTTGAATCTCTCTTTCACGTACACAGAAACATGGGAAAAAAAGATACGGCGATGACTAGTTCTGAAGTTTTTTGTTGTCTTATAAATAGATACTTCCTTTTATTTCTTGAATCTTGTATAGCAAAGTTGAACGTAACAAAAAGAAGTGAAAAAAATTTTCAAGGGTATGATACTTTTTCTACAGGATGCATAATAAACAAGGCCTGAAAGGAAACTAATAAACGGACAGTTTTTTGAAGCTAAAGAAACAAAATAGAAGTAAACTCTCGATTTTTCCATGAATCGTAGTAAATTAGCATTGAGTGACTAGGATAAATTTAATTATTTATTAGCTTGAATTTATGGGGCCAGGTGTGACGTTAATTTATTTTCGTTGAGACAAATTAATAATGACATTTCTCTGTACCAGCGAGGCTGTTGTTCACAGGCTAAAATTGTAACTACTCCGACATAATTAACGCGCTTGCCTTCGAGGTCTGACATTAGTATTAGCAAAAGGGGAGAAGAGAAAGAGACAAGAAGAGAAATACACGCATTCGCAAAACCAAAATCAGTGTGTTACACATTTTGTCGCTGCGGTTTTCATCCATGATCTGGTAACGACGATTCCGGTATGTCGACTGCGAATTGTGAATTTACGAGGGGGATGAATAACCATAATACGAAATTTCTCTAGCACGAATCACTCTTACAAATGTCTGACTATTAATTCGACTTAATAATTAAAAATTTATTGGTAATAAAAATCGAGTTGCAAAATTGAGCAGCATGTTTCATTTTCAAAATTTTTATTCAAGATCTTTATGTCCTGTTAATAAACTCTTTTGGAAACGACAATTACATTAAACTAATCGATACAGCTTCCTTATATGTGTTTATCTGATTTCCGTTCGCAAAAACAAAAAAATATACTTGTTTGAATATATGTTAGTGAGTCATTCTTAAAAAGAAATGGCCAGAAAATTGAAGGTACGAGAATGGACGAGGAATCGTATTTCCTCTGTAATTCGCATACATGCACATATGAAAACGTACCCCCTGCCAACAGATTTATTCACGCGGACAAAACGAGCGCCACATAGTCTCTATCTTTAGCGTCTGTTCCATCAGGACGCAAGCCGCGCGTTCTTGAATCTTCGTGACCCTCTTTCTGCTCGCTCAAACGACGTATTTACGATAAAATGTATGCGCCCATTACGTAAACGCAAATGCTATTACGCGAACACGAATACAAGGAATGACAAGCGTTATTTTTTTCCTACGCGTTAACTTGCCAAAGAGATTGAATATAAAAATAAAGAAAATTATAAAATGAAAGCACGGCATTTTTACTTAAAGAATCATTTGTTTCTGTCATTAAGCGCAAAATATTATTCTGATTCTACAAAGGTAGTAACCGAAGAACACTATCCTCTTCAAACTTTTCCTTTTCCCTCGTAAATTAGGAGAATTTATTCATTTAGTCTGACTAAAATAGTATTTCCCACTTGCTCGAATGCGAGCTGTATTTACACTCAGAATTATTATACATTATTTGCATTGTATATACATTATTTCTTTTTTCGTTTTCAAAAATGTGTGATTAATGTACAAAACTGTAGGATCGTGAATGTAATAAAACGTAAGTGATATAATAGGGCTTTTTTCAAAAGTTATATAATAAATATTCATTAGTAAAATATCTGATATTTGCGTGACGTCATTTCGCCCCCAACGACTATATTCCTTTGGGTATGTCATTCTTTGGGTCTATTTGAGCATAAAAACGGTTATAGGGATCTGTCCCTTTGTATGTCTCCTGTTATGTCTTTTGACCCTTTTGTCTCAACGGTGCGGTATCAGCTGACGTCAGAATCCATGTAATACACATATATAAATAAAATGGTGTGTTTAAAGCAGAACGACCAAGTTATACTTATTAAAATGATCAATTCTTTCAATTATTCATTATGCATGTAAATTTTTTAATTGAAAAAAAAAACAGTTAAACAAGTGAATGGACCATGTTTTTTAATACTCCGATAAACTTGAACATAAAATTGCTCTGTATATATGAACCGGTAGAAGGTTGAAAATTCGAATTAGCCTTTACAACTAGTTTCATTGTTTGGTGCATAGTGACAGCGGTGTTTCAAGGGAATTCATAGTTGTCGTATCGAGTTTACTCTCGCGTGTTACGTGAAATCGAAATTATAAGTTTTTAACGTTGTTAAAAACTTATACGTGTCCCGGAAGCTGAGAATGACAGCGGTTTATGACAAGTTTCAATGTTATCGTTACCGTTGTAATGGTTACTGGTAAAATGACATGGAAAATGGTCAATTATAGTCTCTTTCATAATAATAAAACAAAATGGTAAATAAAAAGTAACTTTAGAAATTAAACCCAAACGACCCCGAGAAAATAAAAATACAAAGCACTTTTTTGTCGGTTAGCTTGAACGCTTGAATGTTTTTGGATCCGAGAAATCTGGATCATCATTATGAGCAGAGTAAACAAACCTGAAAATATGAAAAAAAAATGTTTGAGTTAAAGACTGGGTTTCGTCGCTTCAGTTTTTCATTTCCACGGATTTTAAAAAAATGAGATTGATTGAACGAATATTGAGTTATGGGGGAAAATGGAATTTGACTAATTTCAGCTATGGGCGATGTCAAAGAGGCGGAGTAGCGTTCGAGAGGGTGACAAAGACAACCATGGCCTCAGGGTGATCGACGTGGAAACAAAAGGCCCAGAGGATCACACAAATCTCTCACAATCTTATATATATAAAAGGCTATCATTCGAGGATGAGATACTCAACCATAGGACCAAAGGCAATCCCGTTTCTTCTTTGTCAAGCAGCTATTTTTCACTTTGGCTATATGGTGGCGAGTTTTTGCCTTCCCTTGTTCTCGCTCGCTCCTCTGTCTTTGTCTCTCTCTTCATCTCCTTTCATCTCTTTACATCTCTGCTTTTCTCGTTAGCCACATGCACAGCTTTTCTCTTTCCCCTACTGAGCTTCCGGTACTACGCTCGAGAACTTTTCCTGTCATCCACACCCCATCCAGGACCAGGATATCAGGATTCACAGAGAATTTCTCCAGACTCTAGAGTGTACGTAAGCCCGACTGAGAACTCAGATATTTTTTCTCATAAACGTGACCATCCTCTCACGCAACGTGGAATAATATTCCTCACGATCCTTTTGGTCACGAATAACCGCGAAAAAAGAAAAAGACGAATGTCCTGGAACCCCATTCGCCCTTTCGCTCGAGTGCATCTCACGCTTGTATATGACAACGGGCATTTCTCAAAATCACGCCTTCGTCTCTATCACTCTTTCCCGGTTATATCTATCTTCGATCACGTTCTCACCCCTTATATAGTTTTCCCCTTTTATATGTGTATATTTGAACCAATCATCCCTCTCCTCCATCTTTCCATCCTTCTGTCATTCCATATTCTCGACGTAACTGTCACGGCACAAATAAAAGTACCGGCGTAAACTTGCCTTTGGGATACCTCGGGAATACCCGCCAATATAGACTCTTCATCTCATTGCCAATAGACGTTTTCTTGTCGCTCGTAAAATCGATTTTTTCATATTCTGAAAACTTTCAGTCTTTTATCTTTTTTATTGTAGATTAACTAAAATGTTACTAATGTCAGAACATTTTTAGTAGTCCTTAATGGATACTAGTACAGGAAACATATTTCAAAAGGTTCAAGTTTTGCAAATTTATTTGTAACTCGAGGCTCTGAAAGGTAATCAGACTTTTTGAGGTCCGAAGAAAAAATCGTGCCAATTACAATAACTAGATTATTAACAAACAAAGAAGAGAAAATCCATTGTGCTTTGGGGCAGCAAAGAAAGAAATTACTTGTTAATATTTTAGGATTGTTGAACGTGCAGGTTACTGTCTGAATTATTTTTGCATGCTTTTTCTTATTAGTAAGTATGATGAATACATTTATTTATAGCGTTCTCTTCGACAGAAAAATTGCATGTTCAATTGTTAACCAGCAAAAGCGAGATAAAAACCACTAATTGCTATCGATAGTGAGCCCAACAATAATTATCCATCGAACCTCGATATCGTTGGATATTCGATATCCCTGTATAAAGAAGAATCCCTATAGAATCGGCCAGAATAAAAACACGTCAAAATATCCATCGTCAGTCAGTCAGGATCGTGTGTTTATAACGATCTTCCTGTAATTCGAGAGCGATTCTTGAAAGGCATTGTTTGAAACTAAAATTCACTGAAATATCGTGGGATAATAGTAAACTTAAAAATATTATATTTCGAAATAAGAAAACTGTACAAATATATTTTACATCGTCATGGTCGTAAAAACAGAAAAATGTTAATATTTTTCTTGTCACTCATTATGAGACGAAGAAAGAAAAAATAGCATAAAGTTTTATCAGTTAAAGAATGAAGAGAAGGCATTGATTTGTTAACTGAAAATGTATATTTTTATGCAAAAATATTTGCAAAAAATGACGAGTTTTGAATCTACAAAAATGTAATGAGTTTTCTTTTCATCGCATTGGAATCACGAAAAGGTCATTTTACAAATAAGAGGAATGAAAACGAGAGTAGAGATAGGAATGAAAGAATTGCGTGTAAATAAGGTGTCATCGGAGTTAAAGAAAATGGGCAAAACCGAAAAAAAATAACGGAAAAGATCTATCATTAAAAGAAAGAAGAAACAAAAGGTTAGCGTGAAAAGGTCACAGCCAAGAGTGTTAATAATTTTTCGTCTGTCCTGAGATAAGTGAAGTTTGTTCAAAGAATTTCACCCTCGGTTTTGGTCACCCCTTTGCCAAGGCCATGAACGGCGTTGTCTTCCTTCCACGGGTTCGTGCGAACTCTGAAGCCACCAAAAACTTTTCTCCCTCCATGCTTACTCGCTTTCCATTTTCCTCCATCCCCATACTTCCTTTTACCTTTCTCGTTATTTATTACGACGAAAGACATTAATTTAGTTTAAAATTTAACAAATTGTTAAACATCGAATCTAATAAAGAAAATTCAGAGACAAGAATTTCGCTTAAGCAAATATGAATCACAGAAATATGAAAAAAAGAAACGTCAGGACAATAAAGAACGTTAATAAATATAAGAGAAACGTTATAATAAAATATATTTAGAGACAAGTGGACAACAACGTGGAAAATAGCTTTGAAATCACAGTAAGATTCCCGGAAGTGCGGATTTAAACTGATGAAATTGATAATCTTATAAATTACGCTCAATGAATTCATAAAGGATTGTATTGTCATGACAATGTTGAGAAATTCTCATAAATTTCCTTGTTACGTTGATTCGTAACTGTAGAGAGTTTCAATTTTGGTTGAACGAGCGTTTTCCCGTTGTATATCAATGTATCAATTTCGCTGGAGTTCTTCTTTCCGGTACTGGTCCTATTCGATAGCGTCTCTTATTGTATGTCTAGCATATCCCCCTTGTCCCATTTCTTCCTGGTCGTCGTTGACGACGAGACGCAACCGTAGGAATATGTCCCCTGAGTATTCACGTCTCTCTATTAGATTTGGTCGTGCACCAAGTGTGCGCACGTTGCATTATAATTTTGTATCGCAACCCTCCTCTATTTTCATCCTCTCGAGAATGGAATATAACCATTGTATACATATATATCAACATGTATTAAATATATGTGTGTAAATCAAATAGTACGAGCCATTTCTCATCGATATTCTTCATAAAGCTAAATCATCCCGACAAATTGTCATTTTACGACTAAACTCCGGATATTAATATCGATATTTCAAGAAATCTCAATCCAAAGCAGGCTCTGACAGAGTTTCTTCAATGTTTCTCTCATGAAAATCTAAAATCGCACTGTGAATGAGATTTTGTCGTGAAATTTCCTCCAATTCGATCGTTTCGTACAAATAACCATTTAACGGGGTCATCCCATGTGACAGCTATTTTTTTTCGCTTTTCTGGGAATTTTTTTTGATGAACCATTAAAACATAATATCTTTGAATTTTTACCACACATTTATTAATATTTTTACAGTCCCTCAGAATTTTATCAAACAAAAATAACTTGTTGAATCGACTTTACACCGTTCGGAAGACACTCAGGCGTTGATTGACGGCTGCCATGATTCCGGAGGTTTTGCTCATCTGAAATCAAAAAATCAAACGGCATTTTAATTTGTAGACCTGAGACTATCGCTGGAACTAGAGTAAAGTAAAAATATCGAAAATTGAATTTTTGGCACGGTTTTAAAAGTCGAAAAAAACGACGAAACTTGGAACTTAACATTTAGAACCGTGCCAAAAATTCAATTTTCGATATTTTTGCTTTATTCTAGTTCCAGCGATAGCTTCAGGTCTACAAATTAAAATGCCATTTGATTTTTTGATTTTAGATGAGCAAAACCTCCGGAATCATAGCAGCCGTCAACTAACACATGAGTGTCTTCCAAACTGTGTAAAGTTGATTCATTTCGTTATTTTTGTTTGATAAAATTCTGAGGGACTGTAAAAATGTTAATAAATGTGTGGTAAAAATTCAAAGATTGTGTGTTTTAATGGTTCATCAAAAAAAATTCCCAAAAAAGCGAAAAAAATAGCTATCACATGGGATGACCCCGTTAAAATCCCATTTTTTCGATATTCAAAACTTGCAGATTTGATTTTGAGAATTCTTATTTATTAAGGTAATATGGCTGTTTCACACTAGTCAAAATTTTTTTCTTTTTATTGACCTTTAGTTAAGAACTATAATCTGTTAATATTTTAACATTGAATAGTTTTGATGTCGGAGATAGTGAGATGTAAGAAAAACAATTGCTTGTGTATTTAGAAGGCGCATCCAGCGATGCACGCTGTTCTATGGGTCGGTTTGAGATGTGAAATTTCGATGTTCTGTTCTATCTATTTTGCTCGAATTTGTTCGACGCGGAATCGCTCTCTTAGATCCAGTGGCTTGTATTTCTTCAATCTCCTTAAAATTGTTCTTCTGTCGAGTAGGTTTGACGCTAGTAGGTTCGGGTGGTTGCCAAGTCTCGTCTCGTAGTTTGTGCATAGTTTTTGTGCTACGGTTTTGATTGTTTCTATGCCAAAGTCTTTGTGCAGTCTGCCGTTGGTGACATACCAGAGGGCATTTGCCATAGTTCTGAGAGTCTTTGATTGAAATCGTTGTAGAATCTCGATGTTAGAGTTACTCGCGGTTCCCCAGAGTTGGATGCCGTAGGTCCAGATTGGCTTGAGTATTGTTTTGTATACCATAATCTTATTGTGCAGAGATAGTTTCGAATTTCTGTCTATCAGCCAGTACATTTTTTTTAGTCGAAGGTTCAACTCCCTCCTTTTGATTTTGATGTGGCTGGTCCATGTTAGTCTTCGGTCAAGGTGCATACCTAGGTATTTCACCTCGTTAACGACTGGAAGAGATTGGCTATTCAGTGATACTGTCGGGCAGTCCTTCTTTTTCATTGTAAAGGTGATGTGGACGGACTTTGTGTGGCTTGCCTTGATTCTCCATCTCTCTAGCCAGCCCTGGATGTCATTCAGTCCTCTTTGGAGCATACTTGATGCTGTGTCTGGGTCATCGTGGATAGAGAGAATAGCTGTGTCGTCGGCAAAAGTAGCTACGGTGGTGTTGAGGTTTACAGGAAGGTAAACCTCAACACTCAGGAAGGTGTATAGAGAACTGGGCCTAAGACGCTTCCTTGTGGAACTCCTGAGTTTACGGGGAAGAATTGAGATTGTTATGTTCCGTGCTTTACCTGGAACTTCCGATTACTTAAGTATGACTTCAGCAGCAAGTAATATTGTGGTATGAGTGCTTTGATTTTGTAGAGCAAGTCTGGGTGCCACACTTTATCGAAGGCTTGTTGAATGTCGAGGAACACCGCCGAGCAATACTTTTTTCTTCCAGTGAGTTACCTATCGCATTGAAGACTGTTGACTTGTTCCACCGTCGAGTGGTTGGATCTGAATCCGAATTGATGTTCAGGGATGATCCTTCGTTCGTTGATTGGTTCTTTCATTCGTACCAGGAGCAATTTTTCAACAATTTGCACATTATCGGCAACAGGCTTATGGGCCTATAGGAGGTGATGGTGTTTGGAAGCTTGCCAGGTTTCTGAATCATTATAATTTGTGCAATTTTCCATTGACTGGGTATGCTGGATGTGCGAGTGATACCGTTGAATAAGTTGGCGAGGTAGACGATTCCCTTCCTTGGTAATTTCTTGAGGATTGCTCCGGTGATTAGATCGTAGCCAGGAGATTTTTTTGAGTCCAGGTGTTTGCGAATTGTATGTCTCACTTCTTCGGGTAAGAAGTGTCTGATCGGAAGTTCCATTGGTAGAGGACATTCAAGGAAGTTGTAGATGTTCTCGTCATTTTGTTGCGCTGCCAGTGGTGTGAACACTTGGGCGAGGTGTTCGGCAAATACTTCCGATTTTTCGATGTCGCTTTGGGCCCATTCACCATTAGTTTTCCCGATCGGAGGATTGTGGTTTTGTACGCGGTTGATCCTTTTAGTTGCCTTCGAGAGTAAGTAGTCGGTGTTGACCGTATTACTCAAGTTCAGCAAATACTGTTCAAAGCTATTGTTGTTGTGGTTGAAGATCAGTTTTTTGAGTTCTTGGACTGTTCTGTTAAGTCTACTTTTGATTGTTGGGTTTCTACTCAGTTGCCATTGCCTCCGGATACGTTTTTTTCTGTGATTTTTCGTTTTATTACGTCGGGGTATTTTTCCGTAGATTGGCTAGCTGTGCTGTGTGGTGTAGCCTCCTAGGCTGCATTCTGTACTAATTGTGTGAAATATTCCGCGGCATCATCTATTTCAATCTCGTTTTTCAGCGAGACTTTTAGATTGATGTTTTTGTCAATACTATCTTGAAACACCGGCCAATTTGTGTATTTGTTATGAAGTGACGGTCATTTTTCTAAATTGGTTATTACGCTGCTGAGTGTTATCGTTATTGGCGTGTGATCAGATGATAGATCTAGGCTAGTTTCTATATTAATGTAATTTTTGCCTATACCTTTGGTCACGTAGAAGTCTAATACGTCCGGAATTTTGTTTCTATCGGTTGGCCAGTATGTGGGTTGCCCTGCAGAGAGTTGGTCATAATTTAGTGTTGTCATTATTTTCCATATTTCTCGGCCTCTAATCGTTGTTAGTCTTGACCCCCATATGGGATGTTTGGCGTTATAGTCACCCCCGGCGAAGAATCGAGATCCCAGTCTTTGAAAAAAGTCCGTAAATTGATCGTCTTTTACATTGTGTCTGGAAAGACAATACACAGCGGCTACTACAACAGGCCCAAATTTTTCATCTTCGACAATTATACTTGTCGCCTGTAAGTAGTCCTTGTCGAAGGATGTCAGTTCATGATGTTTTATCGACTTTTTAGCAAAGATTACTGTTCCTCCGTGCGCAGTTCCGTCGGGATGTTCGGTGCTGAAGAAGTTATAGCCAGGGATTTTAATGTGGTATTTATTAGTGAAATGAGTTTCGGCGATCAACATGATGTCAGTTTTATTTATACTCATGAATGTAGCTAGCTCCTAGCGATGTTGGACCAGGCCGTTGGTGTTCCATAGTGTTATTCGGTAGGAGCTGAATTATTTTTTTGCGAACTTCGCTAATACCGTTGTTAATAGTTTTAACAGGGTGTTTAAGAGCTCGTTCTGCTGTATTAGAGCTATTTTGAGCTCGTTGAATGACTTTTCGATGATATTTGAGATTTCTGGATTGCTGTTAACCGTGTTTGAGCGAGTACTTACGCTTGCTCCAGCTATTTGCGCGTAGGTTTGATTGTGTGTGCTTTTTTCGGTATGAATATTTGCGTGGGTCTGTATAGGTTGCTCTTCCCTGGTGTTGTTTCCTTCACGTAGAACTGATCTATGCCAATGTGGTTTTTAGGCAGCAGAGTTCCTCTTCTCTAGAATGTCTTGGTAGACACGACAGCCCTTGTAATTTGCTGGGTAGTTTCCTTCACAGAGGACGCATTTTGCAGGTGTTTCTCTTAATTTTTTTACAGGATGACGTGCTATGATCGCGGCCGCATTTCACGCCCCTGAATTGCCGGCGGCAATAGGTTTTAGTGTGTCCGTATCGCTGGCACCGAATACATTGCACTATTGTTGAGTTTTTTTGGGGAGGTTCAACCTCGATTTTTGCATTTAGTAAGAGATCGATTTTGTAGATTTCTTTATTGTTCGGGCCAGGTTCAAGGTCCACGAAGAAAAGAGGCAGTGGTTCTTTGGTTTTACCACTTCGCATATTTATTACGTTTCGCACCTGATGACCTAATGCCTCGACCGCATTTTTTATTTCTTCAGGTGGGGTTGAGGGATGTAGTGATCTTAAGACAACCCTATAAGCACGCTGTTGTTTCAGTTGATAAGTGTGATACGATGCGTTTTCCTCGTCAAGAATGTGTATAATTCTCCTGAACGCTTCAGCATTTTGGGCCATTATTTTTATTTGCCCATCGGTGTTGATTGTTTTGTACGTGTAGTCGTTCTTGTTGATAGCTCTCTCAAGTTTCTTTTCTAGGTCAGTGATGGATCTGACGTCCGGTATGAATATAGGTGGTGGTTTTGGAATTCTCACACTTACGTCGGTCGTGTTGTTGTCCTGGCTTGTGTTTTGATTATCGAGCCCCGACTCGTTTTCATTACTGAGGGCCATAAATCTAGTATCGCACGGTGTTTGGTCTCTCTCTTCACCAACACTCTCCGTTACGCTCGACTTCCTACGTCGTTTCTTATTAGGAACAACTTGCCATGCCGGCGACTTATTACCTTTGTTAAATACATTAGAATTTCACGAAAGAACCACTCTTAAATTACGCTCGTTATCTTAAGGTGAAATGAAGCTTAGGGGATTGTGTGTGGCACTTTGAAAGGATTCCGCACTAGGAGGATGGATTATTCGCCGCGCATGCGATTGAATATTTGGCGGTCCATTGCCAGAAAGATCGAGTTCCATGTCTCCTTCGCCGTTCTCGTCGCTCTCACCGTTTCTGCTCATGCGGTCGTGTGATAAATGGGATCACTTCACTTCACTATAGTCTGTATATTACATGCACAGGTAAACCGGTACATGTGTAAACACTCTTCGATTGTAAATAAACACGGTAGGCTTGCTCGCAAACACGTCCGTCATTGACGGTGGATCAAGCCGAACTACACACTAGTCAAATGAGTGCTAAATTTTCAAAGTACATTTATGCACAGTTCAATGCACTTTTTTCAGGTTAATAAGACTGATGTCTTATTAACCTGAAAAAAAATAATAACGATGGATTTGCGGAAATCATCAACTGATAACTGCAAAATTCCATGATGTCATATTTTCATCGAGATTTTTCAAAGAATAATCCGTACTTTTCAACCAATTTTAATGCACCACCGTCTTATTTTGTTCCTCAAGAGATCCTCTATGAATTCACCGTGTAGGTTTTTTTCTAAACTTGTTAATATGAAAATAACAGCAATTGGTTTATGAACATTTTTTTAGCCAATTAAATAATTGACTGCAACAGTAAAACGATGAAACTCAGAAAAAAATCTACACGGTGAATTTGTAGAGGATCTCTTGAGGAACAGAATAAGACGTGGTGCATTAAAATCGGTTGAAAAATACGGATTATTTTTTGAAAAATCTCAATGAAAATATGACATTGTGGAATTTTGCATTTATCAGCTGAAGGTTTTGCAAATCTATTGTTATTAATATTTTTTGGGTTAATAAGATGCGCTATAATAAAAATGAAGCATCAATTTATTTAATTAGTGCATTAAACTTTGCATAAATATATTTTGAAAATTTAACACTCATTTGACTAGTCTGCATCATGCAGCTATTTAACCTTAAGTGCTTCTTGAAAATACAAAAAATCGCTAATTGCTAATTTTAACGAGAACTAAATCCGTTTGTTTCTCATTCTTTTTAAAAATATATTAGGCATCCTTCAAAGAACACGATAAAAATAATAAAATGAAATGAAAATATATTCGTATAGTTTTTACTATGAAATTTTATCTCATTCAAGACTTTTCTTAGTTATTATTAGTCTTTCCCCATCTTTCTCAATAATGCGGATAAAAATGTTTCTTTGCCAGTAATGCGAAAAAAAATCTACATTTATTTGTTGTCATTTTTTTTGTACCCTGAACTATGGGATGCCAGCCACTCGACTCTTCCTTACGTTTTCCTATTTTTTCTTTTATTTTCTTTTTTTTCTTTTAATTTCTCCGTTTCCTTCGTTGCCCAACGTGCTCGGTTCTAGGTTTACCCGGATTACGCATAAATTCAAGGAGCAAGAGAAATTGCGAGCTAATCGGCCTCCAAGAACGAGTCGAGATGGAGAAAAGCGAAACTGGGCGAAGGATGAAGGAAATAAAAAAAAAAGAACGATAAAAAAAAGATAATGTGGAAGAGGGCAAGATTCCAGCGCATAAATACAATTACGACTCATGAGACCGACGTGACGGAGTTCCTTCGGCTGACCTGGTTCACTCGCACTACTAGAGATAACGACTTTCATAGAAGTACTCCATGTTAATCTTTTTTCTCTCCTCTTCATTTTATTGTAATTAATATTGCAATTATATATGTTTTATAAAAAATGAATGTTTCCTTTATATATCATCATTTGCAGGAATTCCCATTAATGCGTTCATACATATAAATCAGCTACAATTTATGATGTTCGTAAATTGATTCGAATGCATTCATCAACCGATTATTAAAATCCTCTTCGGGAGTTTCACCATAAATCTCCATTCGCATAATAACTGGTGAAAATACTAACGATTTGTAACACATTTGTCTACGTTCACATTTACGAAGCACATATACGTTCAATCATTTTATATTTCGCCCGGTTGGTTTTTTCCGTTTTATTTCATTATGTCATAATTTTTAATGTCTAATTGGAGCAGTTACATAAGATAAGCTCCCTCATGTGGATATACAAACTGGTATTCGAGAAGTTTTGAGAATTCAATTAAAATATGTTGAACGAGGTTTATTAAAATACTCGTCTGTATATGTGCATTTGTTTCAATTCGAATGAACGTGGATCGAAATTCTTGTGCTGTCTTGTACCTCCATTGTACACAGTCATTAAATTGCTATCTATATTTCGGATCATCAAAAGTTTTTAACCATCATACGAATTGGGAAATCCCAAATTTTTCGTAGAATATGAGTTTTTCTCTCGTACTCCATTTTAAAACAGAGAAAATATATGTATGTCGAAAAATCAATGCTTTAATAGGTAGTACCAGGTACGTATACGTTCACATTCTTTTTATTTATATATTTTTTTTTTTTTTTTGAAATTCTGTATACGATGTATGTATTGCACGAATGAAAGATCGCTCGAATACCTGAAAGCTTTGTACCATATTGCTGGAACGGGAAAGAACGCTAACGCTGCAAAACAATAGGCCAGTAGTTACAGTGAATAATGAGTGTACCAAAGTGATTAGCTAAAAGCCCGAGGTTATACCCTGATATTCCACATACACAATAACAATGGCTGGGAAGAATTTAATAAATAAAAACATACCGTACCATCGACACTTTTAACTAATTTCATTGGAGAAAGATACGTCTTTAATGTTGTATTTTAAATATTTAATTTTTATTCAATTTCAATGAATTAGTACAACTCCAATCGGTGCTATCAATTAATAAGCATTGACAAACAAATATCAAATAAATATTCATTCATTTGCAAGCATTTTACTTTAAATAAAAAATTTTTAAGATCCAAACACGTTTCAAATTGATTACTGACGTCACTGTTAATTGTAATTAAAAAATAACTCCCCACAGGGCTGCTTTACATTTCCTAACTATTTTACATTCGTTCGACATGATTGAGCGTCGAATCTCGATTTAAACGTCACTGGCCATGAGCAAAGCTATCGAGAAAGAGTAAAACACGCTTCGGATAAACGACACCCTGGAGGATCGATTAGAAGACTTAAATTAATCACACGCCCGCACTTTAACCATTGAACGTCGTGGCTCCTCGTGTCTCAACAGCTCAAGGGAACAATTCCATCTACTTAGACGAGATTAGATAGAGACACGTCATCCTTCCCTATAGACCGTATAACTAGAAATGTGGACACGCTCTATTTATACATATACAAATATAGACTAGTATTATCTCATGAGGGAAGCCATTAGACATGTACCATAATTAATAATATGCAAGCAACGTGACGCAAGCATCTTAACATAAATTCGTTCACCAATATAATGATCATAAATTTCAATTAAATAAAGTTCAATGATTTTGATCAGAAAAAAATCTTAAAATGATATTCGAAAGGATGAAAAAGAAAGTTAAAACCAAATTTCAAAGGTTTACTTATTCGACAAAACATTTTGTCGAATCGGAATTCCGATCGTAAGTTATTTTTCCTTTATTTCTTTTATTGTTTTTTTTTCTTATGGTTAGAACGTTAACCACAGTCACAAGTCAACCATTCGTCTATAAAGAACTCCGTTTCACCGAGCCAACATTGTCAGCCCTTGTAAAACCCTATAAACACTCTCTTTAGCCCATTTTCCACCTTTTCAAGAATTCTAAGGTTGTACTTTTATGTATTGTTGGGAAATACGATAACACGCAACAGAAATACTTTATTTCAAAAGGTATGGAACTTTTTCTCCCGAGAAATGCGACACAAACGATCAGGCAAGAAAACCAATTTTAAATCATCGATGACCGCTCGCATTTGACCGAAAATTTAATATCTATAAAGAGTATAAGAAAAATACTGATGAAATGCTCGCAATTTTTTATTTTTTAATTTCGGTTATCGCGTCATTAAACCTGACAAAATTTGAAGGGGACGCAATGCACCAAACCGCAGTGCTGTCGCAGCCGCAGCGATCCCCCAACATTTTCCCCTCGCATCCCTTTTGTACGGCTTTATGCGCGAAACGATAGCACAAATGATCCAACACTGAAGCCTTATAGCATTTTTTCACGGGATGATATAAAATATGATTTTTATGACGAACCAAGGAAAAATTCGCGATGAAATTTGCACCTTTAAATTTTTAATATCGTTCTCATATTATTTTGCTTTTTATAGCTGAACGTTGATTATAAGAGAAAAATAATAATGAAGCAATATGCAATTTTCGCAACTTATTAAAAATATTCTCGCAGGAAAACGGAGTATGCACTTGAGCACAAAAAACTCGTATGTATTTTTCTCCTTTATTAAAGTTTGCCCATTTTTTTTGTTCCTAATTTCGTTCAAATTCTTCATACGATATTTCTCTGTGTAGTACATGAACTATGCGCATATATAGCTAATAAGTAGCAAAGAGCTACCGGATAACAAAAACCACACAATTTTTTCGATGGATTTTCATCTATAACGAAAGCCACATTTCGTACCACGTTGCAGAACCGCCCATTATTCCTTTGTTTTCCACTACGTTCGCCATTTTTTCCATCATACCGCACTCTCGCAACGCCTCCACTTCCTTTCTCTCTGTCATGCTCCCTCAATTTTTCACCCTCGTTAGTGTGCCGCATCATGAAATCGATATACCATTCGATTCTTTTCGATCTTCGCTGCATTGCAACGCGCAACTTTCTTCGAGCACTTCTCAGATCTGATGAAACTTCAAAAAAACTTTTTTCTGTGCTCCTTTTTTTTCTTCTCGTGATATCGATTCGTCTTCCCATCTTCTATATCATTTTCAGAGGAAAAAGTCTTACTATTTCCGAACAAAGTTTCACTGTCTTATTCTTTCGAAGCTTTTGATAAAATTGTCCATTAAGATAGAGTAAAAATACGGTGTCAAAGATGAAAATCATCACAGAGAGCTTTTATTTAAGCTTAGAAATGAAAAGAAAAAAAATTCTCGTCTTCTCGTAATTTAGAAAGTAAAGTATTTCATCAAAGTGCTCATTGTTGAAGATGACGAGGAGGAAAATCACTTTCTCGAGTCATTCAGCATTATATCGCAAAATGGAGAATACCAACAAGCCTCCGGCTCGATCGATTTGACAAATTCGAAAAATTCGAATACTTCGAGCAGATCACGAAGAGAGTGAACAAAAAAATAAAGTAGCAGTAAGAAATGTGGTCCTGACAAGTTAACTATAGTTCGGAAGCTTCAAGCTGTGTCGCGAAGAATAAAATCAAACCATAGATATCAAGAGACACGGTAGCGGCTCGTATATATACATATATCGAAGAGATCTCTTGGCGCCCATGGTTGTCGCGCTTTTTCTTGTCATATCGACCCCTTCAACTCTTCGACGTACTTCCCTCGAGTAATTTATCGACGCTTTTGTATAACTTACGAGGGATGATTCGACGTTTTGACTATCGACCCTTATGCTCCAAGGATTTCCAAGGACGAACAAAGAGATTGAAATGAAACGAGCCAAGTATGAAAAAATGAGAACGAAACGAGGAAGAAAAAAGTGTTAAGAATTATACAATTTACGATTAGCAGAACGATTGAAAATAAAATTGAACACTCAAACATTTTCGTTATTAAATTTTAGGAAATAAATGACACGACGTTATTCCAGTGTTTTTTATTCAATTATCGAAATTTACTGTCTCATACGGCTCGTAAAACAGAAACAGAATTGTGCAGCAACGTGAATTTGACTTTCTCCACCGGTTGCTATCCTTCCTCGATGTATGAACGGACATGATCGTATATATACACACGCTCAAGTTATTTACATTAGGGTAAAGTAGACGTCAAAGGTAAGTGGTGCATCGCTCATCGTAACAGCATTTGTTGCTGCTGTTGCGTCAAGTCTGCTCCTTTTCCCGTGAGCCTATGTATATATACAGTTTGCATTACCATTCTCTTACTACGCTGAAACTACGTGAATTACATACGCTAGATTGTAGTCATAGATCATCGCTGTTTGCTGAGCTGCAACCTTCCACATGCAGCCCAAAAACTCATAAATTATATTTTCTTTGATTATTTGTCTTCGAATTAGCAGGAATAAAGAACAAAAAATGGTATGCGTCCGTGTTTTCCATATATAATCTGCATGTATTTCATAAAGGTGAGCTTGAAGGTTATGAAAAGATAACTTGAAGGTTATAAAAAGGTAAGCTCTTGAAGTGCAGGAAAAAAATCGCATAAAACAGGAATGTTAAATCTTCTTTGTTTCAGTGGCAGCAGAATTAATCCTTTTTTTTAACTTTTTTGCTTCGAATTTTAATCCCCAAGAAAATGATTATTACTCATATTAGTGATGGATTGAAAATGCTATAAAAAACAACGTAAAAAAGAAGAGACAAAAAAATATGTACGACAAGTTTCTTCCTTAAGCTCAAAACTTAAAAACTTTGACGAAATCTGCACGGTACTTCACAGAGTATTGTACAGCTTGGCCACAAAATGATATTATATTGTATGCTGTAAAGTTTACAAGGGGCAAACTTCGACGAGCAAGCTTGTAAACTCTAAAAGCTATAGGAGTAGAGAGAAGCAGAGGTTTCGGACGTTGACACAAAGCTTTTCCCTTCATAGTCGATGCTATGGTTACCTTAATATTCTATCCGCCCGATTACCCTGTAAATTGTTGTAACGTCGGAACACACAAACGCACACAAATTTGGGATAGATCGTAATACATGTAGAATTTAACTTTACGAATAACCGTATGTCATCACGTTTTGTTGAAGATCAAAACTTTACTACATTGACGTATACAAAGCCCTTTATGATACATACAGTAGATCCTGGATTATTCGTTCCTTTTTGCCATGCTTACAAAGGACGCAGTATCAATCACCCGAAATATACATTAAATTACTTATGTTTACATTTATGCCAAAATATTAAAAATAATTTTAATTTGTCAAAGTTACAAATAGCTGTCACAGCGTTACAAAATCGAGGATTAAATTTCCAATGGAAAGTCGTCGAAATTGTTATTATTATTTTTTTGATCATTGCATTGGTTATCGTATCAAAGGTATTCAACTACGACATTTTGCGGAGCTAGAAAGTAACATTGTAAAATGTAACATCGAATCGACTTCTTTTTGGATGACATCAAAAGAAATTAAATATTGGCAAATTTGAAATTGTTGTTTTGACTAATCGAACCTGATGAATTTGATGGGCTCGACATGGAATACAAATGTTCATTCATTTTCAAATGTAATATACATTCGATTTTCAATTAATTTACATTTTATACAGTTCTGATGGACGCATACACAATCATGGCTTTCTTCACAGATTAACCATCAAACAAACATTTTATCGAGTCAATTAGAATCTGCTTTTTACGTGGAACTGGATAATGACGTATATTTCAAAGAAGGTGGCCGTATAAATTGAGTTAATACGACAATGGTCCAGTTCACAACGTCACAAAGGATTATACAGTTTACATAGCAAAATTCATACGGTACGTGGTGCATATAGTTACTTTTGTGTGTTCTGGTATTGAATGCGTTATCTTATAGCCAGGGGAATAATGGCGTCATGAAAACGTGATTGTAGTGAACGTACGTCAAAAATATTCTCGCATATGGCGAACTGGATGAACTGGAAGAACTATCATGCTCCACCATTCGAGCTTTGATTGTTCTATATCAATTTTTCAATGAGCACGAACGTCACAGGTGTTCGTGTGTGACAAAATGACATAAATATATTGGCAGGGTATGCACGATCGCGGATGGAAAATACGTCGAGGAAAAACACATGCCCGATCGATAAAGCGTATTATGTGAATAGATGCAATCCATCAAAGCAAAAGTGTAGCTCCGCTTTGAATTTTTATGGACTTACGTAGCATGGCTAAACACATGTGGCTATGTACATGTCTGATAAATTCTTGAAAATACGATCTTGGTACACGGAATAAGAGAAATTTGATTTATTTTGTTTCGACACAAATTTTATTTGGATAAATCAAAATCTCTTGGACAAGACAAATTTTTAAAGTGGACCGAATGTTCAAATATTTTCTGGGCAAACATAAAAGACAGAGTAACGTTCGTTTACGATTGAATCAATTAATTTTGCTGATTAAATCAGTTAATTTTGCTGATTAAAGAAATTCATTATTTCTTTATTGGAAACAATTCAATGAAAAAATAAATTAATGTTTTAGTTTAAGGCGACTAGTGAGCGAAAATAGGCCAAAAATGGGATAAAATTCAAATGGCAAACGCCATTCGCTTTACGGGATGTTCCTCCACAAACTGAACCGACATTTTTTGAAAAAACATAAAAATTAAAAAAATGGCGGCTAAAATTTGAAAAACATCGAAAAACATAGTTTTGAAAATGACATTTTTTGTAATAACAATAACAATAAATTGATTTTTTTACATAGACGTTGGTTCATTTTGTAGAGAAAGTTGATATCTTTATTAAAAAAAAAATCAAAGCGATATCTTTAATCGTTCTTGAATTATCGCGGCAAAACTAGTACATAATGCTGTTTCGAAAAAAAACGCGTTTAAGTTCTCGCGCAGTACTACGGCAGTAGCGGAGTATTGGAATTTTACTGCTCTTCTGAGCTCAATTTTGCGAATTTTTCAGTTTTCTTTGCGCTAAAATGTTTGGAAAAGGTTGTAATAACAGAATACAAAAAAAACGAAAAAATTCAAGATTTTTCGACGCCTCGTCCCCTTAATGAATATTTTCTAATAAAAAAAATCAATTATTACTTTATTGAAAAATATTCCAATGGAGAAATAAACTAACGTTTTAGTTTAATGAATATTTTCTAATAAAAAAATCAATTATTTTTTTATTGGCAAACATTTCAACTTGATACAATATTTGTAGAAATAAATTTTATCAACTAAATGTAATCTTTTCTACCCTAAAATGCGAGTAAATTTGATTTTATCAACACAATGATTAAGCTTGTTTTTGAAATTTGTCAATGGGGGCAAATTCACATACCACAAATTCTCGGACACAACGGTACGTCAGTGACGGTTATATAGGATACTTCGATGATTCCATTCAATGAACATAGTATCCGGGCTTAAATCTGTGTATAAAGTTCACGATCAAATATGACGCACGAATTGTTTGTACATATATCCGAATGACCGACAAACACAAAATGAAATGTACAGAATGAATTTGATAGTATTCGGTCCATTCGAGCAGATGACGTTCGTGCACATTTGTTATAGCATAGGATTCGTCCCAATTTCTCTCATCAACACATTTAACAATTTCTTTTTTTTTTTTGTGGAAAACGAGAATAAATTATTATCCATAATTTCCTAAATTAAATTGTTCTCATTACTCGCTACTCAAAATATCGATAAATTTGAATCTTGAATTATAAACTTTTGAAATTAAACTATCATTTCTCCATCCTATAATGATTTATTAATCGTTAAACAATTATTCCCCTCAACTAAATTACACAGTTCAGTTCAATAATTTAATTTAATTGGATCTTTCAATTTTTTCTTCATTCTCGGTGCGTCAGTTTAATACATTTTGCTCTATCAATTGAAATACTAATTAATTAACACTCTTGATTAATTTCGATTAACCGCATTTTCCAGCTTGATATACGCTGCGTATGGATAAATTGCCTTTCGGGTTTACTATGTTTTGTGTGTTCATGCCTAACGAAATTTCATGCATTTCTGGTTTGCCGTAATTGTTGGTAGACAAATCTGTTTGACGCTGGTTTAGGTTTATACATTCAAATGTATAATTATTACTCGTGTGGTCGTATTAAATCGCGGGTCCTAAAAGCTTCGTTAAATGCGGAGGTTCCGAGGTTTCATTACAGTTTTACTAATAGCTAATTTATCAATATTCGGTGTATTATAGGAACGCATACTTTTTTTTTTCATCGAATCGATTTCACGAAATTCAATTCACGACAAATATCGCCTTCAGGTGAAATGACGGGAAACGTTTTTACAGAATTTTGATTCGAAGCTTCGATAACTCGAGTGTAAAATAAATGGGAGAAAAATAAATATATTTTCTATTTCATTTACAGATGAAAATTTGACAAGGAATCGTTTAATTTATTTATGTTTCCACACCTTTTTGAATTTTTTTTAGAAGTCCAGTCTCGAGTGAACACACGTAAATTTCCAGCTATTCTTAATTTGCCACCAGACTTTTATGTTTTTTTTTGTTATTCATCATCAAGTCTAAAAATTTCAGACTCGTCATACTTAAATTCTTCCCTCGTATGGTACACACGAGCTCGCGACGAAAGGAAAAATTAATTATTCACGAGGAATGTAGAGATAGCCACAAAGAGATGAAAGAAGAAGATGAAAAAATATATAAAAAAAAAATAATGTGAACAAGAACTGTCATCCATACAAGAGAACTCGAGCTTACGTGTACTCACATAAGGACGTGTATACAGTTTCAAGTTCGCGCTTGGTGGAATATGTTTTTTCGCATGACGAGCACGGAAAATCTGTTCGTCTTTTGTGTCACGTAATATGATAAAACTATGGGGTGGCTTATACCGTTGTAACGTGATATTCAAAGAACCTCCATTTTACACGATTTTAATTGAAAAATTTAACGAACTAATGCTTTGTCATGTTAAATATGAACGAGCATTTATGCTCGTTCATATTTAACTCAATTTTAATTGAGTACGATATATCACTCTGTAAATTTCAGCAATTATGAAATAATTCATTTTTACAAATAAATGGAAATTCCAAAGTTGAGTGTCAATTAATTTTTAATTGATGAACATTCTGAATATTTTCTACATGATTAACCCTCCGTCACATGCGCTAGAATTCCAAACGTCGTTACACGCACCGTGGGGAATCGCCGCAATGCTTTTGAGCCTTACAGCGTTGCTATATCGTTTTTACGCACATGCGTGCGTCGTTGGTGCTCAAGTGCTCAGTAGGAGATATGGCAACGTCGAACGTAAAATCATATGTACGACTCTACACGCGCTAGCGGGGAAACGCCGCATTTTTTGCACTTAGTCAAATTAAATATTATTTATAAAATATAAATTGAAAATTATCGCATGATTTTCCGTTTCATTGCGTTATAATAATAATAATGCAAGAATAGCTAAATTGTCACAAGTGTATAATTCACCAATTTTTGTTGATTAATGAAAAAGCAAAAAATGTGGCGTTTCGCTCATAGCGCGTGTGGCGGAGGGTTAAAATGTCGGGTAATGTTTTTATCGATTTTTTCGACCTTAATTATCTTTCACAATGAAATACTAGACGCGATAAGTAAAATTTAAATATATACGTTCTTCCAGCGTCCTTTACCGTTTATTGGCAGTTCATTTTCTCCTTGAGTTTCGCGAACGAATTGATTGTCTGATCTGCTCGGTAGTACACAAAAAACGCAATTCATACCTCGTGAACTTCCGGAATATTTGTGTTAGACACTTATTTTGTGCATTTGCGATGCATATTTATATATAAATATATGTACATCTACCACCGGTTCCTCATATTTTTCTCCCCGACTCTGCTTGTAAAGTATTCCACCTTTTTCCAACTATCCTCTAATAAATGAATATTGAACCTTTGCCTGGAGCTCTTTCGTACAGTAAAATTCATACATATTCGTCAAACGTTTCGTCAAAAAAAAAAAAAAAACAAGACAAAACAAAACAAAGTTCGTTCTCATCTGTTTTTCCATTTATTATTTTTTTATAGAATATCTATTCCGAGGAATAAAAAACGATATTGGAAAGTTGGAATTTAAAATATATGATAACGTGCAGATATTAAATATTTAGCCAGATTTCATAACTGATTTTAATTTGCAATGAATAAAAATGATCGAGATTCAAAATAATGAAAAACTCTGATTTTATTGATTTGTTTTGAAGACAAATTTAAGGTAAACGAATTGTGCAATAACTCCTGAAATAATTGACGAAAAAAAATGTACGAAAAATCGTTCTTTGAAACTTTTGTAGTGTAGACTAGTTTTTTTCTCTGCAACAATGTATCAAAATGTAAATGGAAAGTGGAAAATCCCTGATAGAGAATTCTCGATTGAGGCCGAGGGGTAATTTAGCACAATGAGATTTTCCCTCTCGCGAAACTCAGGATATCTCGGGATTGAGTTCAATAAGATGCAAAGTATTCGGTTCAATGGTTTAATATATGGGGTCATAGATTTAGAACACAATCCGGTGAAAAAAATATGGGCTTTTACCCCCACCCCGCGCGCCCTCGCTTTTCGTGGTTTTTTAAAGAACGACACGGGTATGAGTAATGAATAAAATCCCCCGATAAATATTTAGTAGGGTCTGACAGTTGTAGGGCGATACAAATATTGCAAATCTCTCTCCCGAAACTCGAGAAAGTCTGTCGAATAATAAAAAATTCTTGTGTTTCACAGTAAACGCAAAAACAATCGTCCGATCTTACGATATAGATCTACAAATATTAATACTGTTGCTATTATCATTTTATTTCAATATTATTTTGTCATTATTTAATAAATAAAATTAATGTTTATTCTTTCAGATAATTCAATTGGATTAAACAATCACACAACTCCCATAAGAGGGCAACGAGGACAAGGTAAAAGTTATTTTTTCTCCTAATTTAATAGAGGCGATTGAGAAGTTTCAAGCATTCCATCGAAATATTGACTATTCTCGGTCTTTTATTCAATTTGTCTTATTCCAAAATAAATAAAAAAGAAGAATTTCGTTCGTGTACAGTTTCTCTGGCAGCGTCTTAGCGCCCGGACAAGCTTGTCCAGCTAATAAAGACAAAGTATTCGAGGCACTCGCTCACGGTTCTTCTCAACGCCGCAGACATTCGAATTTGTAGAAGTTTGTGTATATACAGCGTGATTCATGATGCGTATATACATGTGAATTTCGAAGGAGTGATTTAAAATGAGATTGAACACGTTAATAATGGACGAATTGAAAATTCGAGAGATCGCTGAGCAGTTGGGCTGAATCAACTCTGTTTAAGATGACATAATATTGAAGTCAAAAGCTATTTTGAATCATTCTCTATGTTAAAAGCTAGTCAGAGATGAAACTTTCTGCACAGCATCCAGTTGCCTTAACGCCCTTTCTCCTTCTCTCTCTCTCTCTCTCTCTCTCTCTTTTTCACTCTCGCACACAGTTCGTTTCTGCAACGCACTCTGTTCTCGACTCTGGGTTGCTTCTTGCGGTCGCGAACTTCCGGCAAGGAGTTTCTCAAACTTGTTCTACGGTCAGGCGCCTTGAAATTGTTCACGAAGCTTCGAACGCTCCACTATGGCTTCGTTCAATACCACGAGACCTTTAAGGAGCGAGAGAGTGAAAGGGGAATAGAAAATGGAATGTCTCAGAGTTCATCTTTCTCAAACTCACCAGTGAGTTAAGGTTAAAGAACTTTCGAGCTTGTATAGATGGGACGTCTCGTCGAGACGACAATGAAGAAGCACTATAACATCGATAACATTTTACCATTAATGGATCGTTTAATTTATTTTCTCTTTACAGCATTTTTCGCTGTATAGATCGAAGGTAATTGGAGTAATTGGAGCCAATGTCATTGAATGAATTGAAAATTTTCTCGGATATTTTTATCGAGTAGAAAATGGAATGAACCAAAGTATTCGTAATTAAAATCGATTATTAATCATTAACGCAATTTATTGAATAACTTTTCACCATCAAACAGAAGAACCAAACGCTTTTCAATTTTGAAGCTTTTACCTAATTTACGAAAAACAAAGAAAATATCGATTATCACTTTTTATTAAGTATAATAAAATAAAAGTTGAATTTTGTTACCACAGTTTGTTGCACCAGAATTTACGATTGTGTTCTCTGCATGAACGGAATCGCGTCAGAGTTAGAGGTGATCCTATGTAAAATGTAGTGTGTATGTTTGTGAGGCCAAGAGAATGTGTCGTACGCAGCTCCGGTAGAAAGCTTTTGGAATTCCGGTTTGCTGCAGTCCCTTGTTGTTGGTCGACGTATTCGAAAAGCCGTTTGGGAACGACGTGCGGTCCCGTATTTTACGGACAACGAGAAACTTTGCGTGTGCCCAAGCGTCGTACCAAAAAGTAGTGAGGGTGAACTTCGGAGGAAACAAAAGGGTTTGCTGGGGGTCCCTGCCCACAGAAAATTCGAAGCTTTTGCATCTCCGCGTATCTATACATAGTACGTAATATATTGTTGTACCACCCCTGTTTTAACGCCCTGTGCCCACATCGCCACGTGTACTCGTTACAAATTTGTTAGAAGCTCCAACCTCGAGTCACACGAAGGTGAAGAGGGATCCAACTTTTCGAACTGTATCAGACATAAAGTTTCCCAATTAGCCCGCTCGATTAGTCAACTAATAATGAATGTCTCTATAATGATTAAAAGTCGCCAACTAAACGCAGGTGCCAATAAATTGTTGACCAACTGTAAGAAGAATGTTAAAAACTTTGTTGACTTTAAGTAGCAGGTTAAAAGAACCACCGAATTACGAATAAGCTAAAAAACGTTTATACTTTGATAAAGTATGGCACGAATTTTTTTATGAAACGACAGTTCAATATTGGTTATACGATTTTCTGATATCGCCAACGCATTATTTTATCCCCAATACGATCAGATTGTTGTTTTAAATGATACTACTCAATTATATTAAACTGTCAAGATTTGATGTATTCTGCAAGTGACAGCTTATTTATACACACCGATATACCATTTATTTCGAACATTATGTATCGCTATTTCAGAGGGTAAAGTCTCGTTTTTATCCCACTGACGATCTAACCTTTTGTTCTGGATCGTTGTTATTTATTCGGATCCCTTCGATCCTTGATCTTTATCTCGGGTTTATATACAACATCGTCCAGATATGAATGGGAGCCCCGGTACCAGACTGTTTTGCTTGTATCTGAGTTTACATTTACGATGAGATTTGACGAGATGAGTCCGAGGGGGTTTTAAGGATTTTTGTAGAATTTTCCAATCTTTCGGTATCCCTTCTTCTTCTCCTTCTTCTTCTTTTCATTCTTATTGGCTATTGCCGTAGGTAGCCAAGAAAGCTTTGACCAACGCCTCTTTTGTCCCTTACCAAACGAAAAGATCGAACGATGAACGTTGAATCAACTTCCTTCAGCGAAAGAACGATGTACCAGACGTGCCACTGTAGCTTTACGTTCCTCGATTTATTTCCTCATCTCTGTCTTTCCCCCAGAGTCGAGGGAAAGAGACAGACATAGAAGAGAGGGAAGGAGAGAAAAAACTTTCCCCAGACTGTCGTTTTAATACTTTGGCCAGCCACGAAGCTTTCCAATTTCGCGAAAGAACTAAAAAACTCACCCGGAGACAGATATACGGTGTATACGCTTCTAAAAAAAGCTCAAAAGAGCTGTACATATTGACGTCATGGTGCAGCACTATTTGAATACCATATCTTTTTGCTTAGAAATTTCCAGCAATATTTGGTTCATTCGCAATGTTTTTAAAGCGTATTCATTTTCTGGACTGCATTTGTGAACAGCATTCAAATGAAAAATCAAAAAGAACTATTTGCACGACAGTTCTCAAAGTTTACGAGTTGTAAGGCATTGAACAGTAAAACTCCATTGGGCTAGTATCGTAGGTACAACGATCGCACAGGCCAGGAATGCCGTAGAACCGGAGGATCAAGGATGCATTGATAGAGAAGACGACGAAATAAAGCTATGAAAGTGAAAAGATAGAAGAATCTTATATGAGAAACTCAATGAGAAAAGCCAAAGCTACGTCCTTGAATTAGGCCCTTTAGCAATTTCATCTTCATCCCATCTTTACTCGAACACTTTATCCTCTTCTTGATCGCGGAAGAAAAAAAAGAAGGCAGATTTCGCAAAATGATGATCTTTAATAAAATGTAACGAAGAATGAAGGAAAAGATGAGGAGAAAAGAAAATGTAGAGATGGAAGGACCCTTGAGGACCGACGAAAAGCAATGTCACGCAAAGTGTGGCTCGGGGTCTTTGGGTGATTGCTAGCTCCTAATCAGATAAGCCTATTTCATTTATGTTTTACGACATACAGCACGACAGACATGTTACGGTTTTGTGGGTAAATGGAGAATGAGAATGAAATGGAGACGAAAGGGTGCAATGTAGTTGGCGAGAATGGAGACCAGCATCATTCTCTTGGATCCTGCGGTTACCATTAGAGCCAGGATAATTTATACATTGGCCATTGGCCAATAAGCTTCCGGCGTTTATAATGCCAAACCGACGAATGGTGAGTGCTGGGAGTAGTACAGTAAGCAAAATTCCTAACACAGTCACTACTTCTCCCACAGCTTGCATTCCTGAAGGCCTTCAATCTTAGTAGGAGTATAACAAAAGCTCATTCTTCCCAAAACCATCAAAGTAAATGAAAATATTAGTAAAAAAATGTTAATTTTAATCATTTATTACCCTTTCTTGAATTCTATCTTACACCTTCCATCTCAGGTGCTTTTCTCGCTGAAAAATCGTATAACTAAGGCTAAAAATCGGAACGTTGGATATAACACTAAATAACTTCTGAGATCTTGCCGTCGTAACGTTCCGTTCTTATCCCAGCATCCCTCTTCTCAAGTCCGCGATAAATCCTGGCTTGAAAACCGACACCCTATTTCCAAATAATATTTACACTCCACCATTGGTGGACTAACACAGCCTTCGAAAACCACGAATAATCCAAGCTAACACATGTGTATGTCATAAATAGTATATACATGTACATCGTGCGTCTAGATACAGTACGAATGCTCTTATCGCAGCTTTTCCGCATATCTTTTAAGCAAACTTTTCATACCGCGTGCGTTGAAAAAAGAAATGAGTAATGAATCAAACATGACGGAGATTGGGACTTCTCGACTTTAAATCTCAACGGTTACTGCTATTATATCCTCCAGATATTTTTTCTTTCTCCCCCATCATTTATTCTTCCCTATCTCGATGCTCTTTATACCCTCTTTCATAAAGTTTCATAACGCTTCTAACGTAATGTAGTGTAAACAAAAAAAGTGTAGGTACAGGTAGATTTCTGTAGTACTTCTTAATCATAAAATTTTACGGATACGACGGAAAAGATCGATGCAATTTCTTACGAGAACTTTCTCGATCAGGTCATGCTGTCATTTCTTTTTTCGATATCGTTTCGATTGTCCTTGGTTTCAATGCAATAATTTTTTATGTAAACATTCAATCAGAGTATAATTGCTTTTAACGGGAGAAACCAGTTTAGGAGGCCGAAATTTTGGTGTTTTTCGTGAATTTTTTTTAACAGGGAAGGAATAATCAGAATTTGTTTAAACTTGGCGGATATTTTATTCATGTTTTGAAGTACACTTTGTAATTTTTTCATGTCATTTCCGCCGGAAATAGTGGAGCTAAAAGCTGCTGTCCATGGACGACTTTTTTTCAACTGGTGGACATTCTAGCTCGAAAAGTTATTGACCAATCGTTCTGAAAATTTGTGTGAATATTCTTTATTCAATTAGAATCTATATGAACCTAACTTTGGGATGACATTATTATTAAAAATATTTTTTTAATGCAAAAAAGATGAAAAAACATGGTATAAAAACATGACATTGTGTTCAAACACTTCAAAAATATGCAATTTTCAACTCTTTTGATCACAATTAGGTTCATATTCTTAGGAAATATGTTGTTAACGAAAAAAGAAAATTGTAATGATTACAGATAAAAATTGTGACTTCAGGAATGCTCACCAGCAAAAGCTCGGATGGCGCTCGTCCATGGACAGCAGCTTCTAACTCCACTATTTCCGGCGGAAATGACTTGAAAAAATTACAAAGTGTACTTCAAAATATGAATAAAATATCCTCCAAGTTTAAACAAATTCTGATTATTCCTTCCCTATTAAAAAAATTCACGAAAAACACCAAAATTTCGTCCTCCTAAACTGGTTTCTCCCGTTAATAAGATTTTGAATTTTTAAGCAACTAATGAAATCATGTTGTTACGTGTACTCTACGATATATTTCCTGCATTCACGTATTCTCGTTTCTCGCGGAATATCCAGACTCAAGCGACGAATGTACAGCGTCAAGTCTGATCAAAAACTGGGTTGTTCCACTGCACCGTGGCGTCACGGAATGCACACATTGGAATAATCTAACGCGGAGACTCGACATCTTGCTAATGTTTGCTTACATTTTCAACCGACCATGTATTTGGATAATGCAAACTGCACATGCTAAGATCCAAGTCAAATCTTAATTATTATAAAATTACTCGTTGTCTGGTTTGAACTCACTTTGTTTTAAAAATATTCCAACAATTATTCTACTAACGCAGTTAAGTGAGACGATTATTCTGTTCTGTGTTCAAATTGGACCTAAAATTAAAACGCAATGGAAATTGTAACCGTGGTTTCTTAACTGCAATAAATTATTTTCTTTCCTATGAATCTTATTATTTATAACATATAATTTTCATAGAACTTAATAAATTTACTAAATTTGTTAATTGTTTATTTCCAATAAATTGATCATCATTACAAAAATTTACAATACAAAAAAATAATCATCGTTGATACACGGGATCAATGATCGATGATGGAAAACCAAATTTAATTTCTCTAAGCTTTCCTCGAGTTTTATTAATCAGATGGACAGGCAGCTTAAACCGCATAATAACGAGCTGACTACATTTTTTGAACATACCACTTTTTTATTGCTCGTGTGCATACATCGATATATGTAAATTGTAGTAGTAAAGCGTATGAGTATAAAAATCTGCTTTTCCTGTTCGAAATAAAACAACTCGGTCACGTATGAATACACGAGCGTTTCCATTCTGTGTGACGTTTGTGCTACTTTCGTGCATAAATAGAGCGCATGCTGCGCATCTGTTGAATGAGAAAGTCAGAAACGTCGCGATCGTCGTCACTGATGTTGTGCTTCTGCTTTTTTTTTTCTACTTCTTCTTCCGCCTCGTGGAAAATCATTCTGAGATCGTTTTATTTTAATGCCCACGTGTTGTTTTACTCACGCAAATTTAAATTTTCGTTCTGTTGAAGTTTTCTATTCTAATATAAATGAATGTTTCGAAAGCTGTCATCTGGCTTTGGTGAAGAAAATAAGTATCAACCGTTTTATTTGTAGTAAGGAAAAAAATGATATCAAGTTAAAAGACTATGGAAAAGCTTTAGTTTTAAAATAGTCGTAATATATGCGTTACGATACTACTTTATGAAACTGCCCAGACATGCTCAATAGTTCGAGTCTCGACACTGCAATATTGTTGCAGTGAATGCACGTTTTTACTACGTCGAAACTGCATCTATATATAGAGGTATATATTCGTGTAACATACGTGAGTCTAGAAATTCCCGGAATGTGGAGCAGTATAGAAACGGAAAGAGGTGAGGCTAACGGAAGTCTTGTGCCAGGTTTAAGGATGGGTTATCCTGTGCAATGACGCCAAAAGACACGAAGAATGGGGGAGGAGAGAAGAAGAAATAAGAGGAAATAGATACTGCACCACACGAAACGGCGTTCCGTTCTCAATTGTTGGGGACATAAAACGTCCCTGTATTTCTATAGTACTGTACGACATTGTTTAGAAGATCGTAAATACATGTATATATATATAGTACATAGAAGTATCGAAAACAATACACAAGCTCGTAAAGAATACACCATTTGGAAGTATTGAATACCCGCAGATATTTCTGGTTTTTTCCTCACGAGCGATTTATCTAAAATATAAAATTGAAGAGAATTTCACGATGACCATTCATCCGAATCGACCCATTACACTGTTTATTTACTTTACTTTAATTTTGTGTACTATTAGGCCATACTACATTTGAAGAAAAAAATTAATGAAAAGCTTTTTGACACTGATGAAAAATATACGCGAGTATAAGCGGAGCTAGATTTTGGTCGATACAAATAAGAGGATTTGGATTATAGAGATTATGTATCTCGCTGGAAATTCGATGACGACGGACGACCATAAGTATCGTTGAAGCAAAGAACCGAATAGAGTGTACATAGTGTAAAGATGTGTGCAAGTATAAACTACAAGCAATAGAGTGAGTAAATATCGAACGATGTGTATATATAAAAAGAACTTTCTTATAGAGACTGTGAGGAAAGTTAAGAGCAATACTTTTGTACCTTATTTATTTTCGAATGAGATCTTTGATATATAAACCGAGACTCCTCGCTCCATCATCCGCTGTTAAATTTTATATCTTTACTTTATACACGCACTCGAAGGTTTTACTAGGTAAGATCCTCGATTGAAAACGGATTATTTTTCAAATAAATAAATAACTTAATTGACAAATTTAACGAAAGATATCACAGGAAATATTACTTTTCATCAAACACATCGGTATGTGACACCTACAAAAAAATTGGGCCCGATTAAATTTTACTCAATCAAAACTATACGAAAAAGCGTTAATCTGATAATAAATTGAAGGATCAGGTGTATTTAATAAATCTCCTTCAATAAAAATCAATTTTATGAAAATTCAAACGATGACATTTCTTTCTTAAGGGGCTATTAAAGTTTGACACTTTTGAGAAATCGATTTTTTTCCATTTTTCGAAAGTATATACATGTAATATGGTTGTGTAAAAATTTCAAAACGATCGGACCAGTCTAAGTATATTTTTCAGCGTCCTTTACATGAGTACCTCAGCGCGCGTACCTGAGCGCCAAAAACTTTGAACGCACTTTTCTCGAAACACTATTTTTGAAATTGATCTCCACGAGATCTCAAAAACTACTTAACCGATCCTTATGAAATTTAAATCACATATTCTACATATATATTCCTAGAAATTAACGCTCTACGAAGTTAAAATTTTGATTTTATATTATATTTTTAATATCTTTTTTGTACAAAAAACAGTGAAAAAAAACGTATTTTTTATTTTTTTTCTGTTTTCATCCGCCATTTTGTTATTTATCGATAAAAATTAATATCCAAGCATCATTACCTACCTGAGATTATATTTAATCTAACGCACTTTGTTTTTTTGGTGTCAGACAAGCCGTTCCTGAGATATGATGGAGACCGTTTGCCTCCTACTTTTCGAGGAGCTTTGTTCAAGTGCAGTTTTTGCACATAAAAATGTAGTAAAATGAATAAAAAAAAATGTTTGTATGTAAATAAAGACTAGATTTATCATTCCCAATAAGTTTTATTTCAATATTTTTAACAGCGGGCCCAAAAAAAATTCCCAAAAATAGCCTTTTTTTTAGCGTTCAAACTCTAATAGCGCTTTAAGTCACTCACTATCGACCTGTATTTTTTTAAATCCAATGTTGATCCTCATAAAATCTATAAACGTGCAGATCAAGTTTAACAGATGTTGCTTTACAGTCGATAAATTACGAGCATTCGATACGGTCAAGTCAAGGTTCTAAATTAGGTGAGACTGTTTAGACGGTTCATTCGTCAGCCGGAAAACGTTCGGTGTTGCATGTAATACGTCATATACAGAGTCGAGTACAGCTCGTAGATGTTGTGACCGACGACGGGGTGCTTCGATGTTCTGTTGGGTGGGGTGAAGGAAGGATATAGAGAACCTGCGGTATAATGCTTTTGTAAGGGGTTTGCGGTGATGAGGGGTGTGCGATTGTGGTAGCCAGTGCAAACAGGAATTAACCTCAGCCATTACTCGCTCCTTTGTGATGGTCAATATGCCCAGGGCTATACATACTTGTACGATGTAACTCTCCTACTGAAGATGCAAACTCTCGCTTATATATATATATATATATCGATATTAAAATGTACATCGAGTCTATATATAATATCGACAGCTTAAAGCAGAATGATAGTCCCGAATGAGTATTAAGCATGGTTGCTAAGCCCTTTTGATATTGACCTATCGACGGTATTCCCTATTCATACATGTGTTTAAAGCGAACAATGATAATGGATCGAGCAAATTAAACATGTGCGCAATTTATACATAGATTAAACACAAATTGTAGTTGAACCATTGGTACAAAATTACGATGCTTTACCAAATGAATGAGCAGGATGTGTGCTCAATAATAATGGTAATTATATTTTTAATGAATAACAGAAAAAACAATAAGGGCAATAAAGAACATATCGTTATTGCTCATTATTTATTATCTAACTCAATATTAATTCATTAAAAGAAGTGATTTTGTTTCGTTCAAGCCAAGATCAAGAGTAATTTTTCGTTCTGCGAGGTGCTCCGTATAATAATGTTCGATGTAACCGATCGTGGTGTGTATATCGATCGCGAAGCATATTATCGAAATATGAGCTTCGTTCACATCCCTCGAACCACATATATTCCAGAGCTTATCGGTCTCTTGGTACTTCAATATAATATCGTACGTATCCAAGAGACCGAAGTGTGCGTTAACCTGCCTGAACTCCACTGGAAGATCTTCGAGTTGATTACCTGCAGGCTTCCCAATATATATTTCTAAACTATCGATTATATACACGCAACTATATATCGATATTGTCGCATATTTATATATAGAAGTGTTTGTGTGTGTGCATATATGTGTATGCTATTTTCACTAGGTAACTGGATTAGACTGCAGTGTAAAATGTGTACAAGGGTCTTACACGCTCGGAATATTTGGTATATATTTTGTAAATGGTACATTGGCTTCAACAACACGTGCACTATCGCATATATTAGCAATTTACAAGGAATCTTAATATTCTCATGGTCTAATATTAAGAATTTTGAAAAATCGCAAAATAATTAATACTCGTAAATTACTTCGTATGAAAATGCAACAATATACGTAATTCAAAAAGAAAAATTTGGTGCTTAATTTGACATCATCTCTAACTCACGATCTTTCATCTTATTTATTTATTTTTTGTTTGTTATTCAAGTTCTGTTCTAAATTTTACGACCATGGTGAGTCGTAAAGAAAAGAATACAAAGTGGAGTTGTGAAGCTATATTCCACTCGTAATATGTTGAATTTTACATTGGGAATATGTACAAGAAAACTTATGATCGTAGACACGACAAAAACTCGGAGTACATGAAGAAGCAAGAAAACTATTATGACCTCAACCAACAAGATGCCAAAGGTCGATCCAAGAAAACTTATTGATTTATTAAAAATTCAAAAAACCTCTTGTTCGTTCTGTGAATTATGAATAAACCGTAGTCATCTATGGCAGCTGTGGCCACACGACATTTTCTTTTCTCAAACTTCAACCTCTTTTCATTCTTGTCTACAAACATTATTTAACGTTTTTCTTTTCCGTATCGTAACTAACGTGGAAGTATTCAACTAGATTTATCATAATAGTAATCCCAATTGTTACATGATGTTAACGGAAGAAACCAGTTTAAGAGCCCGAAATTTTGGTGTTTTTCGTGAATTTTTTTAATAAGGAAGGAATAATCAGAATTTGTTTAAACTTAGAGGATATTTTACTCATGTTTTGAAGTGTACATTGTAATTTTTTCAAGTCATTTCCGCCGGAAATAGTGGAATTAGAAGCTGCTGTCCATGGACGATCACCATCCGAGCTTCTTGCTGGTAGGCATTCCTGAAGTCACAATTTTTATCTGTAATCATTATAATTTTCTTTTTTCGTTAACAACATATTTCCTAAGAATATGAACCTAATTTTGATCAACAAAGTTGAAAATTGCATATTTTTGAGGTTTTTGAACACTATGTCATGTTTTTATACCATGTTTTTCACCTTTTTTGCATTAAAAAAATATTTTTAATAATAATATCATCCCAGAGTTATGTTCATATAGATTGTAATTGAATAAAGAATATTCACACAAATTTTCAGAACGATTGGTCAATAACTTTTTGAGCTAGAATGCCCACCAGTTGAAAAAAGTCGTCCATGGACAGCAGCTGCTAACTCCACTATTTCCGGCGGAAATGACTTGAAAAAATTACAAAGTGTACTTCAAAACATGAATAAAATATCCTCCAAGTTTAAACAAATTCTGATTATTCCTTCCCTGCTAAAAAATATTCACGAAAAACACCAAAATTTCGGCCTCCTAAACTGGTTTCTCCCGTTAAAATTCTTTATAATCTAACCCTAGAATCACCAATACAAACTTTTCGCAAAATTACGTAATTCTCATAAAGCTTTTATGAGACAATATTAATGTATCATATTCAATGATATTTAAGTTGTACGTCAAGAACAGGAAATCTTGCCATTTCCACTGGTGGATTTATGTATGCATGTACTATGGCTCTAGTCAAGGACTAAGTACTAAGCTACATATGTTGTATTTCAAAGCTGCAGTGAGACGAGAAATGACATTTCGCAAAGTGGGGATTAGTGAATAAACGAAGAGTGCTGTCGAGGTAAATTAATGCCTATCCTTAATCACACACTGTACTAAGTGTATATAAATTATATATTTTATATATACAAAGTATCTTCTTTTGAAATAAATAAATATATATATTTTTTTTTTCGATCGAAAATCGAAAAATCGCTTTTTTTCGTGAGCCGAAGGGGGATGTTAATATATACAAAAAAAGTAACTCACCCAAAATTTGGTATTTAAAAAAAAATTTTTAGAGGTCGCTCAAACAACTTTTATATATTTTTTCCCCTATTTTGGGAAAAATCGTTATGAAAAACATCTCAAACGAAAATAAAATGAAATAATGTATTGAATAATACGTATCTTGGTATACGACACAAATTCATCGAAAAATTATAATATTTTTTTGAATAATCAGCTGAAAAATTATTTTTCTTCTCGCAAAAGAATCATATTTTGCCTTCTTTATAAAAACCGTAAATCGTTATGAATAACATCGCAAATAACAAACACAATTGAATAATGCGTTGAACGATATGTATCTTAGTATGCGGCACAAATTCATCGAAAAATTATAATATTTTATTTGAATACTCGGCTGAAAAATAATTTTTCTTCTCGCGAAAGAAGCACATTTTGCCTAAATTTTTTGCAATGCTTGGAGCTGATATAGCTATTGGTCTTTGTCCTTAGCGCGGTCACAGTGTCTCTCTTTACATCACTGTCCATTTAAGGGGACCGTATGGTCTAGAGCACGAAAATTTCACCTATTTTCACGATTTTTTTTTTGCCTTAAAAAATTTAAAAATCGATGTTTTAACTTTTCGGGTTTATTACTACCTTTATTAAGTATACAAAAAAATTTTTTTTTAATTTTAAAAACAGTGTTTATTATCATATAATTGGCATTGAAGACGACCCTCTCGAAAAATCCGACCCGGACGGTGAAGATCGATCCGAGACTTCTACTCATCTGAAACACAAAATTCAAGAAGATTCTTAATCAGAAAGAGTGCAGTTATGGTCGGGACTAGAACAAATCGAAAAAATTAAAAATTGACAAAATGGCGCGCTTTTGAAAAAAAATTCGTAAAATCGGGTTTTTTTTTCACTAGTTTTTTAGTATAAACAATAAGAAATTATTTAAATAAAATTATGATTGTAGTTCCGACGATAGCCATACATGTTGTGAACAACATATCCAAATTTCAAGTGATTCGGTTGAATAGTTTTTTTGTTTTCACCTGCGCAGTGCCGAAAAAAGTCGTTTCGAGATAAATGAGTTTAAAGTTTGAGGTACAGATATTTTCAAAAATTGAGCAAATTTTGAATACTTACAGTTAATCCGCGATTCCGGCACCATATAGGATTCCTTCGGAACGTTCATAATTCAAGATTTCCTCACTCCTTTCATTTCTTCGAGCTGTCCGAGCCTCTTTGGAGTTGTCCGTGCTCCTACGGTTGGCGCTCGATACTCGCAGCTCGTCTCGGTTTTGCGCTAGTTGCTCCGCTTGTGGCCCGATTGTTATGCCCATGGTCTCCATTATTTTCAATAGGGATGCAAATCCTTCATTGAATATGCAAGCGGAAATGTGAGTGGCAATATCAATGATTTTTTTTCCGGCAAACAGATGTTTCGGCGCAAGGTGCCACACGCAAGCATTGAAACTTTCGTTATTGTTCTGCGTATTACTGCCAATACACCTTTCCAATAAAGTCTCTGCTGTCAATTCTTCATAAATTGGTTTTAATATCTCTTGTGCTTCATCGCACAGAGCAGGTGGGTGCTCGTAGGTGTCTAAAGTACCTGCAGCCTCACTTTGACGCCACTTGCACCACGATTCGGAACCTGGAGGACAGTACGAGTGTTGCGGATTTTCATCTGTTGAAATTTTGTGATAATATGCTGCCCATATTTCACTTCTCATCCCTTCAGTCGAATCTGAATTACGTCTAATTGCTAGACCGTAATAAGTTGACAGCTCTTGCAATAATTTATTCGTCAATTGTTGACGCTTCGGTGTTTTATTTATCGATTTCCGCTGTGTCTTTTTTCCCTCTTCTTTTTCTGTCAATTTCTTTGTTGCTTTCTTTATTTGTGCATGTTTTTTTTTCGCATCAACAGCACGTTTGTACAAACGTTTTTTAACATGCAAAACACATTCTTTTTTGCAAACTAAAAAATCATCCCCGTAAGGCTTTGTGTCCAATAAGGCTTTGAACGTTTTCGTGTCGCGGACCGCTCTCTACCTGCGTTATGGGCTGTAGAAGCTGTAATATTGAGAATTTCCGCATGAAAATTTCACAGTATATTCTTGAGATACTATACTTTCGACATATCGAAAAAAAAAAATCGATTTTTTCAAATTTCTAGACCATACGGTCCCCTTAAGATATTCCTTTCGCGAAGGGCCGTATTTTTCGGGCGCATAAGCAGGGCCCTCCACATTTGTTCATAAATTAGGCTGGAGTTTGTTAAAAAGAGTTATAACCAATTATTAATCCCAACTGTAAACGTGAATCGAAAATTTCATCTTAATTGTGTAAATTATGAAACTTTTTGATATTTTTTGGAGAGCTACAAATGTGAACGACTGCACTGTCAAAGGGAAAAGCTGGACTTATTGTATTTGGTTAAAAAAAAAAGTGAAATATGAGTGAAAATACGGATAAAGTACGCAGTGACATTGGTAAAAATGTAAGCCAATTTGTAACGGGCAAAAACAAGAATAGCGTTAAAAATGTTGTAAAAACTGCCGAAGATAACATAACCTCTTGAACGTCATGGCTACAAAGAATCGTCTACTGATTACATTCTTTCTAGTTCTATCGTGAATATTTTTTTCAAACGTCCGGTGACTCTCTGTTTTTATCGTTGCTACGGAATCTTTAGAATTTGATTTAACCATAGGGCAGTTTATCTCAAACATTTATCATTATTTAATATATGAATTATTAAATAGAAATGTGAGCAACAGGTAATCTCCATAAAGTGTCGTCTAAATTAGACGATTTTCAAAGTTATAATTCTTTTCTAAACGTTCGGTAACTTGGCTCGATATTTTTCCAGTGGAATGGGACGTATTTTTACTTTTTTGTACAAAAAAATCTGTTAATTATAGAATATTCGAGTTCGTGAAAGGAATACCTTAACAATGTAACAATTACACGTGTACGTGCTTGGAGTAAAAGAGTGCCCATGAAGACGTGAGATGTGCACTGTTCAAATAATAACAGCGCGACTGTTTCTATGACGGTTCGTGACTCTTTTATTCTGATCAGTAAGGCCGCGTTCCGAATTGCGTTCAAAGCGTCCATAGTGTACAGCGTAACCCAGCGAGTATCAAGAGACTCGGTAGAGTCTCGGGACAAGTACATTGACAGCTCTGTCGTCTGCTGGCTCGAGCTCGCCGAGTTTATACTTTCTCTGAATAAAACGATTCACGGTGGTGGGGGTAAAATTGGCATGTCATTTCGTTTGATTACGGAACTCAGGAGTCGTTTGATCTTTTGAAAATTTATACATATTGGGTACGTTTGAGCGCTGTTTGCACAATTTGGACCGCGGCCTAAGCTGCTTCTGATAGTTGCGTAGGAATGCACCTATTTTTTCGTCATTGTACGAATTTGCTTTTTTCTTAACATTACTGGATATACCAAAAGTTAGTTAATGGTACCGTACTGCTCAAAATGAGTATATCTCAAATTTATTTAGTTGGTTCTGAGATTAAACAATTATATGAATGCAAATTTCTAACAAGTCGCGAAACTCGGAGTTGATTTTTTTACAAGCGTGATGCTCTAAGAGCATTACGTATAATGACGAAAAAAGCGTAATGCTCTAAGAGAAATTTCGCGACTTGTCGGAAATTTGCATTCAGATAATTATTTAGGGCAGGTTGTTCCAATCTCTAGGTAAGCTTATCTGGCCATTAAAGGTTTGCAAGTCATTGCTTTTAACCACCAGATAAATAAGCTACCTAGAAGTTGGAACAACCTGCGGGTGAAAGTAAGATTTTCGAATGATTAAAACTTCGAATGGCTAAAACTGTGAATTTTTAAATCGAAGAATAGTAGTATGTAGACAGATTAATTCAACTATAGCCTTTATACTGGACATAAAAAAATGAGAAATTAAAGAGTTCGAAATATATTTACGTCAAAAACAAAATATAACAGTAGCCCAAATGACGAAGGCTGGAATAGCGATTTTACAAAAGTTCGACTATTACGCATTCGAGTCGTCAAATACTGAAATCGGCAATATTATGAATATTCACAATTTCAAATATATTTATAATATACGAAAGATAAAATAGTAACGAAAGATAAAATATTAATGTGGTCAAAATAGCGAAACACCAGAAAGTCGAACGGTTGAAATAGCGAGAGCCTCTGGGCTGTAAAGTATTGCTTGTCATTCTTCGTGCTTTACAACGTTCGCTATTCAGTATGTCTAATCTTTAGTCATTCGAAAAATTCACTTTCGAATTATTCATACTATATATTTTTGTCTCTCAATAAAAAAATTGCTCTCCATTTCGAATTTAGAAAATATAAACTTCTTACATTAGGACAATCTGTATTATCTGCATTTGAAGTATAGACAGTCTGAATATATATTTACGAATAAATGCGCGATCAAAGAAAAAATATTACATCAAATACGCATTCAACTTAATATACTATCGAAAATATAAACGTCGAATTTTTTATTTTTCGTTAATCGAATGTTATGAATACTAAAATTTCGAAATATTAACCGTTCTACAATTTGGTTATTCTACATATTAACCCCCACCCACTTTTAGTATATGCAGCAATTTTAAGAAAAAAACAAATTCGTACAATAACGATAAAATAGGTGCGTCCCTACAGCAACTATCAGAAGCAGCTTACTGACTAGAATTGTATTTCGCGCCTCTTCCTTCAGATCATTCTGTAGTACCCTCATCTTAAGGGGATGGGTCAACCACCTAACCTCACCTCGAATTTTCGAAGTTGAAATTCTTCGATCTAGTTTGACCGATTACAAAAAAGCTCTGTCAGCCCACGCAGGACGATAGCAAAAATGGGCTGACAGGGCCTTTTTGTAATTGGTCAAACCGTGTCGAAGAATTTCACTTTCGAAATTTGCAGCTATCTCTCTCGCACCCACGGTGGCGGGATACCGACTGACTCATACCCTTAATGCCAAATTTACCACATCTTTAAAGACAAAAACCGGAGCTTTTTCTCTCCACCAACCTTCAGGTATCTCTTCCCATCCCGTGATGTTCATTCTTCTTTTTTGTGTCAAAGATACACATCATATTTTCGTAAGAAAATTTTTCAAGATGGATAATCACCACGGAAAAGAGGACAGAGAGAATATTTTGGAAAAAAGGATACAGAAATTAGAAAGCTTGTTAGAAAAGAAGAGGAGAAAGAAACATAAGAAACGTCGGAATCGTAAGTTAAAGAAAGTTCATTACATTAGCGCTTTTCAGAGGACCATGTTGATCAATGAATCAGGTTTCATTTCCACGATAGTGAGAAAATTTAATGATCAAATCCCTCATATAGGCTCTAACCTATATGAGGTGGGCTCTTTGAGTCTCATGATCGAAACGGGACTCTTGGTGAGGCTCTAACCACCCAAGTCGTAGTAGCTTGCTAACGAGTGGTCAGTACATATGTACTAACGTTAATCGTCGCATCATGGATCAACGATGGTTAAATTTTAGCATATAAATTTAATACGTAGGTCATCGTCACCGATCGTCATCTGTTGAGAGTCGATCTTCCTATGAAAGAGAACGTTCTCGCAGTCGAAGAGGCAGATCGTTTCCTTCAATAAAAGAGGAGGGTTCAATATTGGGAGATGGTTCGACTCAAAAGGATTCTCTGGTGCAACACAATAAAGAGGGTGGTTCGAAAAATGATGTGGTTGTATTGCTCACGGACAAGGATCATAATACAGAAAAATTAAATACAGGAAATTTGGTAAATTTACAAAAAGAAGATTCAACAGAAAAAACTGAGGCTTCAAGAGATTCAGATCCTTCGGGAGAAGTGGACATCGAATGAGAAATTCTCGAGGTCATGGGAAAAAGACTGGTAGAGGATCATACTTTTGCGGCTTCCATCTCAAAGGAGATGGTTATTCGCTGGGAGGAGCTATTAAAACAAGGACTACCGGCTGAGGAGGCTTCAGATTTAATAAAGAAATATCCAGTTTCAATTAACGCCACAATCATCGACGCTCCGAAAATAAATCCAGAGGTTAAAGTTCCACTATCAGAAACTGTCTTAAAGAGAGACGAGAGAATTTTGGCAAAACAAACAAGGATCGCGACATGTTTATCAGCTGTCGGAAAAAGTTTCCAAGATATTTTAAGTGAAAAATATGAAAAACTTAATCTTTTGGGAATTCTCAGCGACATTGGCAGACTTCTTGTCGATTTGCAATGAAATGAGTCGACCATACGGAAAAATTTGATTCTGGCAAATCTCAATGTCTCTTTCAGAGACATGTTAAATGAATCGACGCCAGATGAGTGGCTTTTTGGGAAACAACTCGAAGAAAAGATGAAAACTACAAAGACTCTGATTTCAGTTGGTAAGGAACTGAAGCCTGTGCAGAAGATTCCAGTACAGAAGAATTCAAAAAACTTCAAGTACCCGCCTGTTCGACCAACGATTGTACATCGTCAGTCATTGGCGAATTCGGGCGGGAAGAAACCATCAGTAATGTCGAAGAACCGCGGATTTTCAGAGAGACAGAAATCTTATCGGAATCGAGAGGATTCATCAAGCAATCGGAAACAGGACAGCCGGGTATATCGGCGACGATAACGGAAACTGTAAGTCAATTACCTGGAAGATTACGATTTTTTCTTCCAATTTGGAAAAAATATTGTAATGACGAAAAAATTCTTTCTTGGATTAGCGGATATAAAATTCTTTTCACTTCGATTCCTTTTCAATCGGATCCTCCTAAATCAATTCAGAAATCAGATAAAGAATTTAATACACTAGCGGATCTAATTCAGGTACTTTATGAAAAAAGGGCGATCATATCCTGCTTCGATAAAGAGGGTCAATTTGTTTCCAGTATTTTTTCAATTCCTAAAAAGGATGGCAGTAACAGATTTATTTTAAATCTAAAAAAGTTGAATACATTCGTGAAAATTGATCATTTCAAACTGGAGGATCGAAAAACAGCTATCAATTTAATGAGCAATGATTTCTTTTTCGCTACAATTGATCTGAAAGATGCATATTATACGGTCGCTATTGAAGAATCGAATAGAAAATTCTTAAGATTTCGATTTGCAGATCAACTTTATGAATTTGTATGTTTACTCTTTGGTTTGGCCACAACCTATGTTTTTACTAAATTATTGAAGCCAATTATAGCATACTTACGTCAAAAAGGTTTTCTTTCTGTAATTTATTTACGATTAGACGATGTTCTGATTTTAGGACAGTCTACGACAGAATGTGCTAAGAATGTTCATGTAATTTGTTCCTTATTGCAACAATTGGGTTTTGTTATTAACAAGGAAAAATGTCAACTTACACCGTCGAATCGTTGTAAATACTTGGGATTTTTATTCGATTCTTCAAATATGACTATAAATCTCACAGAAGAAAGAAGGAAGAAGCTCAAAGACTTGATTCGCAAATTTCGTTATATTAAAACTTGTAAAATTCGAGAATTTGCGGAATTTATAGGTGCATTAGTAGCGGGCTGTCCAACAGTCAAATATGGGTTCGCCCATATAAAAGGTTTTTATATTGTTATTATTAGCCTTGCTCAATAATAACAATTATTATGATGGTCGCATGAAAATTAGTGAAATATTACATGAAGATTTTAAATGGTAGGATGAAATTATTTTGGGGACACAGAACTCAATTCAGGTTCCAAAATATTGTTGTGGAATTTTTAGTGATGCATCACTATCCGGATGGGGAGTTGTGCGCGGAGGTGAAAGATCACACGGATTCTGGAATAGAGAAGAAAAAGGGTTTCATATAAATGTTTTAGAACTAACAGCTGCCTTTTTCGGGCTAAAATGTTTGACCAATGAAAGGCATGATTGCGAGATTTTGCTGAGACTAGATAATACAACAGCTATTACATATATAAACAAGATAGGCGGTATACGGTTTCAATCCTTGAATAAACTATCAAGATTAATTTGGAATTGGTATTAAAAACGAAACATTTGGATTTTTGCATCTTTTATCAGTACGAAAGATAATATCGAAGCTGATTTTGAATCACGGCGATTAGAAACTGAAATAGAGTATGTTCTGTCTAAAGATGGTTTTGAAGAAATTGTTTCTGTATTCGGTCAACCTGAAGTTGATATTTTCGCAAATAGAATTAAAGCAAAATGAAAAAAAAATACATCTCGTGGTTACGAGATCCCCAGAGTATCACCGTAGATGCTTTCACAATATCTTGAAAGGCGTTTTTCTTTTATGCTTTTCCTCCTTTTGGAATAATATTAAGGGTTTTACGGAAAATAAAAGAGGAGGGGGCAAAGGGTATAATGATAGTGCCGAAGTGGCCAGCTCAACCCTGGTATCCCTTATTTCATACGCTCTTAATTGAGGAGCCTATCTATTTCGAGTCTAATAAAGAATTACTATTATCTTATAATCTGGGGAACCACACCCACTTTGGAAAAAGCTTACCCTGGTTGCAGGGCTCTTATGCGGAAGGCATTCGGATTAAACTTGGTTCCAGAGGAATCAATGGAACTTATGACGGCGTCTCTTCGTACTTCATCTTTAAAACAGTACGATGGCGCCTTACACAAATGGTGGGAATTTTGTATGTCAAATAAAAATGATCTATACAAAGCATCAATCGACAGTATTTTAGTATTTTAAGTTAGAGAATACGAAAAGGGGGCTTCTTATGGAAACTTAAACACATTGAGATCAGCGATTTATTTAATTATCGGACCGCAGATTGGTCAAGATTATAGAGTAAAGCGACTCTTTAAGGGTATAGCGGAATCCCGACCAAAAAGACCAAAATACAGTCAGACATGGAATCCTCAGATTGTTTTAAATTACATATCTTCGCTGGGGGATAATGAATCGATGTCTTTAGAATCATTATCGGGGAAGCTCGTTACTCTTCTTGCTCTCGTAACGGCTCATCGGATGTAAATTCTGTCGTTAATAAGATTATCAAACATAGAGCGTCTTAACGAATCAGTTCATATAAAGATTTCAGACAAAATCAAGACTTCGACATATAATAAGAAACAACCACTTCTGATTTTACCTGTTTACCATAAGGATCTAATCATTTGTGCTGTGACAACGTTAGAAGCATATATAGCACGAACCAAAGAGATACGGAAATCTATTGATTTATTATTTATTGCAATAAAGAAACCTCATGGAGCAGTTTCTTCGCAATCCTTGAGTCGATGGGTTAAAAGAGTGTTATTTGAAAGTGGGTTAGATACGAGTATATATTCCGCTCATAGTACTCGGCATGCTTCAACATCTACAGCAAAAGTTAAAGGAATAAATATCGATTGTATAAGGGAGACTGCGGGTTGGACAAGCAATTCTTAAACTTTCGCAAAATTTTATGATAGACCCATTGTTAACTATAGAAATGATTTTGCAAAAGCAATTCTTGATAATTCATATCAATCTGAAGTTTAATTATGATTGTCTGTTAAATATAATTTTACGTTATTATATGTTGAGAAAATGTTGATTGATTAAACAAAAATTATTTTCGGTGATTATATCTTTTCATTATTATTGTTGCCGTAACATTCTTTAAACATCTACAGAATGATCTAAAGGAAGAGGCGCGAAATACAATTGAACGATTAAACGAGCTTACCTGTAAGTGAAGTTTGATCGTAATTGTATGTAGCGCCTCTTTCGAAGATCAGAGTCCCACCCGATTCAAATCCCAATCTCCAAATACGACATTGGAGAAATTCCCCAAATAGTTACGGCGAAACTTTGAAGAAATGAGCATCCCGGGACGGGAAGAGATACCTGAAGGTGGGTGGAGAGAAAAAGCTCCGGTTTTTGTCTTTAAAGATGTGGTAAATTTGGCATTAAGATGAGGGTACTACAGAATGATCTTCGGAAGAGGCGCTACATACAATTACGATCAAACTTCACTTATAGGTAAGCTCGTTTAATCGTTCAATAAAAGAGTCACGGACCGTCACGAACCTAACAGTGTGTGACTCCCAGAAACCGCTTATCGAACATGTCTTTTTGTTATAAATAACAAATAAAACATAAAAAAATGCTATAGTTTTGGAAAAAACTCGTTCCTGGTGAAGTTTGGTCGTAAACATACCGATATTTTGATGTATATTTATGTTTCAAAGATCGCTGAACAAGAATCAGTAATCCGTTTTTCAAAATCCAAAATGGCGGATCCAATATGGCGGACGAAAAAATAAAAAATAGCTCTGGCAGTGAAATTTTGTATATTGAGATTTTTGGGGTCGTTGATTACGAATCCAATATCCAATTTTCGAAATTTAAGATGGCGGATTCGATATGGCGGACCAAAAAATTGAAAATATCGCTCTTGCTCAGAAATTTTGTATGTAGAGATTTTTGGGCTCACTAATTACAAATCCAAAATTCAATTTTCAAAATTCAAGATGGCAGATTCAATATGGTACCCCAAAAACCTCCATATAAAAAAATTTCAAACTTAGAGTGATATTTAAAATTTTTTGGTCTGCCATATTGGATCCACCATCTTGAATTTCAAAAATCTGATTCCAGATTCGTTATGAGCGACCCCAAAAACCCCCATATACAAAATTTCAAAGCTAGGACAATATTTAAAATTTTTTGGTCTGCCATATTGGATCCGCCATTTTGAATTTCGAAAATCTGATTCCAGATTCGTTATCAGCGACCCCAAAAACTTCATATCCAGCTATTATCAAAACAATTGGTTGCACAGAAAAATTCGTGCATGAAAGGGTTAAACGGGCAGTGGTGTAAAGAGAGACGCTTTGACCGCGCTAAGGACAAAGACCAACAGCTATATTGGCTCCAAGCCTTGCAATAAATTTAGGCGAAATATGCTTTTTTCGTGAGAAGAAAAATTATTTTTCAGCTGAGTATTCAAAAAAAAAATATTATAATTTTGAGTGAACTACTTTTTTTGCATATACTAACATCCCCCTTCGGCCCACGAAAGAAAAATCGATTTTTTTAATCACCTTATATATATATATATATATATATATATATATATATATATATATATATAAACAAATATATGTGCTGGTAATCTTATGAAGGAGAAACCAGATATGCCCTCTTGTAACTCTCGACTCGTGAAATTTGACGTTGTGCAGAAATCGTACGTAGGTAGAGTGCCGGATGAAACTCACGTACTGTACACGTCAAGAAGGAAAATTGAGATGGAGAATTGAGGAGAGAAAAAAAAGCAGAAAAATGCTGGGCACATAAATATAAAGGGAATTTTAAACAAAAAATGAATCGAAAATTTTGATAAATAATTTAAACTCGGTTATCAAAGGGTGAAAGAATCTTTGCTCGTTTTCGCGGACTGACAATTTTAATATCTTAAAATGAGATCAGTACTGTATGCAAAAAAGGACATTGATATTTAAAAATGCCATTTAATTTTTCAAACTATAAATAATATTCTCAAAGAAAAACGAATAATTGAATTCCAATCAGAATCTTATAATTCATATAATATTTATCGTGATGCCATGCAGCTTATATTTTTCACATTTGTATCCATTAGTTTTTGTTGCTCGTCATTTTTAACACTGCGATGTAATTTGGGGTTTTGGAAAATAAGAAATAAAAATGTGGGGTTCGCATAAAATTGCCTGTATATGAGGATAATACTCTAGCGTGTAGCCCACACAAGTGTATCCTTCAATTCGCGTTCTGCGTTCTATACACATTGAAAGTGGAGTTAAATCAAGCCTGGCGTCTCTTCAATTTCGTCCTTCAATCATCCCTTTCTCTTTCTCTCTCCCCCTCACAAACCTTTGCTTACAAAGGCAATGGCACACTGTGCTCAAAATTTACACCCTCACTTAAAGTTGCCTGGTTAGTAACACGCAGGCTGTGTCGACTGTTTTATGTGTATATATATTTTCTATATAGATATATTTGTCTACATTTATAAATACATTGTACACAAAGGTTGAAGATGGGAAGGTTGGTTGAGCTCGTAGATCTTGTACGAGAAGACTGGCTGTGGTTCGGGTCAGCAGTAAGTTTACATTTATACTCTCTCAGGGGAAGAAAGGAACAACGAGGGCGGAGTTCATGTAGTTTTCCTTGTAATAGCGAAAAGACGTGAAGTATAATTGGATTTCTCCAATGCTTGGATATTCCAAGGGTCTCTTCTGTTACCACCGATTCATCACGAATATCATTGTAGGAGGTGAAAAAAAGGCCGAGGGGGTGACTCAGGAGTATAAGTTTGTAACTTAATTAGATTTGGAAAAAAAAACATTCTTAATTTTATAGAATCAACGAAAGTAAATTAAAAAAAAAAAAATTAGTGACGAATTACAGATGGGTAAGAGGAATTGCGACTTTTTAGAACTTGTAAAACTTTTTCGAAATACAGAGTGCTTCAAGCACTTTTTTCACCCTTCACTTTTACCATATCGTTTTTATTTTATTTTTTCGCTATTTCATCATTCTTATATTTCGCATATTAATTCAGGGACATTCCGGTAAGACCTTCCACGTGAGTTATAACCAGTGGAATTTATATATCGTGAGCTTTCACAAGCATCATCCACTCTGATATATGCTTGACTACGTTCCATATCTATGAAATTCGTATATATGCAGATAGCTCTCGTATTATATAATACATATAGGAAGACCAGCTTAAAATTCCTTTCACATCCGTGCAACATAGATAGAGATATACCCCGAAAATTCCAACTCAGACTTAAGGGTGGATATATGCTTCGAAGCTTTGCCTCTGCTTCTTCGAAACAACCTGCGCAATCCCTTGCTTTCGTTTCTTTTATTTTTCTTTTTTTCTTTCTTTCTTCTCGCCATAGAAATTACGTTTTCTCTAATTTTACCTTCATTATTTCGACTCGCCTCTTCCTCTCACATACTCCGACAAAAATGTCCTGCATGCAAAATACTCTGAACTCGCGCCTTTAGCCTTACACCTTCATTCCTATCTCTAATTCCGGTCCAACTTTGAGAGTTACGGTGACACTTAAAAAAATTGCGAATTATAAAAAAGAATTTCGGACTCGAACATTTGTTTTGAGCAAACACAGGAAATGGCACGAAGGATTCAGCATTCTAAATACATTCTGAATTACCCTGTACAAATGTAACATTAGGGTGTTTCGTTTTAGGGTAATATATATTTTTTTTTCAGGTGCTCACTCAGAAATTTTCAGTTTATACCTGAACAAATCGTGGAGAAAGGGGAACGGTGTTAATAAATATTTAGAGGTTCATCGTCGACCTTGTAATTTTCTCATTTAAATTCAATTAGTAAATTCAATTGTACACAAAACGGTCATTTGAGTTTTTCTGATATTTTCAAAAGATTAGCCGGGACGTACATTTAAACAGATATTTTCATCTGAAATTCACTTTAAATAGTGATAACTCGGAAACACTTGACTTTACACATTTTTCTCAAGAGACTTTTCTTGTAGCGAATTCAATTTCCTACAAAAATCTATTTGTACAATCCCACAATATGAAATGGAGCTGAGAAATACCAATAACAATGAAAGGAAGCACGTTTTCAATGTTATTTAAATGGGAAAACTACACGACCGATGATGAACCTCTAAATATTTTTTAATAGAGTTTCCCTTTCGCGACGATTTTTTTTCAGGTATATAAACTGAAGATTTCTGAGTGAGCACCTGAAAAAAAAATGTTGCCCTGAAATGAAACACCCTAATGTAACATGCGTATAAAACAAAAAACATTTCACCATACCACATGGTACCGAGATTTTGCAGAGCGTGTTGCGAAATAAATTTTTTCTCGACACTTTCAACAAGACGTGATATACGAAGCCGCCAGTTCGCATATGAGTGCTACGTCGTACGTGCTTCAGAAATAATTTAGCAAATTTTTTTATTTTCATTTTCTTTTTTTTCATTCTTTTTTCAAGAGTAAGTTGAGTCTCTTCTAAACTCGAGGATAAGTATACACAATAATCTGAGTACACATTTGTACGTATGTATTTTTTGTGGCCATGCACATCCTGAAGATTTTTTTTCAGAATAAAAGTCTTGACAAATTCATTCTCCACATTTCCTATTACTCTGCAGTTACACAATTCTATGCCTCGGGCTTTTTTTTACACCACTCTCTAGAGTACTCCAAAATATACATCTGTAAAGGAAAAAAGCTGCTCTGTCTGTTTTTGTGTATTTTTAACTACTTATAACTCGAGAACTACTGAACAAATTTCAATAACATCTTTTATAGACAGAAAGCTGAAAATTCGCAATAGGATTTAGGTGATACCGCGTTTAGATGCAATGTTTAATTCGTAGTGGCAAAAAAAGGCAAAATTTCACCGGAAAATTTTGAAAAAGTAGTCATCAACCTCAAAAATGCGCCATAATTAAACAAATAAAAATGTATATACCTGTGCCATGCGCCATTTTACAGAGGATTCAAATATTAATCTAATGAGCACCGATCGAAGTCTTGACTACAGAAAAAAGTCACCGCTATTTTGTAAAGTAGTCAAAATGTCGAGAAATGGAACCGAAATCACCGCTTATTATTTTTTTAAATCAAATTTTCGTAATAATACTCCATAACACCACTTTTTAGTCACTTTTTCGACAGTATCTCAATGATCGGTTGAGAAATTAAATTCTTTGAAAAATTCTTTGAAAAATTCTTTGAAAATCTGATTGATGATAGGAAAAGATTTCTCGCTTATCCCGTTATGCCAATTTTTGAATCGATTCTTACAATAGTCGATTCGTTTTTAAAATCCAGTCTACATAGGTAGAAAAGTATCTAAAAATAGCTTTTCCGAATAAAATCCCATGACGTAAGCGTTACGTTTAAAATGATACTGGTACGGCTAGTTGAAAAAGACTGACGTATCTTCGAAAAATAAAACTTTTTGTATAATCCCTGACGGGTGAAAAAAAAAAAACAATACGCGATGGATATAAATCGTGCATTTATAGTATGTGCAGCATGAAAAATAGTAATATCGTATAGTATATAGAAAATTCGTACAACATGGATAGGGATGGTCTGGCTGGCAGCCAATCACAACATGAAATTTCATACGCGAGATATCCGTCAGTTACTGTCGAATGTTGTATCGTGGCATCAGTCGAATCTATATTGTGCAGCTCATACAAAGCACCTAGTAGCTGTGCACTATTTATTATTCACTATAGTAATATTAGAGTGATGCACGAGAAAATATATCGATTCCAATCAATGGTATACACAATTTATCAGTGAACCGAGGCTGAATGTAGGAACGTAAAGTAAAAAAATTCTACAAATTTAAAATAATACGAGAGCAATTAACAAAAACAATTCGTTCGCACTAGAGATTCATCAATGTTTTTTTTAATTGCGGAATAAATAAATGCACCGTAACGCGTTCACAGATTTTTTCCACTCACGGTTGGAAAACAGCACATTTTTATGCTTTTGAAAATGAATATCAATTATATAATGAGTGAGAAATTTTAATGAAATACGATTTCGTTAGAGCTGTTGAAATACTGAATATTATAGTTGGTTTTGGCTTATATTTTTTTAACTTCGGAGCTTGTGTAATAAAAAGGGATTTCGATGCTAAAAAATTATTAGTCAACCCAATAGAATACATTTAGCAGAGCAGAGTAATAAATTCAATGGATGTAATAAAAAAAAAAAAGATCGAAGATGGTATGTAGCGTGGATGAAAAAATAGGGGGAGGGGTTGATGCATCGATATTCTGTGAGGGATAAAAAACTTCTGTTGAATTGTTAAAATTTGTAAAATGAAGGGGTGCGATAGAAGCAAAATTTTTGATGATTGGAAAGAAATATATCAATTCCCCGAGGAGGGGTGAAAATCACTCTGCTTTTTCCTATTTTAACTTTTCAAGCTGTTTCAATTCGCGAGTACGTTTGAGTAACTTTTCATTGTGATTAGAAATATTTTTTAATACGTATTAATCGCAGAACATCCATCAACTTTCAGAAGGTCCCTCGACACTGCCCCCAACTCTGTCACGAAGAGTTTTTCATCCCTATCCCCTACCGAGCCACATGCACTCTTGACCCTTCACTCGGCAACCTCTCATCCGCTTTTACTCGTAGCTCACCAATCCATTCTTCGTCTATTTGCAGCCGTTTTCGTCTCTTAGTGAACAGACAAAAAATCTGAAATATTTTTTGATAACTGTTTTATTCAGCAAAACGTTTTCGAACATTTCTTCTATTTTCGGCGCCAAGTGACGTGTACGATCTACTTTTTTTAAATCCAGGAACTTTCCAACGAGTTTTTTGAAAAATGAATCATAAAAAATAGCAAATAAAAGTTTGGAATTCGCCCGTTCTCCTTCGTTTATTTTTATTTTCTCATAAAAGTACTTTTATACTTCGTATGAAAATTTGAGAAGCAAACTTTTCGAGTTTATACTAATTACTTTTTCATTATACCGATCAGCTGTGTATTTAGATCATTGATCATTTAATTTCGCTTGAATTGGAACAAGTATATTTAAGTAATACCAATTATCATTAATCCCCAAAGTAGAATCAAGTACTAAAAGGAGAAATCAAGTGAAAAACAATCAAAAACGAACGAGCTAGAAGAAAGAGTTTTTTATAGGGGGTAGTTCGTGCGAAAGTTCAAATGTTCACTCCCTCTCCCTCGCTCCTCTCTCATTGACTCCTTTCTCTTGTAATATTCGAATTCTTCGAACGACTTTTGATCCTTTCATTAAGCTTTTATACTTGCAAAAAATCATCTCGCAAGAAACTCTAAACGATTCGTTTGCCAACTCGTTCTGCTTGGAGCGATAAAACAAACTGGGGGGTCGACTGCGATATAATTATTGCCGGAAAGACTAGGCTTAATCATCTCGTGAAAAGAAGTGGGGTTTTTTCAAGACCACTTCAAAGCTAGTTAAAGGAAAACAGAAACAAATTAATGTTGATGAATCGACAGGTGACTATTTTCTAAAGTCGTTGTACTGAGTGAGCCTAAAAATTTGAATAAAAAATGATTGACGTTAATTACAAAATAGACAAACAAGAGCCGAAAGAAGAAAAAAATTTCTGAACATCAATTAACTGTAGAATTTTCAAAAAATCGATTTTTTTTATTGGCTTAAAATATACTTTGAACCCTCTTGAATATGAGGTAAAAAGGTTTATACCTGAAAAAAAAAAAAATTTCATTGAAATTTCGGGCTCTTCCTCGAGCGCGTCGGTCATTTCAGTACCACGTTTCAAAACTTTAAATACGTTTTTCTCGAAACACGATTTTTCAAAACGGCACGCAGCATAAGTCCAACAATTTTCATTCTTTTCATTTGAATTTTTGACAATATCTTAAAAATAACATTTCGAAGTGAAATACGTACGGAATTTTCGATAAGTTCATTTAAACATTTTTTATTAACAAATAATTACCCCATTTTTCTGTCGAAAATTGAACCTCTTCATTCAAACACTCGCCAATAATACAAAAATGAATATTTTCAAAATCCCTTTCGTACTTCACTAGCTATTAGTGTCTAAATTAAGTGTTTCTTTTTTTTTTATTCCAGATCAACAATTGCACCAGTTACACTGCATGCCGCAGAGCACCTCGAATTCAACCAGCCTCGCGGGAATGGCTCTCGTGTCGCCACTTTTAAATATTTTTCAATCATAATTTTTTGTTGTACAGTTAAATATATGCTTAATAACTCCCCCGAATATTATTATTCTATTACCTTTACTTCTACCCGAAAAAAATTGTCGAAAAAAGGCACTTTTTGAGGCCGTTACAGTGGTTTTAGCCCTTAAGGGGCTATTAGAGTTTGACACTTTTGAAAAATCGATTTTTTTTTCATTTTTCGAAAGTATATACATGTAATATGGTTGTGTAAAAATTTCAAAACGATCGGAGCAGTCTAAGTGTATTTTTCAGCGTCCTTTACATGAGTATCCCAGCGCGCGTACCTCAGCACCAAAAACTTTGAATGCGTTTTTCTCGAAACACCATTTTTAAAATTGGTCTCCACGAGATCTCAAAAACTACTTGACCGATTCTTATGAAATTTAAATCACATATTCTACATATATATTCCTAAAAATTAACACTCTACGAAGTTAAAATTTTGTTTTTATATTATATTTTTAATATCTTTTTTGTACAAAAAACAGTGAAAAAACGTGTTTTTTATTTTTTTTCTGTTTTCATCCGCCATTTTGTTATTTATCGATAAAAATTAATATTCAAGCATCATTACCTATCTGACGTTATACTTAATCTAACGCACTTTTTTTTGTTTGTTTTTTTGGTGTCAGACAAGCCGTTCCTGAGATATGATGGAGACCGTTTGCCTCCTATTTTTCGAGGCACTTTGTTCAAGTGCAGTTTTTGCACATAAAAATATAGTAAAATGAATAAAAAAAAATTTGTATGTAAATAAAGACTAGATTTATCATCCCCAACAAGTTTTATTTCAATGTTTTTAACAGCATGCCCAGAAAAAATTCCCAAAAATAGCCTTTTTTTTAGCGTTCAAACTTTAATAGCGCCTTAAATGACTAATTTCAAAGATAAGTTGAATCTTAACGTTTCTACCCTATTTTCCGGTTTAGCCCACTCATTTTTTTAATATAACTGCTATAAAATGATCATTCCTGGATTACAAAATTGCGAGAAATTGAATTCATGATCGTCGTGGTTCAAATGATTTGACAAATAAACAAAAAACCGCAAAAATGGCCGTAACCAAAAGAAGTAATGACAAGAAAGTTTGCTCGAGTTTGCGAAATACAGGAGAATCACTGACCATCGACAAAAGTATCAGAACTCGTATAATGGCGACTACGTGACCTCGCTCCCAGCTCAATGAGCGAAAGTAAGATAGAAATAAAGTAAGCTACAGCCGAGCTAGGTTGAGAGAGTAGAAAAAAGGGATGAACAAAAAAGTGAGAGAAGAGGCCAAATGAACGAGGCCGATAGAGATCGAAGATTTTCATATAGAAAGAGCGTCACAAATATATTTATATAGTTCATTTGTTCGGCATACAAAAGTTACTTAGTTTTAACAGATGAAATTTTTAGACAAAAAAGGAAAACAGAGTCCGCTAAAACGAAACGTATGTGAAGCTCAGTTAAGCATTTTCTTTCTTGCCAAAATCCGAAATCCGAATAACAAAACTTTACGTTAATTATCACGATTTTTCCGCATCGTATTGACTGATGAGAGTCACGATTATCATTGCCAACAAGCCAAACAATAATCGAGAAATCAAAAAATTATTCTATCATTAAATAACGTACGGGAAATTCAAAGGTATACAGTTGAAATTTCAAATTGTGATACCGAGTCAAATAGAGAATATTGGAACTCGTTCCCCTTCCTTAAAAACACTAGGCAACTTTTTGGACACTTTACCGAATACATAGAAAAGTAAGCCTGATTTTTTTTCAATTTTTTAGAAGCCCGAAACGCATAACACAACAAAGTTAAACCTCAAATCCCCAGTGTGCTGACGGAAGGTCTGAAAAACATGATTGTTAGCGGAATTTTAATACTTGATCGTTGTTTGGTCTGTTAACAACGACAATCATAAATAATAATTAGTAAGTTCATATAATTGAATATCATTATTTTGAATAGATGTATTTTCACAAAGAAAATTTGCGTTTCGATCATTTTTCTGATCTGACCTCACCGACGGACATGAAATTATAAGGGTTCTCAATATCTCTACGTGGAACCCTAACGGAAAGCTATCCATGATCTTGTAAAAAAGAAAATCAACTTACCAGGTGCGTTTCTGTGAATAGGTGCAGCAGGTGCGGGAGGGACGGATCCCGCGATGCTGTAGAGGGTCTGTCCACTTCCGTATTTAACGGCTGAACAGTTGCAAGGTGTAGCTGGCGTAGGTAAACCCTCGCTACCACCACCTCCTCTCGAGCTACCCTGTACTACCGATATTTCGTCAAGTTCGTGGCCGCTATCGTAATGAAACAAACGGGTTGCGCTTGTGCTTGCTGCACCACCGCCACCACCACCGCCACTTCCGTCACCGTCACTACGACCACCACCCCCGCTTCTTCCACTTCCGGTGCTACGGCCCCTAAGCGACTGAACCAGCCGCTTGGCACCCGAAGACATTCCACGAAGGTAATCCAGCCTTTCGGTAGCACCGCCGCTACGCGTTGACCCACCTGTTCTTTCCTCGTCCCTACGAATCCCTTTGCCAAACAACACTTTTGTAAACTTATTAAAAAGCTTGTTCACTGAATAATTATCGCGAAGTACACTTCGTCCCGGTCATTTAAAAAAACTTCCACTTCTCGTCCCTATCATTCGAAACGTTTTATTCTTTTTCGAATTGCTTGGGTTTCTTTTTGTTTTGGGTTGTTTTTTTAGTAATTTAACGTATGCACGGTTTCATATTATTTTTCAAGCACACTCAGTTAAAAATCCTTGCATTGAAAAACGTTCTCGAGTTCGATTTCATCAACGGTCGGAAACGAGACGTGACTAATGTCACCGACCCAATATTGACCCTCTCATTTCAATCAATTGATTCTTTTCTCTATGCAGTTGTTTTTGCTTCCTTTGTTTCAATCGTTTCTCGTGGACACAGTGTTATTTGATCCAGAGTTTTTATTTGAAATTCGGTTGGTCTCCTTTGCTTGGCTAAGTTTACGTGATTATTGTTTTACACTGCGAATCTAGTTGTTTAGTTCAACGGCCTTAATTATTTTAAGTGGAGAGTCCGGTGAATTTCCAATAGGGGACGGAAAAAATGAAAGAGAGATAATGAAAACGGAAGGAAGAGTGTAAAGTGGTCCTTTCGGCGTTTTCCCGATTCAGCCAACCTCGAAACCCATGGATGATACTCTGTGTATACCTTTGCATGTATTCATATGTTATAATTCATTCGACTCGAAGAACAAAAGGAATTGGTTTTCTTCTCTTAGCCAAAACTACGTTTACCCGTTCCGAGCAACGATTGTCAGTGATAAAATTGCGATAAAGTGTTTTTTTACGATGAAAATATTTGGTGGATTTTATCCTTCTTGTTTCGTCCTCGTTCTCCTCCTCCTCGGACTCTTCCTTCTCTTTTCTATACTCGACTTTACGATAACCAGCTATCGTAGACTCGTTCGGGCGAATTTTATATAGAATTGCGAATGAATTTACGTTGGAGCGTAACTCACCTCGAGGTTTTAACGTCAAATCGGACATTTCGATGATAACCGATGTCACCGAATCACCGATGACACTACGCTCATTTTATTTCAATTTCGTTTTTCACGTCCTCGTTCTCTCCTCTTATCCTCTTATCTTCTTTCTTCCTTTTTTACTACCTTTCAATTTTCTTCTCGTTTTTATAATTTTAACTCTTGTTTTCTAAGCCCTTCTCATGCTTTTCTTCTTTGCCCTTCCAATATTATTACGGTATTTTGTACTATAATGGATCATACGTCGTGCAACATCGAGCGTTTTTGACACACCAAGCACAACGACCAATATCCGGGCCTCTTATCCTTCGACGTCTTATCCCACGACGACGTAACCTTATTCTTCCTTTTCTCAACGTTCTCACGTGCAACAAGTGTCCACAACCTGACCGCTCATTTTCCATACGTCGTTGTAAACGTGGAATTTTTTATCCTTACTCTCACTAATCCCGGAATATCTTTTATCTCTCGTGGTTACGATTGATCCAAGGGCTTCTGCTGAAACATAAAAATAAAAACATGAATGTAGAATAATAAAATTTCCACTTTTTTTCAACAAATCATTGTAGTAATTTTTTTATGAACTTTTATTTCGAACATACACATCAAACTATTTTCAATAATCCTTTCAATATATTTTATGATAAGACAATTATTCCTCTTTCTTCACGTAAATTTAAAACATTCGCTTTTAAAAAGTATTATGTGAGCTTAGAAACCAAATTAGTGGAAGATTCGAATATATTTCTGGCTGTTGAAACTTGAAACCGAAAGTTTATAGATTGAAAAATGTTTAGCAATCGATTAATTCACTACTAAAAACTATGTTTACGAATTGATTTTAAAGTTCTCTTCAAATGTATTGGTCTCAATTTGAATACGTTAGATTGCAATAATATAAAGGGAATAATATATGATGGAGTGGAACAAGATGATGAGTGTTATAGTCAATTTATCAAATATCTCGAGTATTTATCAGAATACAGAATTTCGAAATTGAGAGTATAAAGTTGGTTGTATCGATTCGAAGCTCGGGGTACATCAATTTTGTAGATGGAAACGGGTAAGAGCATCTGGAAGTATGATGGATGGGTATAGAGCAACGAGTAAATGGAAGGTACACGTGTGAGAGTTGGCAGGGGTGGTTTGGTGGATTGGTATATATCGTAGGCTGTTTTTGGGCTACACTTCGACACTATATGGCATGTTATTCGTGCTTATTATTCAAGAATAGATCGAATAAGCTTTACTTCATGGCACGTGTTATCTATACATAAATATATATGTGTAAATTAGTAAAGTTTAGACAAGAGAAAGAATAGGCAAAAACGAGCTTTACAAGATCTTGAGGAATATTGGAACTGTCGGGTTTGCTATATTTGACGTATTATTTCCAGCCATTATTCTCCCCTCTGTCTATATTCCACGAGCGTTCATGCGAATGAAATCGAAACGACCCTTTTCTGCTTTCTTGAACGTTTTTTTCCGGATTTCCAATATATTTTTTTTCTTTACTTCTTTTTACGTCAATAACAAAAAATAGAATGTTGCTAAACGTCTTTACTTACGATTAGAGCATGTACGACGAGAATAAATGCCATTAAGCACTCTTCACAGTGATTATACTTCAAAAATATATATATATAAAAAAAAGAATAGTTTATCAGTTTTTCGGATGATGCATATCAATTTACGAATCTATATATATATAGGAAATTAATTAAACACTGGTTCGATAGTGTTTAACAAAACTTTTAATTGAATGAGCCAATGAAAAGATGAATCTCCATTGATGATAAACATTTTATCATGTTGTGATACTGTGAAAATACAATCACAATCAATTTCCGCCATAAATATTATTATCACGATGAATCATAACTTAGGAATAGTGTCTCTAATAGTATGAAATTCAAATACAATATTTTTACACAATGCTATACAGTTCATAATGTCAAAGAGCTTCCCGCAGTTTGTACAATGTCTCGTTAAACGTATCAATATAATGGCAAATGAGGGAACAGCATTCGTCGCAGCAGCCATATCGTGGACCCATTGATCATAGAGCAATGTCTCAATGCCAACGATTTCCTGATTACGACACTGTAAGCTGCACCAGTGCAATTTCTGCTACTGCTTATATCGATCTTCGACTCTCAATCACGTTTACTGAAGTCAATCTTAAATAAAACTTTACAATACGCTAAATATTATACATCATATTAGAAGGCTAAATAATAAATATTATACATCGTGACGTTACGTAGTTTAATCGTAAGTAAATGAAAATCTAAAATTTAAATACAATCTTTTAATTTCATAACCGTAAATTTGCAGTGCAATTGAAGATAATCCACCGAATGGAATGTCCGGAGTAAGTGATCGAACCACACGTTTAACCATTTTGTAAAGCAGCAAGGTCAATAAGACAGCCCAATATACAGCATGTAAATAATTCAAGGGTTCTCTCAATATGTAATGATTATGTTTCGCTTGACATGAAACTGCAATAGATATATAGATAAGGGGGAGTCACTGATTTCTCTGTCGTCTGTCATGAGTACCAATTTCAGTAGCTCAGGTACTCGAGCTAGCATAATTAACCGTTACCACTAGGAATCCCTAGGAGTACGAAACTCAATGAAATTGCAGGACATCTCGTGTGCAAGCTCTCGCTCACTGATCAAAGGAAATGCATCCTGTTCATCGATATCTAGCTCTTGATGATACCCGAATGAATTGTGTCTGTATGTATAAATATATATAAATATATATACACACAATTGTACAGGAGTGTTCCTATATCCATGTAAAGGCGACGAAGAATGAAGGACTATTCAAGAATTGCTTTAATGCTAATTTAAGTATCCAGGAGCGCCTTTGTGCTCAAGCAATTTCTCTCTCGTTAAAAAGACTGCCCATCTATTTTCTGTATGAATTTCACAGCTCACAAAACCAGCTAGACGTGGAATAAGTGAACTGCAGCATGAAAAAAGAGCATTGAGGGTTTTTTTTTATATCGATTTTTTTAGTTTTCTGTATAACATTTTCTCAAATTTAAAGGTTTTGAGTTATCAAAAATCGTGGCCGAAAGAGTTCCGGAGAGAAAATTATACCCACATTCAAAATTCTGTCAATTTTTTAAATAATACTGCCAAATTTTAAATAATGTCAATTATTTAAATAATAATTTTTAAATAATATAAAATAAATATTTTAAATATCCTTTTATAGCAATTGAAATTATTGGAGCCAACAAGATGGAAAATATAAATTTTCACCGTTCTTTAAAACATTATTTTCTAATATTTTTTTAGAAACTTTTGGCAACACTTATGCGAAAATAAAAATGAATAAAACACTATTTTAATATTTTTTATTTAAATTTAAAAAAAAATTAAAAAAAAAATTTAAATAATGAATAAAAAACTAAAAAATGAATAAAACATGATGATACGATGGGGACTAGGAATTTAAATTTCAGGACTTCATACCTCCGGGAGACAGTCAAAGATCTTTTATCGAGACATTAAATTGCTTACGTAACCACGTAAGCAACGCCTGACAGTTTTCACGATGATTTATAGCAATGTGGATTAATTTATTTAATGACGAATAATAAAATGAAGTAACGAAATTTCGAGAATTTATGAAGTACAGTAAATTCCTAGTGGTCAGGGATATCATATCGGTAAAGGGTCTGTGTGTAACAAGGTTTGATGCGATTGTCACGAAACTGAAGCCGAAACCGCAGGGGTTGACGTCACAGTGAGGCCAATTTCGGTCGGTTGGATGATTCGAATTTCGGAACGTTGAGACCAAGAGAGACGAAGTGAGAAGGGAGAGAAAGAGAGAGAGAGAGAGAGAGAGAGAGAGAGAGAGAGAGAATGAAACTTGCGGTGGATGAGCAAAATGGGTTTTCGGGACACTGGACTGTTCTCGACAGAGAGAACAACCAACGAAGAACCAGAAGTATTGGCTTCGCTCTCCATTCAGGCATATACGACTAGACAAACTGGTTTCGAAGCTTCGGCGTTTGTTCAAGATCCCAACATTGCCCATACCGGGCAAAGATGGAATTATATCGCTCCAAGCATTAAATGCTGGAGATGAATACCGAAAGCTGTGAAACGGAAACTATTAGTCCGTGCAACTCCTTGCTCTGATATTTCAAGGATCGTGAATCTCTATCTTCATCACGAAGTTTCGAAACTCACTCACCTCTGAATTTCATTTTATTTCAATATAATGTAAATCGTTCTTTCTCTACTACGGCAAACAAAAACAAGTATTCAGAAAAGCGATAAACAAACATTTAAATCGAAACCCTTCGTCATTATTCTTTATTCAATACTCGAACTATTACGAAATACTTAATTGTTGATACGTTATGTTGCTTCACCAATTTGTACTTTTCTGTAACTTAATTTTTAAATTATGACGAACAATGGAGCGAAGTTCCGCAATCTACTTTATTAATTCGCATTTACGATGGGGTGATTTAAATAAATCCCTAAAACTCCGTTTTTATTACTCTTAATACGAAAAACCCTTTCTTTACTGCACTAAGCCATGCAAACCTTCGGCCAGATTAATGTATACGCCTAACTTATTTATTTATGGGAATTTACATTAATTCGCCATTACTAAGTCGGTCAGCTAGTTTAGGCGAGTTAGCTGGAGAAAGTTTTAAGTAGATTGACTTCATAAGCCAGATGAGCAGGCTTAAATGCACGGTTTATGTTTTATTTATTATTATGATATTTGATTATTATTTTATCGTACAAAGACCTTTGTTTGATAAACAATAATGTATAAATTTTGGAAAATAATCGATAGTGGATCGGTGTTTTGATACGTAATTATCGAGCCCTATTCCGAAGTATGGAAACGCGGCTATTTCCGTGCTAAATTGTTTTGAGCAAGTATGAGGGTCCTTGTGTGCTATACAGAAGCTAAAATTTATAGTGTATGAGAGAAATAGAGTAGGAAAGCGTTACTATGGCGACGTGAACGATTTCGCCCGATCTCTAAACGTCTGAAGCTCTGGCGCCCTCAGAACCAGCATCGACGACAACAGCGAAGGCAAAACTTTTTAATTTTTAGATGAGCACTCAGAAAAAAAATTATTAGAAATTCATTCAATTTTTAAGGATATTTATATTCAGTTTAATCTAATTGGATTTATACAGATTGTTAAACTTTTGATGTGACTCGCTTTTTTTTTCATCGAAACATAAATTTTCTACGAAAAAATATACGAAAAAGCGATTCAACAGTTCGATAGGATTTCTTTTCATTATTTCCAATTCTTTCGTGACATATTCCCATTCGAATATTTTGAAAAGATATTATAACATCGTCATAACCAGTTTAGCACCCCAAATGTTAAGGCCTTACATACGTCCAGAATTTTCAAAAAATCGATTTTTTTTTACAGATTATTATTCTCTATAGTTTTAGGCGTATTTCTGTGTAAGTCGATTGTACAAATTCCCCATAGATCGAAAGTTATTATAGAAAACGTGACTGCCCAACGAGAGTCTGATGCGCGCAGGTAGATGTCTCGAGCGAAACGCACTTGAAACTTTAAATGCATTTTTCTCAAAACTACTTTTTCTGGCACGGTCTGCATGATAACTCATACAGTTTTTAATATTTTTTGATGCTTTTTTTTAAATATTAGAAATTGTTTTCTCTATAGTCTGTCGAGTCGGATTTTTGATGTTGTGATTAAAAAATTTTATAAACATAATTAAAGTGTGACATTTATGACACAAAATGCACACTTTTTTTTAAACTGCCGTAAATTGCCAAAATTTTTCGAATTTCAAAAATCCGGCTCGACAGACTATAACAACAACTTTATTTTACAAGAATTTTTTTACGTTTTGCAGATCCATCAGCATTTCAAGAAGAAATGATGCAGACCGTGGAGCAACTTTTTTTTCATAGTGCTTCGGGAAACGTGATTTTTTATGTTGTAATTAAAAAAAAAAAAATGAAATAAATTTTTTTATAAAGTTTAAATACTAATAAACAATGTGTAAAAATTATTTTTATTAATTTCTATTGCTATCTCTTCTAAAAACAGTTTTTCTTTTAGCGCGTTTTAGGCGCTGCTGGACGTATGTAAGGCGTTAATGAGATACAGTAAAAAAATGTTGAACGAAATTTTTACTGATAAAAAGTACATGATACAATTTTACAATGGAAAGAATTTTTTGTGCTATTTATATAATTATAATGTGTAATTACATATATTAAAATTAATGTTAAAAAGAGTTTTTTAAATGTCTTAAAAAAGACATTTAAAAATGTCTTTTGCATTTCTTTATTCGGAAATATCTTTGTTATTCTGCAAAAGCTAAATGAAACTGCCAAGGACTGAATGAATTAAGTACAAGGGGTAGAAAGGCCACGAAGAATGGAATGAAAGAAAGGGAGACAAAGTGCGAGGATGAAGGGATGATTTCTCTGATGCAAAAACTGGGATGAAAGCCCGAATGAAAAAAAGGTCGTTCGTGTCGTTGTCTAGGTCACGAAGACTTTATATTTCCCTCATTGGGTAAATATTCATGTATTTTCGAGGAGTAAGCTTTTTTCTTGAAGAGAACGGGTTGACAGAGTTCTTGTATAGAAAATCTTCCAATGATTGTTCCAAGATATACGTTAAGGAACATTTTTTCCGGAACAACGAATCTTTTTTTTTTATTTCCAGCTTCCACTACGAAGAACGAGAAGCAAACAATATAACCGAAGAGTTTCGAGTAGAAACACAAAAGTACGAGTTCAATTAATTAATCCAAAAAATGAAGCCAACTGAAAAACAAAAATTTGATAACCGCACTGAAAAAAAATTAAAGTATTGCCAACTACGCAATGAGGTTGGACGAATTTCGTTACGCCAATAGTCATATTAGATTTAGTTAATCACCCGGCGGTTGATCCATTGAAAATCACGTCGTTCACTGAGAACCGAATTTTGTTCAAATATTGAAATATTTTGTTGGACATTCAACAAAGTTATTTCGTCCAGGCAACAAAATTTTTGTCGTTTCAACAAAGTTTCGTTTCAGTGTAACGAAGTTTTGTTGTAACATTCAAAGTTTTGTTGCCTGGACGAAATAATTTTGTTCAATACATCCAACAAAATATTTAAATATTTCAACCAAATTCGGTTTTTAGTGTTCAGACAACTACGCCACGATTTTGCCGCGAAATTTTAGTTTATTTGAGTTGTGTGTATTTCATGTGATACAACCGCAATAAATAGTTACATTGAAAAAAAAATAGAAAAAAAAACAAAATTGAGGCGCAGAATCGATTGAATTTAAAATAATCACACGGAGGTTGAGCTGTATACGGTTTGTCCGTGATTAGATAAAATAATAACATTAAGAGATGCGATAGCGGCTCGACGCCAAGTATTAAAAGAAAAATACCAGCGCGAGCCCTGCCGCACTCTTATATACGCGAATATGCCGGTTTTATGACGTCATGGCGTTTTTAAATTGCTCCCACGGACGAACCGTTTGAGTTAAAAATCTGAATATTGATATCGAATTTTTTTCGATTTTTCTCTTCCTATTGGTCTTTGTTGCAAGTAGATCCGTCCAGCCAATCTTGAGATATGATATCGAATAAACTTTTCTGCGAGAATTGAATTCACTGACATCAACGGAATATAATTTGTGATCAAGCTGATTACCTAACAGTAACTTGGATGAAATCTTTTGTTACTATTCAAACAAATAAACCTTTTGCTAAAGCTACTAAAATTTCGTTGCGCAAACAATAAGCTTTGTTTAACACGAATTATATATATTGTAACCGGACAGCCTTATTCCTTGGCTGGATTTCTGGTGTAGCAGAAATCCGCCAGAGGGCCACGGGCGGAGCGCTCTCGCGTGGGTGTCGCATCGTCCGTGTGCCCATAAAGCTCCGACATAGAATCATTAAACAACGATCACTCCGACCGATGGTCGTCGAGAAAACCCAAAACCTTGTTTTACGAGGTAAACAGGTATAAGGCCTTTTATCGTAGAATTATTAAAGTACGGGGATATAAAAAGGTTTTGTCATCTAATTATGTCAGGATAGGCGCTCTTAAGAGAGAGTAAAAAATCGATTAACCGTATTTACTATTGAAAGTCGCAAAATAGAAAATCAAAAATATCAAATAAAAAATATTCCAAAAAATATACACGGAAAGAATTTTATACGAAAATTTAATATGTTTACATTGCGGTATGGTACCATGTTCGATCGTTGTGAAGAAATTTATTACGTTTTTCTATTCAAAACATAATCAATTTTACTCAGAAGTGGCGACATGGTCCATACCGCAATTTGTGTAATTCTCGCGTAAAATTCTCTCTGTGTATACATCAAAAACAATTTATTCAAATATTTCTTACAGTCATTTCAACGTTATAATTGTTCGGTACAATCACTGTACGTTTAATTACACAATGCAATTCATTTAATCCAAACATGATCGATACAATTGACTGAAATACTTTTCCCTATTTCCCGAGCAATGCGATGATGCTATTTCAAATATTTATTGAATTTTATTCAATAAATGTTTTAATTCTATTGAATATTTAAAATTTTACCTCAAATTGCGGGCGTAGTTGGCTCAACAAAATACCTTCAACTACGCGCGGAAGTTGCGTCAACTACGCCATTGATTTCGCCGTATCCAACCTCAGGGCGTAGTTGAGCCAAATACGCCTCCGTTCTCAACACTATGCCTTTTTTGCAGTGCGGAAAAAAGTAGTTAAAGATCGAAAAATTAAAAAAAAAAAACGTAATAAAAAAGAATCGATATAAAAAAGAGATGCGAAGAATCGTCGCCGCAAAGGAGTTTTAAAAATACCGATGAAGAACAAGCGAGGAAATCGGGAAGGCGTCTACGATGTGAGAACGTGCTGCTTTTCTGAGATGAAAAATGCTTTGAATTATCGGAAAATTTACATAACGTCGAGAGCATCAGCTTCTCGGTGGGTTTAAGGGCGAGGATGCATAGCTTCAAACGTTATATTCTCCCTCGTCTCGATCCGGCTTTTCCTGCAGCTATTCGATACGAGAACTGCTTTTGCACAGCGCCAATCCTCAACCCGGATGATGAGGTCGAGGGTCTCTCTGGATTCTGTATAGTCTTCGTTGCTCTATCACGATCACTATGAACGTGCTAGTTCACGATGAGCTTAGTGGTATTAGGTGACAAGTATGGAATAAATATAAAATATTGAACAACTCCGAATGTTTGATTTTATAAAAACTATCGTACTTTACGATTTTCAAAAACATCTAGAAAATCCGTTATCTTTGTAACTCTATAGAAAATTATGCGCAATAACAATACTGTTATCGAAAATTTGTGAACGAATGGTTTTTCATTTATTATTCATTATTTCACTTATTTATTCATTACATGAAACGAACTCGTTGATATTTTAAAACACTGATTTTTTTTCAGAATTTTCTATCTTTTCCAATTTTTTCTTAACAGCCCTGAGAAAAAACTGAATATTTGCAAAATTATTGACTTGTTTTTGTTAAAAGATTCTATGTTATCTTTAGAGAATCTCCGTGCCACTGGACGAATGATCTCTCAAAGACTTTCAGATGAAAGAAAAAATTGTAAAAATATAGAAAATACTGAGGAAAATTCACGCGTATTCAGAAAAGCAACGAGTTTATTTGACACAACGAAAGAAGTGAAATCTGATAATTGGTGAATAATTTTTATATTTAACGATTTTAAATAGCATTTTAACATTACATAAAATATCTTTAATTTCATATCTTATCAATATTTTGTCTGTTCTCATTTTCGTACGAAGCAACTAATTAATTTGCTTTGAGCTTCATGAAAATGAAGTGCTTTTTGTGTTTCGATGTACCACGAACTACATATTTATTCTATCTCTTTTGTATTAATAATTTCAAGAGATGAGTGATTCGTGGAAATGAGAGTTGTTCCTGAACTGTATGATTATTTAATAATTTTGATTAAAAATAGCGAAATATGGAACATAAATAAAATATGAGCGTAAAATAAAAAAGAACAATTTTCCATGAGAACACATCCAGCTCGTTCTCATAATAATGCAGCCTCAACATTTTGAACATTTATTTCAGCAGCAAGTTTCTCGCTTTCTATTACGAATGAGTGATTGCTTTTGATCACTTTTATCTGCAAAACTTCAAAGAGTCACAATCCTGCCCATGATAATGATAATGCAGATGAAAAATAAAGAATTAAGGTTACACTGCCTGAATTTTCAATTCGGAGTAGATTTTCATGACGTCAAAAATTAATTAAAATTCAGATCTACAACTAAAAAGTTGTAAATGATCTTCGCGACTATATTTATGTTGATAGACTGGTTAATTTTCTGAATAAAAAAAACATCGTTAAGTCGAGTTGATGTTAAATATAATTAAAACGAGGGACAGAGTTCGGTGTAATTAAAATAAATGCTGAACATGAAAATGAGCAAAGTGCGTATAACTGCGAGCTCAGCTTCATCTATATTTGTATATGTACTTGCGTTTTTGTCGTACCGTATTGCAGAGAGGTTATTTTCACATGGGAATGTCCATCGAGTGCCAACGAAAAATAAATAAATATAACCAGTGAGAGGGTAAATTCGCAAAATACCAGAGACAAATAATCGGGGAGCATTACTGCCTATGAACGAAATGTAAATTCTAATAAATAACAAGCCATTTCAGGATCCTGCTATTTTCGAAAACTGAGACCAAAATAAATATTAATTTTCGAGCAAACTTTATTTATAGTTAACTACTGTTTGTATAGGTAAAAATCGAAGAAAAATAGGAATACACTGTGAAAATGTTGTTTGAATTTCATCAAAGCTACATACTATGTCAACATTGATTACAAATATTTTTTAACACTAAATCGACGCGTTGTAAGTGCTAAAAACATTTGTATTTCTAGATAAAATTAGTTCCAGAAGGCTGAGTAATAAATTTCCTTGGAAAAATGTAAAATTGAAGTATTCCTTGAATAGTTGTCGTTGAGTAATTCATCCTATTTTAATCTACTCTTTTTATTCTTGCAAGTCGGTCGGAATTTGTAATGAACAAGTGTTTCAAATATTTATAAACTCTTGATTTTTCCAAATGGGAGCAGCATTTTTTTGGAACGAAAGTTCTATTAACTTTGCGCACAGACTCGTTGATGATTTCTGTGTAAATCTTTACACAGAAGAAGGAAAGGTTCGAGTATTTTAAATTTACTCTCTTGGATTGAGCCGCATCCCGGTACCTTTACGAGTCTCGTTCGTTTATAATTTTCCTCTTTCTCTATCCACAGTTCGCCTCAAGTGACGTCTTCGTTGAGCAGCAGCTTCTCGCTGATTAAAACTCGTGCCTGAATTGCCCGTGGGGCGTCTAAACGGAAGTTATACGGGAACGGCGAACGAAGAAAGATACAAGTTTTTATTTTTTCTAAGAGTAGAGAGGAGGCAGGCAAAGACTTCACTGTTTTCAGTCAGGGAACAAGCCTCGCCGAGTAATGGTAAAAAGTATAAGAGTGAGGGTATGAAAAAGTCAAGAATAAGGAGACTTTTTCGAGTTACGTGTATATATGAGGCGTTCTCTTGTAATTCGTCTGTTCGAACTTAACTCGCGAAATTCATACTTCTCCCGGCTGGAAACACAGCCTGAAGGCATTTGTAATGTGCCCTTGCTTCTCGTGTATCATCAAAAATGTAAATATTTCATCATTTTTTCATTAGGCTCGTACGAAGGAGACTTTTGAGATAAATTCTCCTTAATTCTACAGCACATACTAAAAAGTATTATTCTTTTTTTTATTACCGTGAAAATCATAGGAAGGAAGGAACATGAAGAATTTTTTATTATTATTATGCACGTTATTTTAAATTTTAAAGGGAATAAAATAAAGTTCAACCGTAAAATGTACACTTTATTTTTTTACGGCAAAATTGAATTGCATTGTTTTTTTGAATGTTTGTATCGCGTTTTTCTACAATAAATTTTGAATGTATGTTGAAGTCATCAACTTGAAAGGCTCTAAAATGGTCTCAGGGAGAAAATTCGAGCTCGATCAAACTGAATCAATAAAACGAGATTGAGAAAAGAAATTAGAATCATGTTTGAGACGACGAGAAACGAGAATATCACGAAGAAGAATTTTCGCTTCGATTAATTTAAATCCGTTAGCCCAGAGCCCCGACGAGTGGCGTCCCGAATTTCTTTGCTTAGCTTCGGGCCAGTCAGCGTACCAAGACTTTTTACCAGCGTCGTTTCAAACTTCGTTTTCGAGTCGTACGAAAGTTGTCCGAGATTTTCTTGCCAGACGAGGTTCGCGCGAACTACGTCTTCGTTTTAGCGTGCATAAAGTCGTTTCGACGATAGCAGAGAGACGAAAAAAAAAGAAAAAAAGGATAACGCTCGCTGGGCTGAATGAACGCCGCACGGAAAGCGCTCGTTAAGGTTTTCTTTTCATGGTTAAAAGAAAAGGCGGACAACACGAGATTCCTCGAAGTGTACAACTGAATATCAAAAAAAAAATCATATACAAACGGAAGTAATATCGATATTGAGGGAAAGAAAAAAACAAACAAAACTATAGGAAGAACGACATTGTGAAAGCTCAAGACTGAAGATTTGTTTAACGTTTTATTATTGAATTGTCTTTAATTAAATTAGAACTTCTTATAATTCAACCGTGATTCGGCGAAACAGAACAGAAAATATAGTCTGAACTCAGCAGAAACTACTTTTAACTCGAGCTGTCTGAACTTTTAGTGAAAATCTGTCAGTCCCAAAGGACTAAATTATTGCGTCAGAAGCATCAGGTGTAAATTCCAAACTTTCTTTTTTCAAGCAGTTATTTTAACTTCATGGTAATTACACTTTATCCGGTAGGTTTTTTCCCATTGTTCTTTTCTCTTTTGGCAGATTAATTGCTGTTCTCTAACAGAAGTAAATTCAGCCAAAAATGCTCAAAAATTGAAGGGTGTATTTTTATTTCCACAAACGACGTTTATAGCTGAAGTATTTTCACTCCACTTTGTGAATATGAAAAAAAGTACTAAAGTTATTTCACTTGGATCGTGTGCAAGGAAAACATTTCGTGGTCCACGTTGGATCACCGCAAATTGCTATGAGTTTTTTCCTGACTCGAGTACGACTTTCTGCTGGCTAAAAGTTTTATTTTTTTCTGCTCCCCAGAATACCAGAAAAGGTTCAGAAATTATTTCGTGTCGGTAGGTATACAAGGGAAAAGAATTTGTCGACCCGTAAAAGACACTGAGGGGTAGTTTTAGTTTTATCCAAGCAAAAAAATCGAAGCCGAAATTCTTCAAATTCCCAAATGTTCCAAAGTGCAAGTTCTTCTTCCAAAGAATCGCCGTATTCAATCAAACTCGAATGTCCGATTCTTACCCTAAATAATTTTCTCCCTCACAACACAAACAATTCGAAATAATATTTATTTTCTTAGAATAAGAAAAAGAAAATACAGCCTTGGGGTTGATTCGCATGACTTAGAAATGATGCAATAGTAGGTGAATAGAGCAATTATTCCCCTCAGCCTAAATAAATCGTAAAAACTAGACCAACCTGGAAAAAAAGGGAAAAGCTTCAATATTTTCGGATGAGAAATAGCGAGAAAAAAAACTACGTAAAGGGGCTATAAAAATACTATGGTAGTGTAGAAAGTGGTGGATGTGAAGAAGAATAAGAGAAAAGAAAAGAGCACAAATGAGGAACTCTCATGGATAAATGAGAAAAGGAAAAGATCCCGGTAAAACCCACAAATTATACCGAGGCATCACGTGCAGGTTTGGCCGAGTCCCTTTCCCTGGCGATAAAATAAAGAAAAAATGAAGAAAAAAAATGCTGCCATTTCAACGTTACGTTCAACCACATCGACGATCTCCCTTTCCCTACTTTTTCAATTTTGTGCGTAAAACGAGAGAACTGCATGCTTACGGACCCTTCAGTGTTTAATCTTATATTCTCCTCCTTTTTTTCCTTGTCCATTTCGTATTCGGCACCCTCTAGGGGGGTGAAATTCTCACAACGACTTCACGAATATTCTCTCAAAACTCGACCACCTTCCTTCCCAATCTTACCACCCTGGCTGGCTTTAAGCAATTTCGTCCATTAAATTAAAACCGCTCTCTGCTCAACGAATGATATGAACATCAGCTTATCTCTCTTCAATTTTTCAAAGTGTACTGGGCTTAAAACATTTAAAGTAAAAGGTTCTCATCAAGCGACCGAAAAATAAGGTGAATTTCATGATTTTTTTTTTCCATAGACCAAAATAAATAAACAACTTAAGTTTTTTGACACTTATTTATGAAGTCTTAAGGTACAGAAAAAAATTTTTTTTAGTAAAAAATAAAGTCATATAAATTGTTTATACGTGCTGTAACATGACCGTCTGAAAAAAGGTGGCTAATCGGTCTCCATCGTAGTACTTTCAAAAATTATCTGAAATCAATAAACCAAATTTTTTTTATTAATTATATAATATTTGCTGGAGCCTGAACCTATAATATCAATAAAAAGTCAAAAATTAAAAAAATGGCGGACATTTGAATTGTAGGTAGCGTTTTTTCACGTTTTTGTCGCTCTTAAAAGTACTATAAAAAAAAAAAAAAAACAACCAATATCACTTGCATTTAGGTTCAGGCTCCAATAAATTTAATCTACTTTAAAATAATAAAAAAAGTCGATCCATCAAGTAGTTTTTGAGATATTGTGGAGACAGATTTGAAAAACATGATTTTTCAGGAAACGAGTTCAAAGATTAGAGTATATAGAGGCACGCCTCCCAATATTTCACAGTCATAGCATATCTTCCCACATCTGGTAGCTATACTTACCATAGTATGGTCATACAGGTGCGAATTTCAAAGAATTTCAAAGACACGCTACCGCGCGAATCCAATTTTCGCGTAAAAAGGTGGATCCCTTTCTGATGCTATATCTTTTTTATAAAATCGTTTTCGGCCAAACCGTTTTGGGAACATATTCTACATATAATAAACTATTAAAAAATGCAAAAAAAAATCGATTTTTTGGTCGATCTTGATGAGAACCTTCCCTTAACGATACTAATATGTAAAAAAAAAAGAGAAAGAAACAAAAACTGTTCTTTTCTTCGAGGCGTGCTCCCGATCTATACTGATGGAGAATTGAGTCGTTAAAAAAAAATTTAGTATAGGGAGCGTCGAGGGGAGAGGTATGGGGAGAAAATACGAGGATTTGAAATTATAGTGCCCCGTTGACACTTGTGCAATCGGGGAGAAGAGTAATTGATCAGAAATTGAGACGTAACGGAATGATGAAAAACATGTTGACAGCCTTCTTATTATTTATTGGTCATTCCGTTTGTTATGATATAACAAAAATAGACACTCAATGATCAATATATTTTGTAATATTTTTCAGTGTTATATTTTCAACTCAATTCGCGAGGATCCTGAATAATATGAATCAAAATTTGTACCGGAAGTTTACAACTATGGAAAGCAATGAATGTTATTTTTTCCAAATGAATTTTTCGTTTGCTCATTCTTCGGTGAATAAATAGGTAAAACTTCTTTTTTTAGGTCCTTTGTCGGAATCCGACAGATTGAATTTGTAAAAACGACGATGTCCATTTAAAAAAGTTTGAAATTGAAAAATGAGATGAGAATTTTTGTGGCGTTTCAACCATGCAAATAACATATCGGAATTTATATTTGGTCCAACAATGAAAACTGGTGAATAATATAATCACGATATAGGCGAAAAATAATAGCGTATATATCTACGTTCATTTAATAATACCTCGTCCCAAAACCGCACCAAATAGACTAGCTCCGAAAATACATATTCACGTTCCTACACGTGCCGTTGGAAACGGTCAATATGATATGATGGATTTTCTAGAAATACTTCGATATTCACGGACAATGACGAACCGTTTCACTGTCGAAACGAGAGGGAATTGCGAGGAAGGAAAAGAGGAAAAGCACATGCGCATATCGGGAGAGAGAGAGAGAGAGGGGAGAGAGAGAGAGAGAGAGAGAGAGAGAGAGAGAGAGAGAGAGAGAGAGAGAGGAGATTTGTGAATGTAAACGAATAATGTTTTCGATACATGGAACAAGTAGTCCAGAATATCGAGGTAGTGGCAGAAATGCATCGGGAAAGTAGAATAGTACGATATAGAAATTGAACCATAAGAGGAGATATAGTAATACTGCAAAAGTTGTCATTCCTTAGGGAAATTTCTTCTAGAGTTTTTGCCTGGACATTTCTTCAGACAAATTTTCCCTCATCACTTTTCCCCATTTCCACTTTCGTTGTATCATTTTTTTCTGCCCCCAAACGACACTGATAAAAGCAGGGGATTTCAAAATATTTTATCAGCGTTGGGTTGAAAGGAAAGAAATACGTTACAATAATTTATGGCTTCCGGATGGATGCCGTATAGAGCTCATTAGAGTATTAGAGTGCAGGGAGAGTTCAGTATCGGAACTCTCAGCCCTGATGATGCAAATTGTAACGTTTGCAAAACGTCGGCAATACGGTGAAACTCTATACACGGCATCCATCCAGAGCCATAAACTATTGTAACAATAATGGCCGTGAAAGCCTCAAAACTAGAAAGAAATACGTGATTGAAAAAAAAAAAAAAAACAAAAACAGGGAAAGAGAAAATTGTCGAAATAAGTTTAATGATTACTACGTTCTCCAATGCATTGTAGCTTTAGACGTTGCAAAGAATCGTCTCAAGCTCAATAGTCGAAGCACGTTTCTTCTCTCGTATTCCTTCCACCAATACGATGTGCTTCAACGATCTCGTACTTCTTGCCTCTTTATACATATGAATGAGCCCCGAAAACCTCGAGACTGAATTTCGTGACATCTTGAGTATCCCGCTCGAGTAACAAAGTTTTACTTCATTACGTCATTAGTTGTGGGTCTATGGTTTTACAGACCCGAAATGAGATCCATAAGCATCTGCCAAGTTTTCAAATGGCTTTCGCGAAAAGTAAACAAACTATTGTACAAAATTTGGTCAAATACAAATGTCGTTGTATTCAATTATTTAAATTATAAGTCAAAATTAATTTAACTTGAAAACACTTTGTTTAACAGAGAAAAAAATACTTTAAAAAAAAAAATATTTCTTCAGTTATCAAAACAGCGAATATAGTGAAGTTTTTTTTTTATTCTTAAATGCAAAATTATTTGTTACCAAAGTATTCATTATTGTAATTAAACATTACTTCAATTTTTCGTATTCGAAATGCTGTTAATTAGAAAAAAAATCATTAAAATCATACTGAAAATGATTATAATTTTCTAATCAATTACATTTAAATTCACTCTGTCGAAAATCAATATCAATTATTGTTTAATACGGTCAAATTATGTGTATCTTGTACGAATGAAAAAAAAGACGTTTAAATATTAGTCCCTCAGGGCTCAGGTAAATGTAAAGTCTACAGATCTGAAAGACAAACTGACAATCCAAGGCTAAAGTGGCTCAATAAGTTCGTAAAGTAATCTTGAATTTTCAAGTTTAACGCACATTTCCTTGAGCCGAATTTCTCAAGTAGTTGATATCGAGCCTACGAAGCTTTCACCCTTGCTGTGTCTCCTTTACTGTGACACATTGAAAAGATTGTTTGGTATGAGAGAGACACATATACACATTGACGTTAAGCCGGAGGACACCCTTCTATCATCGTGGTAAAAAAAACATGAGAAGGGGAGAGACTTTGCTGTCATTCTCCTTCAATTCAGAAGATTAATAAGCATCCTTATTGAGCCAACATCCCCTGCACGTAGTACGTTGTTTAAGGAGAGATTAAAATACTTTTAAACCGGCAGGAAAAGGGTCTGATGAGAAGAAACGACGAAAAACTGAAAAGCTCGATAAAGCTTGGATAATCTGTGAATAAATTTTTCGCAATATATATTCGTATGTGTACAATTATTATAGATATTACTTTGTTAAGATCCGACAAAGCATCGAACATTATTTTAACATTAAATGCTTTTATAATTTTATAACAATAATGAGTATTTTTATGGAAATCACAAGAATTCTTCGACGTTAAGTCACCCACGCACGTGTCATCCACTAAAGTGTGCACTTATACTCAACGACCTTTCTCGCCGGTCATTATGTCGCTTCTCCTCCCTCCCCCACCCCCGCCCCTCGCTCTTCATCCTTTTCCCTTGGTTTTTTTAATACCTCCTTCTGTCAGCGTTTTTTTTTTTTTAATCGTTCCCAGAGAAGGGTCGAGGTCGCGAAAAACCTCATACGTAATTATAGAAGTGAAGCTCGAGCTAAGTGCTGTGATATTAAGTGTTTTATGGGATGACGTCGTTTGACGTAAAAGGTTAAATACAATTTATAGATTAGATTAACTATTTCCTATCTCGGATTAACAATTGGTGCATCCAACGGACAGCTTGGGGATCAAAATAATACTTTGAAGTGTTTAACTTTTTTCGTTAGTTTAAAAAGAGTCGTCAGACGAATAAAAAAGTTCGTTACACATCTAGAACATTTTTAATGTGTTTTTTGTGAAATTCGATGGTATATACTTACGCACTAAAATATTCAGCCAGTTTCGGAGACTTCGGGAAGAAAAATATAATTGATTTTCATCCAAAACAACAACAATCCCATGGTAATTTCTGGTACATCGATTGCACGAGATCTACGCATATTGAAACTTCATCATAACACATATTTACACATACAAACACTTTTATAATACGCACTTACGAGCAAAATAAAACACGCACGTTTTCATTCACTATTGTTTTTGTCAAAGTTTCCTCGATCGTTCACTGAATCCGTGCGACTGTAATCTCGCGAGCGAAAGTGAATAAATCCGTGAAAAAATAAGACCATGGAAAGGGAATGGAAGGGATTTATCGAAAGCTGGAAAAAAAATAGGGGAGTGTTGAAATGCTTAAAAAAAAAAAAAAAAAAACCGTCCTTCAATCCTTGCGATAAAACGCGAATTCTTGTCGTAGAAAAATCTTTGCATTCGTCGAATTTGATCGAAAATTTCTACTCAGAGGAGCATCGAGACAAGATTAAGAAGTTTCTGGCACGTGTTACAAGAGTTTTGGAAAATTCGTGCCACGAAATCCGGAAATACTTGAATGTGATTCGATGAGAAAAGAATGTGTAAAAAATTCACAGCGATGTTAACTCGTTTTCGCTTTCTTTGAAGATTTATACATTCCGATTCGTTTGAAAATGTTGTTTAACTAAACAAAAACTCAAGTAAACTTGATATTTAAGAATGAAATTGTTGTTTAACAAGCGGAGTCGAAGAGTTTAAGGGATATTTTGAGCCACGAGGTTTGATGGTCCGAAGCCGCAAGCTGCACTCAGTAAATTCAATGCAACCTTGAAATCCCAGCTCATTCCGTATGCCGTAGAAGTCCAAAACAGCAGCAGCAGCACGTACCACGAAAACTTCTTTATTTTGGCCTCTTTTCGACTCGCAGCGTACTGCCGAAATCAATCGTCTTGTCAACGTCTTTTCCAGCCTTTGATTGCAGCTCGGATAACAAATAAAATGGACTTAAAATAAAATTTATTCCCTCAGTTATTTTTTAATTCCAAAAAATCATCCAGAAATAACTTCACAGAGCGTTCAATCCTGGGAGCTTTATTGCTGAACAAATAAATCAACATTTCTGCGAAATTTATCACGAAATGATTCGTCCGTTGTTAACTGTCTACTCCTTTCAAAAATGCAACAAATCGATGAAAGTTTGCTTTGTATAAATTTTATGTATAATCGCTTGATTTATTGTTATTTATGTTATTAATTTTATGTATAATCGCTTGATTGATTGAAAGATGATCGAAAGAGCAAGTATTTTTTTAAAATCTCACTCCTTTTTTCACCTTAATTTTTTACTCGTTACTTAGCATTGTGTCCCACCAACGTTTTTCCCCCGTTTCTTTCTCTCTGGCTCACACTTTTTGCAATTACTTAATCTTATTCTCATCGATCATGACCAACTCCCAACTGTCGGGGCTCAACAAACATCATACCCTCTTGCTTTTCTTCAACTTCCTGTTTCACTTTCTCGATTCTCCTCCACGTATATTCTCTTCGTTGCCAAATATTTTTCTATTTTTTCGTTTTTTATACCAGCAAAATGATTTTTTTATTTTATTTCTTTCTGTATTATTCCGTATTTTTCTACGTTTCTTCCTTTCTATTCCAGCCTTTTGTGTCTCCGACTGGTGCCACGTTGGCGGGGAATCTCGTCGTCGTCGCCAACCACCATCACCACCACCACGACCATTCGCAAAATATCCTCCACTCGAGACCGCATTAAAGCTCTCACTCACACAGCGAACACGCGCTCGATCACCCAGTGAGATCGTACTTCACTTTATTTCTTTTTTCTCCTTTTTTTCTTCCTCTTTCCTCCCCTCTGTTTTCTTCCCTCTACCGTGTGTGTCGCCTTCTTTACTTCTCCCTTTCTTCTCTATTTGCCAAGATAAGAGGCTCAAGCCCCTCGGAATTTCCACCTCGGTACATTGGCCCCGAATTCTCAACGATGATTCTCGAAAAATCGTTGGCCGTATGACTCCTTTTTTCTTTTTTTTTCTCTTCTTGCTCCTTTTTCTCTACTAACTCGATCGGAAAGAACGATTGAACAGCACAATTTCTGGTTACCCCCAAACACACTTTTCCCGATTTTCCCAACGAACTATAATTATTACGGTAATAACAAAGTCACTATAAAACCACGAAAAAATTGGGTCAGAATTTGTGATGTAACGGAATCATCGTTCCCACGTTAATCACTTTGTCACTATTTAAAATCCGAATTTCAGTATCTTTGAACTTTTATTATAATTATTTTTCTCGTGTATCCACTTTAACCATTCTGAAAAATGAGAAAATTTACCACGGCAATGAGCGTACGTTCAATTTAGAAATTTCCTACATTTTTATTCCATTAAATGTAAGAAAAAAGTGAAGAAAAAAAATGTGAGAAAATGAAGCAAAACAATACGTATCCACGCTTTTTCTAACGCTAATTTATGAACGGTAAATGATTAATCAATTTCTGAAACACAAAAATTGAGCAAAAAATGATAAAATCGCTTGAATTTATAATTTACCCAGAAATATGTAAATTCAACAAACATTTAAAAAATCCTGCAAACATCGATAATTATTATCGTAGACTGGGCTAAAAAAAAACGATATATGCTCGAAAATGACGTCACTACGAAAAGGCTTTACGAGGAAACGGAGAGAAAAATCTGAAAGCGAACGTGTCGTTCCACTTTTCAGTGCATGAGTCGAGGAATAGTCAGGCGTAAAGGGTAAAACGACTGGGAAATGCCGCGAGCGTTCAGCTGAGAAACACACACCGGTATGTATATATCAATATATGCATATATGTAAAACAAATATATGTATACTGCGTGATACTTTCTCTTCAAAGGTTCAAAATCTCGAAGGGCCCAAAGACTGATAAAAAAATTGCCAGTAAGTTAAAAACTCGAACATGTCAGACTTTTTCATTCCAGTTCAATTCCAACACCACTCGCAGCATCAATTTGAAAAAAAAAAGAAACAACAATCAATATATATAAAAAGCAGACGACATTTTGGTGTCAAAGTCATTCCAACTCGTATAAAATAATTAGAGGAGATTAATCACGGAAAGTTGGCACATGAATAGCGTAAGGGACGAAGTAAAATCTCGTGGTAGTCTCTCGGGAGAGGCCACACTGAGAAAATAGATGAGCTGAGAGTATAGGTAGATGGAACGTTTTCGATTTAATCCTCGTTTTGTTTTTGCTTCTGGTCCTGCAATCTGAACGATTCTCCTCTCCCTCTTTCTTGGGCGGCTAAGCTTGAGAAAAAACAATTTTATTATCACCCGAAGCGCGTACACCGAAGAGAAAAATAAACCTTTGATGAAATCGATGAGAGATCGATAGATGAAAAACAATGAAAAAATAACAACGCTAAAGAAAAAAGAAAAAATATGAGAAATAGGAAGAATGTTATGGTGAAAATCAATGAATTACGAGAAAGAAGAGAGTCCCGATGCCGTGGAAAAGTGATGATGAGAAACGAGGTTATAAAACGTCGAGTCACCGCGCGCGCGTTTCTGCTAAAGGCACACCGGGGGGGAAGGTTTAAGGGGGATATTGGATTGGGAGAATTTTCCTCTCGTATTGCCCGGGGAGCGGCTATGGCGGCGGCCTGGCTCTCACTGCTGGTTCGCTGATGGGTTCTGTTCGACGCTAAGGTGGGGTTGCTTTTGCCGTGTGGTGCTCACGCAGCATCCCTCCAACGCGCAGGATCACCACACAGATGAGAGAGAAAAGCTCATATCGACTGATGCCAAACAAAAGGTTACTATTCTTCTCATTTGCCCCGTGTAAATTCAAGGGTTACGTCCCTTTGCTGAGCAACCCTCAATTTAGCCACGGACGATACAGTAATTGGCCAACGTCATTGCGATTGACAGACTTTCCGCAGTAAATCGTTTGGGAGAAAATGAGATGCAGATATGTCAATAACTGTTTATTTTCGAGCTTTCTTCGCATCGATATCCGATCGTTGTAAACTTTATAATACAGATTTATAGGCCCGTGCAGACTCTGGTGTTTGTCGGATTTACGACGCGAACGCAAATTTCGAACTATTTTTTATTTTATTGAATTATCTTTTTAACACAGTCAACTTAAACGAAGCAATCGCTTTGAAAAATAATCTTTATTCCTACTATCCCTTATTCTAATTTTCCAACAAAAAATATTCGAGTTTCAAAAAAATATTGTACTCGTAAGAAAAAAAAATGTTATTCAGGATAAAAAATAGGATGGAATTTTTCTGGCTTCTCGGCTCCAAACTTCGCGAGTGAGAGTACCCTCTTGGTCCGTTTTGTTTTCTCACTCTTTTGGATTTTTATGATTTTTCACCCTCTCTCTGGACACTCTGGTTATTCATCTCCCTTCTGAAGGCTGTTACGGGGGTTGATGCGACGTCACGCGTCAAACTACCCCTCTGTTCTCATTCTCTCAGTTTTTTTTTCTCACTCCATTTTTCCCCCGATGACATTACTTCCTCTTCCTCTTATCCTTGCCTGCTTCTTTCTCTATTCTCCTAGCTTTCGTTCTTCTTTTAACGCTCTTTTTATCGCATCTTTCGTCCGGACAAACGACGAGGTCGGTAGGAAAAGGAGCAAGGAAAAATGTCTGCCTTACCGACACGACTTAAATCCAAGCACAATGCCCTAATTACGTTAGTGTGCGTTTTAAAATAAAATGATGATAAGCCGCAATGCCATAAAAGAATTTATTGAATTGTCACTCCGCTGCACGGTCCATTCTCTAAATTAGCGTTGGATTATCGATAATTGGATCAAATTTCTATATCAAATTGCTAAAAATATCACGTAAACAAGGCTTAATTAAAATAATAGCCATTGAATAATCTCATCATCTACCGCAAAATTTTCTAGAAAACAAAAATATAATTAAATACAAACCGAAGCACAACTCCCGCGAGTGTTGATTGACAATATTTTCCGTTATACGAGCAACAGTAGCGAGATTTTTCATCGTAAGTGTAACGACAAGGCTGATAAAACAAAAAGCTTTCACGAATTATTGACGCAGACAACTGTCACAACCGACGTAAAATTTTGTTTCTATTAAATACTTTTAGTAAAATAGAATAACCAGAAAACTCGATCTCTTAAGAGTTTTTATTCATAAAACCATAGACTTGAGGCCACATGGTAACCTCTTGCATTTAGGTCATTCATCCTGACACGTGTCGTGCACACAGATGTCCTAAACACTCGAGTCCCCACAAACATAAACAAACATGCGAGCGAATGCTCCCTTAGAGCCTAGTCACATTGCTCATAAAAACTAGACCCTAGCAACAGCCCTCGCACCGACACCTAGAGGATGACCACATCTAATAGGCCCACGTTAGTTCCTAAAATACAAAAGGCGTAGGAGCACTTCCGTTTGAGGAGACCATAATATCCCTACCAATTTCCCTGAATCTCGCTCTATAAAAGCGCGAAATTTTTCACCGCGTTTAGCATTCCGTTCCGTACCTACAGTCGCGTTTATACTGTTAGCAGTAGTTCGGTTAGTCAGGCAGTTAGCTGTCTTATATATTTGATCTCTGGCTGAACTCCAGGTCTTCTGTAGAAGAGAGCGAGTCGAGTCAAAATTTCTAAGTACTAAAATATTAAAATCAAAGATTATAATTAACGCCTTACATACGTCCAGCAGCGCCTAAAACGCGCTAAAAGAAAAACTGTTTTTAGAAGAGATAGCAATAGAAATTAATAAAAATAATTTTTACACATTGTTTATTAGTATTTAAACTTCACAAAAAAATTTATTTCATTTTTTTTTTCAAAAATTACAACATAAAAAATCACGTTTCCCGAAGCACTATGAAAAAAAAGTTGCTCCACGGTCTGCATCATTTCTTCTTGAAATGCTGATGGATCTGCAAAACGTAAAAAAATTCTTGTAAAATAAAGTTGTAGTTATAGTCTGTCGAGCCGGATTTTTAAAATTCGAAAAATTTTGGCAATTTACGGCAGTTTAAAAAAAAGTGTGCATTTTGTGTCATAAATGTCACACTTTAATTATGTTTATAAAATTTTTTAATCACAACATCAAAAATCCGACTCGACAGACTATAGAGAAAACAATTTCGAATATTTAAAAAAAAAAGCATCAAAAAATATTAAAAACTGTATGAGTTATCATGCAGACCGTGCCAGAAAAAGTAGTTTTGAGAAAAATGCATTTAAAGTTTCAAGTGCGTTTCGCTCGAGACATCTACCTGCGCGCATCAGACTCTCGTTGGGCAGTCACGTTTTCTATAATAACTTTCGATCTATGGGGAATTTGTACAATCGACTTACACAGAAATACGCCTAAAACTATAGAGAATAATAATCTGTAAAAAAAAAAATTGATTTTTTGAAAATTCTGGACGTATGTAAGGCCTTAAAATAATATTTTCCAACTCTATTTGGATAACTCAACAAAGAGAAAGTAAGCTACAACCAACCAAAGATTATCAAAGACACCTCTCCGGTAAAGTACCCTTTTATTTTATACGTAACAAGTTTGTATTCACTTTTGTAAACTACTAACATCTTATTTTATCAAACGAATGTATAAAGAATCCTAGATCTCTTTATTCACAACCTTTAACATCCTTTCCTCAGTTGCAACTAGATAAAGGAAAATCTCTCGAGGTCTATCAGTGCGCACCCACCATACTCTTAGAAGTATATCTATATAAATGCTCTGCGTATAAGTCTGCAGGAAAAAGCCTATGGAACATAAGCGTTTACCGTTCGACGCTCAAACATCCAACTTTTCCTTGACGCTCCTCCGGTCGTGACACGGTTATAACAACGTCGTCATCTCGAACTTTTCTAGCTGTGGATAGCTAATACAATAAATATATATATATATATAATCTGTGGCCATGAATACATATATTTATCCAAAAGAGTGTACGAAGCTTTACGAAAAAAGGACGAGTCGGAGTCGTTTTACATAATAAGTGATCCGGATTACGCCCTTATGATCTTTAACGGTAATAAATACGTGTATATGTGCTTAGGGAGTGTCGTAGGTGGTTGATCGTGCTAAAGCATTGCATATGAAGGACGGTGATGGATAGCGACTACCGACGACAGGGCACCACTAGCGGCAAGCAGAGCTCAATGCCACGACGTCGTCTCGTTCAGTTTCACCGCCGTATCGCACTGTACATACAGGGTGTCCCATCACAGATTATCAATTATTTGTTGACTCAACTTCGATATTGAACGTCAAGCTGGAAAATCTAATGGGGTTTTTTATCAAACAAATATGCTTCTGATTAATTATTACTATCGGACGAATTAACGGCGTCTAAGGATTAGTGCATGGCTTTCAAATGGTGGAGAGTTCATAAATACGCCTCCGTTTCGGTCACCAACATCTGTCCGCTTTTAATAGCACACCGCTGATTCGCTCAACTTTAATAATTAATAACTCTTCACGAGGGAGGTTTATCAATAAAATGCATTAGACTTTTCGGCTCCGAATTCGACGCTGAATTGAGGTTTACGGTATTGACCGTTTTCAACGGGATATTCTGTATAGATACAGATATATACGTATATGTATGTATCGTAGAGACGACAAAGCTTTCCGTTCTCCGTCTCTTTCCCTCTCTCAGAATCCTTTATCTCTCAGCATTCGTCCCCTCTCCCACTTCTCACTCATCTGCCGTATTATAGTCGCTCGCGAGTCTGACACCGAACCGCAAATTGCTTGATGTCCAACCGCAAGTACGGTGACATGTTATACGACACCTGAGGCATTCTCATATAATCGATGTGGGTTCGATATGTTCACCATCCCCCATGTGTTTTTATCAATTTTTTTAATCACTCGAGTGACGCTGCACCTCATTGTTAAGGGTATAATAACGACGCGCTGCAGCTTCGATAGCTTCTACGTGTTTTCAATTGTTTAAGGGGCCAGTCCACTTTGAAAATTTCAAAAAATCGATTTTTTTTATACTGTTTTCGAAAGTGCATACATTCAGAAATATTGTGTCAAAATGTTATGAAAATCCGAGCTCTCTAAGTATTTTCTTTTTTTACCTGAACGTCAGGACCTCATTTCGTCTACCTGAGCGTATAAACTTCAAACGCGTTTTTCTCGAAACAATGTTTTCAAAATCTAGCTCCATCGTATCTCTAAAACTAATAAGCCGATTCTCGTGAAATTTGAACCACATATTGCAAACATGATTCGCAACAAGATGACCCTCGATAGTTTTAAAATTTTTATTTTTACTCTCTTTTTTTTGTGAAAAACTGCGAAAAAAACGCGTTTTTTTTACTTTCTTCGTTTTTCATCTGCCATTTTTTTATTTTTTTATAAAACTTTATATTCGAGGGTCATTTTGTAGCTGGTGTCATACTGAATCTAATGGACTTTGATTTTTTTGTTTCAGACAAGCCGTTGCCAAGTTGTGATGGAGCTACCTAGCCCACCTATTTTTGAGGCGTTACGTTAAACTATAGTTTTGTACTTAAAAATTAATAAAAATGAATTAAATTTTTTTTTATGTATTTTAAGACTTTATTTATCAAGCGCAACAACTTTTATATTCATATCTTTTATAAAATCCTCAAAAAAAAAATCGCGAAAATAGCCTTTTCTCGTGGCTCCAAAGTGGACTGGCCCCTCAAGTATCACATTTTTTTTGAGTGATTGATTTACGATGGTTCTTTTTAATTAATTATCGAGTAAAACACTTGAATTGAACACGGAGAAACGTGGAATTTTGCACTAAAAATCAATTTTGTTCGGATAAATTGATTTTTGCTGCAAAATTTGTAATTAGAGACTCCAAAATATTTGTTTTTGTTTTGAAGACGAAAAAAAACGCAGAAATTTGGCATTTTTAAGGTTCTAGTTTGCGTTCCCCCTTCAATATCGTAGAATAGATTTTTTTTCAATTTTAAAATGCGTTTACTCTAGTACTCTCCTCTCTACGTGCCAAAATTGGAATGTACAAGCAGAAAACGAAGTGACGGTGACGAAAGCCTGCGTCCGAGTGACCGTTCGTCGTAATAAGCGTGTCAATCAAACAACAATGAGAAGCCAGTTGCACCTTGTCCCCTAAAGGATGATCCACTTGGCTGGATAATGTTTTTGATGCTCACAGATCCGATGCTGCTCGAAATAAAAATTGGTAGTCACGAGCAGTTCGGGCTTTTCACGCAATCGATTAAAAATCTGTCGTTCCGTCTCGTCACGATTGCGGACAAAATAATCGTGTGAATTTTTATAACAATTTTCACCTTAAACTCCGCACACGAATGAGTCTTTTCTTTGCAATTTTTTAATTAAGATTTTTCATTTTCTTTTCATTCCAACAAATGTAAAAATAATGTTATCTATATCAAGATCGAGCCACGCACAAAAGACGATAATATTACAATGTTCGAGTACAAAGGTGCTAAAATTATTGAACAAAAGAGCATATTTACTGTAATTCGATACGAGACCTATCCCCTGACTGTAGCAGGGAACATCGTAGGAGTTGGAGTGCAGTAAAGCACACCCGACTTTCTCGAGTTTACGTACAAAAGCAATTCGATACAAATCCTCATCTATATATCAGTGCTCCGCTTCTTTCTCTTCTTCTCGTATCGATAGGTACGCCGTATTTTTTTTTTTTTTTTTCATTATTATTGGCTCGTGGACGTTCCACGCATCATTGAGCACGATACGAGTGCATTAATGCAAATATCAGTAGTGTATTTTTCAGACAGAGTTCGAAGTTGTCCTGGGCAAACAGAATTCGATATTAAAAGCAAGCTCTGAACAAATAAAGACTCTTGCTTTAACATTTGTATCGAAAAATTAATACGAAATTGATGTTTAATTTGTTAGTATTTATTCACAACTTCTGTATTAGTAAATTTTGTAATTTTTTTGATTATCAACGATTGTCACTGATTTAATCTCCAGTTATCTAATAGAAATTGAAAAAACAAACCGATACTATATGCATTGATCGATGAATTCTTACAAGATGAAACATTTTTTTACATCCACCTGCAGTTAAATTAGTTTCATCGATGGATAATACCTGAAAAGTGAATAAACATTTATGCTGGATCTCGAGGTGCATACACAAATGCGAGAACTGTGCAAATTTGTCGATCGTTTAGAAAATCTGTGACAAACAAAATTAATGGGGAAAATAGTAGGTGAGGAGTGCTGCAGAAAGGTTAAATGGATCGAGAGAGTGTCATAATATGGAAGACAAAAGGAAAGGAACAGAGAGAGAGAGAGAGAGAAAGAGAGAAAAAGACACATGGACGGACAGAAAATAGAGAAAGAGCATATAGTATTCTGTCGAAGTGAAAATCATTTCGTGCAAACACAGTGTGACCACGCAAAATATCTGGTGAAATATATATCGTTGGGTGTTTGAAGGCGTTACCGTTCGATCTCATAAAATATTCATGAGAGAAGTTTGCCACCCTCTTCGTCGGTGGACCATCGGTGACGCGCTTCTGGTGATCTACCGGTTGGTGCATAGCAATGGGAACGAATGACGATCTTGTGAGAGCTTGAGATGGGCAAAGAGGGAAGAGGGTGACCCTGAAGAGATGACACAGATTAAACTAGTGCAGGAAACTCTGTGAAAATCTCATTGCTGTTCAAAGGAACGTGAAAGCATAGTCAGGTAAAATGTGGCAGTATGTTGGCTGTTAGCACGAGGAGGAAAAATCTTAGAGATCTCACAAGTTAAGGTTGTTTAGAAGGAGGGTGGGGATGGATCAAAGTGGGGGAAATTTTTCTATGCTTTACATAGTCAGTCTCATCCCCTTCTATCTACCTCAATAGTTCTGCGTTGCCGTGTCTGTCAGACCCTCCCCCCGTTTGGAGTGTTTTTTAACGCGATTTTCAATATATATCTTGAAATATCTTCGAAGAAATTCTCCAAAGGCTAATGATTTTGGTCTTGATCGATGCGGAATATTTCAAAGAGTATGCGGTTAGTTTTTTATTAAAAGTTCAATGGCACGAATAAATATATCGCGAGTTTATTGAGATCGCGCATGGCTCTGTCCATTAGAGACTGTAGTCGAGCGCTCAAAACTACGCAACTTTGCGATTTTATTGTTTCGTAAATAAACTCCGAATCGATTTGAAATTTTACAGAGACATAGCTTGAATGTTCGTCTACCCACTGTGTAAATTTCAAATTTTTCTCATAAAACTTGATTTCCTTCTAAACAACCTTAAGTGAACAGTCAACGACGCAATGTCGCGTTTCAATTAATTAAAACCAATTCGCATAACGCATTATGCCGGGTGCTCTTTAAAACTTTCCATAAGTCTTCTCCATATTTCACAGTATTATATTTTTCCGGTTTGATTCATTATGAATTCACATTCATGCAGAATTATGGAACCACCAAATTCTCCGGGGAATCTGTTAAAAGATAATGAAACAATCTGAAAATCGTATACATGGTCAAATATACAGGGAAATCTAGGAAACGCTATGAATTCACCACTTTACGTCCAAACTCGGACTAACTTCTCAGGGTAATACGAGACTGTTGGTGAGTTTGAAGCGAACGGTCGAAACGCGTTAACATTCCATTTGACGATACAGCGGAAAGCTTGGATATAGAGTATTCTCTATATATTCGCACGAGAACACCCGAAAGGACCATTAACGTGAGATTCAAAGTCAAAAGGCCTTGTAAAGTAATACTTGGATACATCGAATTACTCGCGTTACGCCTTTTTTCAATTCACCAAATCGATCTCTATACGGATGTACAGAATATTATGTGCTCTCGTGTAGAGATAACTGTGAAGCCTAACGGAAATGCGACGGTTTAGCACTGAGAGCTTCCAAAAGAGAATATTCGACGAACTCTCACTACTGCCTCTCATCCCCGCTTCTCTCTCTCTCTCTCTCTTTTTCTCTCTCTTGCTCTGTACTCTCGCTTTATCCGCTTTCTGTCATTCCCTTTCCACGCCTCCGATCTACCTCCTATTTCCATTTCCAAACGCCACATATCAACACTGATATGGGCCATCAAGAGGGAAGCACGGACGAAAAACCGGTTTCGTATAAAAAAAACCCTGAATGTAAAACTGATACGATATAAGATCCCCGGAACTTGAATTTTTTCACGTTCTAACTGGCTACCGATCGGAGAGAAAGAATAAAAAGAAGACGGAAGAATCTGAGACAGGGTAAAACGTGGGGGAAGAGGATTGGATCGCGATGATGCTCGTATGAACGAGATACTAATTGAGGGTGGACAGAGCGTGACGACAATAAAGAGTCTCGTTTGTGTATGTGTATAAATGTCCAGGAAACATTAACGATACATGCTTGACCCCTCTTCCAAATAGTTTAGATTTTGGCTTACTCCCGACTGGCTCTTGTGGTCAAAAACCACAGGAAAATTTACCGTACCAGAGCCACATGCTATTGTCGCTATGCGATGCTAACTTAATGCCTGAGAGAGTGAGAGAGAGACGGAAACGTATTGCAGGCATGAGAAAGTAATATCCATGCAGGCTTTTCTCGTCATTTAGCCATTTTTACTCCTTGATATTGCTAAATGTATTAACGGACAACACCACTGTGACCCCCTATTTTTTTCACATTTTTCAAGAATATTTTTTTTGTGGGAAAAAAAAGAGATATTCGAAAAAATTTTTTTGGGTTTTGTTCCTTGTTTATTAATGTATCAAAAAACATTTTTTTCACATTTTTTACGCCGCATGGTGGCGCTGAGGAAGCTCTCGCGTCATCTCCGCAGTGGTTCGCGGCACGCAGCAGAACTCTCTTCAAAGTCGATCTGAAAAAAAATACCGAGTGTTTTCGTTAATAATATGATATTTTGAAGAGAAGTACATAGGGATTTGGAAAAATATTGATTTTTAAAAAATAGGTACGCTTTTGAAATTAAAGAATGATTTTTGAGCAAAATTTCTCGTCGAAAATAGGCTATAACTTTTATAATTATTGAGATATCGAAAAAATCTTATGTACTTCTCTAGATAATCTACTTTTATTGATACAGTAAAAATTTGAAGTCGATCGGATAAAAATTGCTCGAGTTCTGCTGCGTGCCGCACTCAAAAAAGTGGTTTTGAAAAAAACGCGTTCAAAGTTGGGACCCCGAGCGTCGCGGACCGCTGCACCGCTCCACAAAATATTCAATATCTACGAAAATAATTATTTTATCGACCTGGGTCCAACGGCATTTCAATCTTAAAAGTATTTTAGATTTTTTAAAATGGTTTTCAAAAAATCGATTTTTTGAAGCCGTCACAGTGGTGTTGTCCGTTAAAATAGTTCCAAACACATTTTGAATGGATTTCAAGAAGAAGTTGATAAAATACATTTTTGTAGTAGATTAATATGGTAATTAAGCGGTGACGTTACGCCAAAAAAATAGTATACGAATTAGTATTTAGTATATTATTTATCTAAATTCATTATAGTTTCTAAATTGAATCAGCACAGCTTTATCAATTAAAAAAAAAAATTAAAAAAACAACAATTGACTCTTTCGCGTTTCCAAATACCCACAAAAATCTCAGTGAACCGAATACACATTGTATTTTTCCGCCTGAAAGAGGCTTCATTTGTACAGAACTAAAACAATTATTCTTTCGAAAGTTTCAGGTTTGGGTTAACATAACCGAGCGATATAGATGGAGAAAACCAGTGAATTGTGGGATTGTGCACTACAATCGTTTCACCACTGTCCAAACTATTTCCTCGTGGACGATCCATCAGCTCGTTCCATAATTAACGACGATATAGTACAATAGCAATCCAATGTGGGCAACTTCTCTTGTTGGCTGCGAAAAGAGAGCGGGGAATAGAGAAAACACGAGAGAGAGAGAGAAAGAGAGAGAGAGAGAGAGGGGCAACTTGTGTGTCTCCAATTCGCGACGGCAGCGAGTCGATCGATTAATCATACACAATCGCAATTACAGCGGGGTAAACCGATCATCGGGTCCAGATCCCACCATCACTGACATAGAGCAGCGATAACTAGCCATTTTGCCTTTTCTGCACTCACTGGAAATTCTTTCCACTTAAAATCTTCAACACTTTTATCAATCAGTCTCAAATATGAATGCATCAAATATGATTAAAAATACAAAATCTATGATAGAGACGATTCCTCGCTCATTGGGAAAAATGACTATCGGCTTATTTGTCATAATATCAAATGGATTGAATTCTTTCGTGCAATCTTTGAAATTGCCTGACAGGAGTCAAAAATATAAACAGTCATGCAAGCCCGGATAAATGTGATCTTAAATGCCATGATACGCAACAGACGAAGTTGGGTGAAAGGTTTTAGCGAGGGAGAATAAGTAGGTCGCGGATAATTGGTTGGGATCGGTGCGCAAGGGCAAAGAATGGATATAGACGGATAAACACAAACAGCTCGGGGGAGGCAATCCATTATATATATATATATATAATGGATTTTCACTCGACTTATATGTATATGAATTTGTGTAATTATATACAAACGCAGAGGAGTCAAGACGAGAGGGCCCGGAAAGAGAAGAAAAGGGAAGAGAGAAGAGCGAGGGAAGTGAGCAGCCACCCTCGCAAAATGGTCTGATGTTCGAAGTGGGTATAGTATTAGGGGGATGGGAATGCAAGAGAGGCCAGTCAAGTAGAGACTTCCCATCGAGGCTCGAACCATATTCTCGAACAACACGTTCATCTATTATGGGGTGAGTTACGAGCGTATATAAGGGTGGTACAGTCAAAATAGAAGGTTAGCAACTGCGCGAAAAGGCAATTCAAAGTTTTGAGAGTACGTATTGAGCGATTGAGAAATAGCAAATCAAGAGAAATCTCTTATCCATGTTTGAAAGCTAATTTATCCACATTTTTCTTTGCTTCCTTGTAAACAAATATTATCTCTTTTTCATTTAAAATATTGAAAGATACAAGATATTTATTTGACAGCAATTGATTTATGAATCGATCGAATTGCCGATTTTTTAATTTATTTCATATTATTTATGTTTGTTTTTTTTTTCATAAGTTCAATATTGTTTATCATTTCGATTCCGCTTATTATTTACATATACGAGTGGCTCGCATTCTTCATTGTTTCCATCTATCCGTCCATGTAATCATCAACAGAATTCTTCGATATATATACAGTCCGAGCTATGTATAATGAAATAACCCGAAACTTCCTCACTGCCGGTCACTCTCATCAATATACGTATATGCAACTGATCGTAATGAAATATAGGAATTCACTTTGAGAATAAACAATGCGAAATCACATATCCCTAAAATGTATGCGAAACATCCATCCATCATAAATCACCATGTTCGGGTATATTACATGGTCAACCGGCCATAATGAACTCGAATTCTCCGCTTTCTGTTATATTGTTTGCGGTCTGCTATAATTATTTAAATAAAAAAAGAGAAAGTAGTAATGACGATTTTTCTCACAGGGGGAAATGACCATTATATCTTTATAGATTACATTTTTTTTTTTTTTTTAATAATTCTAATGCAATGCGATTGACAATTTAATAATTGAAATCGTTTTTGTTAAAAATAATAATGAATAACTCTTAGAAAAAACGAACTGTCCTTCTTATTAAAACCTGACAATACAGTTTCTGTTCTTCTCCTGATGTTTCTTCACGACAAGACAACTTTGCTCAGTGTTTCCGAATGAAAATGGCCGTCTTGTAATAGGCTATATATATATGCCCGATTGGATGTCAGACACGGTACAAAGGATAAGATGCTGCGTAGGATAAGGTGGGATGAGAAAAAGGAAATGCATCACTACGATAGTGATAAGTAGGCCAGAGTGATTGATAGAACACTGACGGTAATGGCGTCGATGACCTGTCTGATGAAAAGTCGATAAATCGATCCTAAGACTTGAGGGGTTACAGTAACAGAGAGAGAGAGAGAGAGAGAGAGAGAGAGAGAGAGAGAGAGAGGGAGGGAGAGAGAAGAAAAAAAGGAGCTTCCTTTTTCTGTTTTTACCTTGTACTGCTTGAATTAAATAGTTGTAAATTTCTATACTTTTTTCTTAGACTCTTCTCGTTTCACCAGAAAACGAAGACTTTGTTCTCGATAAAGCCTCAGGGATCCTCTTACAAGCATTATTCATTGACGCTTGAGTCGATAGTCTTATGACGTAAAAATCCTTTTCCCTTTTGTGCTAGATCCATAAATAATGAAAGCTTTTCTTGTTGAACCATGAAAACTTCAATTATTCATTTTTCGTGTGACAAAAATGGCCACGTTTCAAAACATCTCTTCGAAATCATCAATCATTATGTTCTCGGATTTCTTCCGATTGTTGCTTTTCTTTTTGAATGAATAAAAGTATAAATCTTGCGAGATCGCTGCTCGTAAAATTTTCTCTTGAGATCTTATCACGACAATTATTCATAAATATTGACGTAAATAATCCTTCCAATCATATCGAAATTTCAATTATATCTATTTCTGGCTTCTTAAGCTCCTTCTGATTTTATAACTTGACGATTTTACGAGCTCAACTTATTTAATGATTTCGCAAACTCGTAATTTAAAGTTTCTTATAGATTTAGAGTTTTTCGAAAGCATCAAATTCTTTAAATTTTTTTTGGTCACGCTAATAAACCAATCACTCTGACTCGGGGGGTTTGCGAGGCATCAAAAGTCTTTCCTCGTTACCCGAGACCCGGCCTTCCTCCTCGGGAGCGTATCACAACTGTACGGAATGTTCAGTAATTGAAACTTTCATGAAACATCCTCGACGCCTTGTCTCGTACCTCTCCTTTATTCATTCCCTCCATCCCTGTCACGATTCTTCGGGAGCTTTCGAACGATAAACTCATTCGACGACGACAAAGGCATTTTCAACGCAGTTGGATGGAAGATCTCTCAATAGTGAATTTTCTTTCGACACCCTCGAGTATTTTTCAATATTCCTCTCGATATAGTGACAACCGTCTGTGCTTGTACAAGCATCGGTCAAAAAAAGTAAATAGAAGGGGATAAAACGAGTATCCGACAGTTGGGAATTCGAGCGCGATTTCATGGCTCGTGAAAATTTATCGTCAACATAATATAAAACAATTCACCCCTCATCACACGTGTACCCAAAGTTTCTCGTCCCTCCCTCTAAAACTCTTCAACGCTTGCATGAACTTTGCAGTATTTACAGAACGATTGTGGCTTGAAAAAATTGATCGTTTGTGTGAAGTTTTTGTAATATATACGATCAAAGGATACAGCATTTTGTTTTGTTTTCATTCAGCCCCCCGCGAATAGAGTTATGAGAATTGATTCTATCCTGTAATAAAGGAACAACCAACTCGACCACGAAAATGAACTATTTCTATTCCGACACAAAATCCTTCGAACACTGGAAGTTATCAAATTGTACAAAGGCAAATAAAAGACCGATGATCAAAGTTCATTTACTCGAATCCAATACATAATACAAACATCATAAATCTGAAGGAATGTCTCGACCGCACGAGGGAATTTTATTCTACAAATGAAAGAATCTGGAGGTTCTCATCTCCAGAGGATTATTTTTGTAATTTTTTTCACAACATTACATAAAATATTCTTCCTTCAACCCTCATTTCTATCTACATCCAGATTTCTTCATCTCTCATCGCTCTCGAGGGATTTTTATAAATTGCATTTCGGATGAATCTCATCTCGTCTTTCGCCAAGCACATATTTCCTTCGCTGTTCTTTTGCAATGTCGTTTATACGTATATATGTATATAAAAGTCTCGTGTAACGAGCAAAATACGATACCCATCCTCCCCCCCCCTCCCCTCCTGGGTAGTATTCCAAAGAAGTATCCACAAAAACGTGTGGTTATCGCTTACGACCCTCGAATTTGTTAAATCGTGCTGGGCGCTTCGATAAGACGACGATTAATTCAAGAATTTTTTACTCAGGATAAAAGTCTTACAGCAACTGGAGGATTATCATGGATTTCCTAACTTAGCCTCCTTTTCGACAATTACCAAGCACGAGGCATTTCATGCCAAATTGTTAAGAGCTCAGATTAAAAACTTTCAAATTTTTGCTGTATCATTTTCCATAGTGGATTTATATGATTTTTCAGGCTGGTATTGCGAAATTTTCGAATGGTATCGTAGAATAAAATTGTTCTTGTAAGAAGAAGAAGAAGAAACAAGAAGAATCTTAGAATAAATAAACGACTGCGGTATTCAGTAACGGATGAAATATCATTTAGGTTCTAAGATCTACCATTTTTTTGCATTATTATATGATTCTATGAGGGTAGATAAGAGAGAAATATCGAGGCGATGCAGAAGTGTGAAAGCGTCCGTCCTTCATCATAACCGTCGACAGTCTAAGGATCGATCGCGAGTCAGACCACTGACAGTTTTATCAACGTACAGCCTCCTTGATGTTGCGGTTGGTTGAACGGAACCACGCGTCTCCGATGTACTCTGGCAAGTAATACGGATATGTATATCGTGTCTATAAATATTAACATAGGTATATAGAAAAATAATAGTTTGACTAGCGTTTGACATGCGTATTATACGTCATGTAAACTAAGCAACCTACATTAAGAAAATTTTGTTTGGAAAATTACCATGAAAATCATGAGAACGAAAGAGCAACAGGAATTCTTCACGATTTTTGTGGTTCTAAATGAAAAAACTAATAAAATTACATAAATAAACATTTATATGCCTTGAAATATTAAAAAAAATGATAATTAGTAATGAATAAAATTTTATACACTTTTCCCCACACTTGAGTGTATCGAAGTCATTTTTATCATAAATTTTACAGTAAAAATGACTCAGCGAGTTCTATAAAAAATGTTATTGCCATTTTCGAGCAATTACATTGCAAATTTTGTTATTCAATTTTAATCTACTGTGCTCTGGGCCCCTTATCTCTCGTGTATTTATTAATTTATCCAAATTGTTCTTATATACAAAATTAATTTCACTCTGCATGGAGAGAAATGTTTTAGAATATTTGTAAGACATTTTGGCAAAAATTGCCGTCTTTTCCAATGATGTGTGTGCTGTAATCAGGCACAATAAAACATGTGAACAGTGCGTATAAATGTCACCAAAAAACAAAATTAAAATCAATGGTCTCAGTACGATAAAAAATAGTGTCCTGGCACTGTAAAATTTCATGTGATGATTGTCAATTTTTGCTTGCCTGAACATGAATTTCAATAGTGCTTATTTTTTAGTTTTATTCCTCATGATAATAATAATAATAATAATAATAATTAGTATTATTATAATTATAATACTAATAAGATAGTGAATTAAAGATTATTCATCAATTGATAATCCATTCATCAAACGAATGATTTATTTATTGAATATAGAAATCATCAATGAGATCGAACGTTTTGAATTTTCTTTAGTTCGTCTTCAAATCAGGGTTTCAAATGAAATATGTGTATGTGTCAGAACATGGCTGAGATAGGAAAAATTATGTTGGATTGGCAATTTGAAGTTGAAGGAGAAAACCACTCTATTTGCTGCTTCTTTTCATCCCAAGAATTCTTTTTTCCTTTTTAGTATAAAAAAAATTGTCAAAGGTTAAAGACCATTTCATGTCACATCGGAATAAAAATAATAAAAGTAGACGATAGGCTCTGACCTGGTCGTCTTATGCAATAATGAAACAGGAAGTTTGAACCAAAAATACCAAACAGCACGGTAAAAATTGCCTTGCACTGTATTAAAATTTCTAACCCATCTGAGATTTAGTTGCGGTACAGCCATTAATTTTTCGTTCATGGCGAGTTAAAAAGCAGCAATTTTGTTTGTAATGGGACTTTCTACAGTGCTTTTACCGAAATTTGACTTTGCTGTATTACAAAAATTCATAGACTTATGTTAAGGGGCCAGTCCACTTTGAAAATTTCAAAAAATCGATTTTTTTTTACTGTTTTCGAAAGTACATACATTCAGAAATATTGTGTCAAAATTTTATGAAAATCCGAGCTCTCTAAGTATTTTTTTTTTTTACCTGAACGTCAGGACCTCATTTCGTCTACATGAGCGTATAAACTTCAAACGCATTTTTCTCGAAACAACGTTTTCAAAATCTAGCTCCATCGTATCTCTATAACTAATAAACCGATTCTCTTGAAATTTGAACCACATATTGCAAACATGATTCACAACAAGATGACCCTCGATGGTTTTAAAATTTTGATTTTTACTCCTTTTTTTGTGAAAAACTGCGAAAAAACGCATTTTTTTTTACTTTTTTCGTTTTTCATCTGCCATTTTTTTATTTTTTGATAAAATTTTATATCTGAGGGTCATTTTGTAGCTGGTGTCATACTGAATCTAATGGACTTTGATTTTTTTGTTTCAGACAAGCCATTGCCGAGTTGTGATGAAGCTACCTAGCCCACCTATTTTTGAGGCGTTACGTTAAACTATAGTTTTTGTATTTAAAAATGAATAAAAATGAATTAAAAATTTTTTTTTTATGTATTCAAGCCTTTATTTATCAAGTCCAACAACTTTTATATTCATTACTTTTATAAAATCCTCAAAAAAAAATCGCAAAAATAGCTTTTTTCGTGGCTCCAAAGTGGACTGGCCCCTTAAATACTGCAATACTCATTGGAATCTTTAATTTTTTGTCGATAAATTATTCCAAAAAAGTCTTTCACACCCAACTTGTAGTGCAGGGCACGGTGATTTTTGTGATATTTTTCGTGTGCTCGATTCATTCCGATCGGAATACATTAAACCAAACTCAGAATGTTTACGTATTCCATTTATGCAGGTAAACCATGCCAAATTACATACAACGTGGTCAGCGCTCACTCGATCTCCCTGTACATATTATTATATTAGAGACCTCAATTTTGGTTATTATGGTTAATTTTGTGTGACCATAACGTGAGTAGTGAAACTCGTATATTGTGTTCCCATGCATGGTCTCTCAATCGTATTCACTGTTACACTGGTACACCATAAACACAAAAATACTCGTGCTAATTTCCCCATATGGGTTTCCACATTTTTTTCTAAATACAGAAGCGCATTGACATTATGGTACAATTGATTTTTCATTTCTTCAATTAGATATCTGTTCTATTATTCGAGTTATCAAAAATTCGCAATTTTTTTTTTCATTCATTGTTCTCGAGCTTTTTTATGTCCAAACTTTGTTTCCATTATATTTTTTTTTTTCATATTCCACGATGAAAATTAACTTAAAATATTCTTTTGCCTGAAATATTAAACAGAAATTAAAAAAATTATTGCTTCACCACAATTCTAATTATTAACGAGATTTGCAAAAAAGTTCAGTAAACTTTGCAATAATTATCAGAAGGATCCTGTCATGCTCGTTTTCATCGAATTTTTGTTCTGACGTTCGTAAACGTTTCTGTTTTCCATTATTCGATGCTTGACAGCAAAAAAATAAAGAATTTATTCAATAGCTCGAGGCTGTAATGGGGAAAAATCGAATGTATGTATGTTCTCCCGTCTCTCGATTTTACCGAACGTAAAATAACAGTGTTTTTTCCTCAGCCTCAGTGGCAAAACGAAATAACGAAGCGAATCTTCGAGAGCGAGTGAAACCAAAGCAAAACCAACGAAAAATAGCGAATGTTTAATAAAAGATAAAAAAAGATAAAAAAATAGCGCCTATATCGTATAAAGATGGAAATTGAAACATTTTTTCCCATTTTCTAATTATCTACATCAGAATAAATCATGAAACTTGAACAAATTATTAATCAATTAAATGTATTTTTTAGCATCAAAATCACAAATTGTTCAGTCTTAATTCTATTAAAATCTATAAGAAAACAAAGTTTCGAATAAATTTTAGAACGCACTTGTATGAAAGTTGAAAGAATATCGAATAAAGATAAAAATACGTGTGAAACAATCATTGAAAATAATTGAAATGTATAAAAAATATCATTAAATTTTGGGAAGATTTTTTCGCTGTACAAAAAGGATCGAAACTAGTGACGCAATCTGCGCCAATCCCCTTCGGAAATTTTCTATAGACGAAGAAGATGCAAATGCAGATTAGAGCTCCTTCTTTACAAAAGAATATCTGTAGAATACAAAAAATAAAGAAAATAAATATACATATTCTTCTCTGCTTCGTATCCCCTGTTGTTCCGTGCTTTTTCCCGAATATTCCATGTTTAGCTGACGTTGCCTTGGCTCTCTAAGGATGACCTTCCGTAAGGTTTCTTTTCAGCCTGGTGGAAAACGAGTATTGAAATAATGTGAAAATAATAACGAGAAAAAGCACGAAAAAAGGTAAAACATCGCGTGTTTTTTATTCAGTTAAAACAAAACATTAAAGGATTGTCTTAAAATGTAATTATAGGAGTCTAAATATATTTCGAACCGCAGATACGAGAATTGTTTCGTTCATTCTTGACGGCTGAATATGCAGAGGGTTATTGGACTTTGGTACCTTGAAAATTTAACAAAAGAATATCGTAAAAAGGAAAATTTTCTACAAAAAAAATGTTCGAATATCACAAATCACAAAATTCGCATAAATTATTACATACCAACTTGCTCTTCCGAATGACTTGCAATTAAACCAAGTAAATTTCGTCCAAAAACATCGCGCATCTTTTAAAAATGAAGATTCAATCGAAATCTACTTTTGTGCAAAAAAGAACGTGTACAGTTCTCCGCATATCTCAAAAACTTGTTCCCTTTAAATATAAAATGATTTTAAAAGGTCGCTCAAACGAAAGTCTCTGGTGTGAAAGCAACTTTCACGATTGTTTCTTCCCTCTGTTGGAATTGTCGAATCGGCAAACGAAGCGTAACGTATTAATTCGTTGGTGGAATTAAAAGTGAAAAAACCCGCAAACGAAGTCAACGTACTCTAACGAGCAATCAAGGAAAAGTGAGAAAAGAGGAAAAGACAGAAAAGACACGAAAAAATTGATTCTATGTCTGTATACATTGCCCTTTTTATTTTCTTTCACGTACATACGTATCCAAAGAGCGAAAGAGATAGAGAGAAAGAGAGAGAGAAAACAAAGTAAGAGAGGTTATCGACTGGGGTCACGCCATTGATAGAACAAAAAAAAAGAAGAAAGTGGGTAACGACGAAGTGTCTCATTAATTAGGGTCGTCCGATTTCCCCGAAGAAGATTATTGGATCTCCGGAACTGGATAACTAGCGAAAGAGCTGGCCGTGTGATAAAATCGCTAACTTGGAAAGAAATCTTGAATTTATTCTTACCCCCCGTGCTTCAGCGAAATTGCAAGCGTGGCGTATATAATATTGACGTCCTTAGCGGACTCAATCAATCCTCTTGATTAATTAATTAAGATCTAGTTTCCTTGCGCAACAATCTACTTTTTTAATACCCGAGTTAAACCGTTCAAGAAACAATAGAAAAATTATCGAAAAAGAGTGAAAGGTTCAATGAAAGAAAAAATTAATAAAAGCTTGTTAATTATACGTTATTGTCAATTTTAGCGAACGACGTTCTGAAGTTTACAAAAAAAATGCAGTGCAAAAGAAAAGAAAATAGAATAAAAAATATTGTTCTTCGACGTTCAAAATGTTGTCAATTTCGAAAAAAATGAGCCGTTGCTTTCGTATTGTAATCAGCTTTTTCGAGAATAATCGAAAAGAGCTGAATTTTAAAAAGTTATTCAAATCACAGTGGAAAAAGCAATGAAAAAAAAACTTTTTTCGACATTTTTTCATTAAAAATTTGCGAATTGAAAAAAATCGAACGTAATTTTGAATTCTGGAGAGAACATACGAGAAGAATGAATCCAAAATACGAAAATTTTGACTGAAGATAAAAAATTAAGCAGGGAGAAGTAGAAGAACGAAAATGCCAATTTTTTCCTGCTCATTAACGGGTAAAACCACTGTAGAATTTTCGAAAAATCCATTTTTTTATTGGCTTAATGTATACTTTGAACCCTCTTGAATATGAGGCAAAAAGGTTTATACCTGAAAAAAAATGTTTCATTGAAATTTCAGGCTCTTCCCCTAGCGCGTCGGTCATTTCAGTACCACGATTCAAAACTTTAAGGGCGGATCCTCCTTTAGAAAGCTCAAAAAATCAATTTTTTTTTATTGCTTAAATCTATTCCTAATATATCTAAGAATATGTATCTAAAGTTATAGAGGCTAATTCGCAATATTTTCAAAGATACAACACTAAACGCAGTAAGGTGTCGAGCAGGTATACGAGCGCTCGGGCAGCTGGAAAGCGCGTTTTCTCGAGTTTTCGTTTTTATGATTTTTCTAAACTGGCGGGCATGATTGCAAGAAAACTAGATGACCAATCAAAACGAACCAAAGCTTGTTAGCTTCAGTTTTGTATTCTCTTCTATTTGAACTAAAAAGATTCATAAAAAAAATTTCTAACCAACTTTTTTAACAAGTTGAAATTATTTTTTTTTTGCAGAAAGCACATTTTTTCAAATCTGAGAAAAACTTTAGATTTCACAATTTTTTGGGTCTTTCTTAGTTCACCTAGACGAAAAATATATGAAAATGAAAGTTTTTTTTGGGTTTTTTGTTTCAGGCAGAAATTACGAGCTTCATCTTTCCCGCCGATTGGAAATTGGTGTTGCACAAATGTGCATAAAAATCGGCTGCGTTTGAATATTTTTCTTTCAAAAAAATTTTTTTTTAATGTTCAAATATGCAATTAAATAATCTGAAAAGTTTACTGGACTTGCTTTTTTTTTCTGTCCTAAAAAAATTCCCCCAAAAACGCTTTTTTCGGCCTTCTAAAGGAAGATCCGCCCTTAAACGTGTTTTTCTCGAAACACGATTTTTCAAAACGGCACGCAGCATAACTCCAACAATTTTCATTCTTTTCATTTGAATTTTTGACAGTATCTTAAAAATAACATTTCTAAGTGAAATACGTACGGAATTTTCGATAAGTTCATTTAAACATTTTTTATCAACAAATAATTACCCCTTTTTTCGGTCAAAAATTGAACCTCTTCATTCAAACACTCGCCAATTGTACAGAAATGAATATTTTCAAAATCCCCTACGTACTTCGCTAGCCATGAGTGTCTACATTAAGGTTTTGTTTTCTTTTTTATTCCAGATCAACAATTGCACCAGTTTCATTGCGTGCCGCAGAGCGCCTCGAATTCAACAAGCCTCGTGGGAATTGCTCTGGTGTCGCCATTTTTAAATATTTTTCAATCATAATTTTTTGTTGTATAGCTAAATATATGTTTAATAACTTCCCCGAATATTATTATTCTATTACCTTTCCTTCCACCCGAAAAAAATTGTCGAAACAAGGCTTTTTTTGAGACTGTTACAGTGGTTTTAGCCCTTAACTCATTTTTCTCAGACGATACAAAATCATTGTATCCCTCATGATGTAATTTAACATCGTTCATTTTTTAAACTCCAACTCCAGCATATTTGTAGCAATAAATGCATTTAACAATGATAAAAGAAAGATTTTATTTAATCAGGTAGAACTAAAGTTCGAGAGAAGCGCGAGATGAAAGCGACAGGTAAGTCCGGCTTAGAAGAAATTATATTCGCATAAAAAAAAATAATGAAAAGTAAAATTTCGGCGGTCGGAGGAGGGGAAAGGGGGGGGGGTGAGTTTTTAAGTGGTAGAAAGTCTGCGACCGGTGATAAGAAGTTAAGCACAGCAGACTTTTAATTCTGGAGCACACTCTCGGGGTTCACTAGTCTCAGTTCACCCTCTGTGCTTCTTTCTCCCTCTCTCTTTCCTCTTTCATTAAATCTTTCGTTTCAGCCCTCATTTTCTCCTAAGAAAAGAAGAAAAAAAAATCCAATGGCATTTTTTCCTCACTGAATTCAAGAGAATGTATAATTCACCCTGGATTACGACATAATGCAAAGCCTTGTTATAAATAACCGAGTATCCATGCCTCTTTTGTGACAATCCTTTTTCCTTGAATTTACGCAAAAGTATAAATCTCATGAGTCCATGAAAAAAGCTCGGTCCTTAAAAAGGAGAAATATTTTCTATATAATTAACCTACACAGCGTACGAAATAAGTTCGTGAAAAAAAAAAATTAATCGGTTCATTTGTATATAAACATGTAAGTGATGATTAGAAATCGCCTTTACGTTATTTTATGAACTTTTACGTCATTTTACGATGACATAATTTCATTGAAATCTTTTATTCACGAGTCGATAAATGAATGAAATGAAACAATAAATATTAAAATAATTCAACATTGTTAAAAAAAAAAAATTAAATCCAACAATGTGTACTTGGATTTCTAGATTTTTATTACAGTTATTGCTTCATGAAAAAAATGAGCTGTAGTTTTTACTGGGATTTTCATGAAACTTTACAGTTTCCAACAGTGGTAGTGCCTTCTGGACGCGTAAACATCAATTTTTTATGAAACTTTAAACAAAATCTGCAAGTCCCTATGGGGGAAATACTAATTCTGCAAATGACATACTGCATGCCCATCAAACGAATTATTACAGTGGCGAACTGTAAAACGTACACGCTACATTCACCCCGTTTTTATAGTGATACCGTAAAAAGTACACGAAATAATAAACTGAACTTATCCTCATCAGAATATTACCTAAACATAACCATAAAATTGTTTAAAACAAATAAAATTTAAAAAAATTCTTTTACTATAAATTGCATTTTCAATCATACTTTCTTACATCTATTACTTCCCACATAAATTTCTGCCGAAAAATGTTCCACCTACACTGGGATTCGATCTGACCTACCTACCTATCTACGACCTAATGACGCTACCTATTACACTACACTGAGAAAAGAAATTTATTGTTTCAACAAATTGTGGAGAATAAAATGAAATTTGTTAATTCAACAGAAAATTTTGTTGATTCAACAATATTATCGTCGTAATGAGCAATATTTATTTGAGCCAGCAAATTAAGCGATTGAATTAACCAAATTTTTGTTGAGTTAACGAATTTCATTTTGTTCGCCACAATTTGTTGATTCAACAAACATTTTTTTGAATCAACAAATTTCTTTTCTCAGTGTACTATCTACTTGGTAATTATTGGTAAAAAAAAGTGATACGTTCATATCCAATTCGGAATATAATCGGTAAGGTCAATGAATAATCTATGAGACAAGTTTTTGAAAGCAAGAAAAATTTGAAATATAAAAAATATCGAATTTTCATATATTACAATGTATCATGTCCGTAATACTTTCGGGTAGTTGAAAATTCGCCCTCCCCCCTTCCCATTGTTTGAGCTATAATAAGCAAATACAGCAACAGTCTTCAATAAATGTTTTACCTTGAAATTTCCTGGCTCACGTGTTTGGAGAAATGACAGTGTACACTGTAAAAATTGAAAGTAAAATATCAAATTTTGCAGTACGTTTTCGAATTTTTACTGGGCACACTGCAATTTCTAATTTATCTCGACGCTATTAATTTTCTCAATAGGAAATATACAATTTTTATATTTTTTAATTATAATTTTTCATGAATACCGTTTAACATTTTTTTTACAATTTTCAATATCAGTAAATACAACAGTTTATTTTCCTATACGTACTGAATATTTTACTGGGAACACTGTAAATTTTACATTTCATATACAGTGGTGGGATTCCTCATTTTTATTTATAATTTCGGCTATGTCATTTTTTTGCTGTGGACATTGAGTTTTTTACAATTTATATCAGCATTAAGGCCTTACATACGTCCAGAATTTTCAAAAAATCGATTTTTTTTTACAGACTATTATTCTCTATAGTTTTAGGCGTATTTCTGTGTAAGTCGATTGTACAAATTCCCCATAGATCGAAAGTTATTATAGAAAACGTGACTGCCCAACGAGAGTCTGATGCGCGCAGGTAGATGTCTCGAGCGAAACGCACTTGAAACTAAATGCATTTTTCTCAAAACTACTTTTTCTGGCACGGTCTGCATGATAACTCATACAGTTTTTAATATTTTTTGATGCTTTTTTTTTTAAATATTCGAAATTGTTTTCTCTATAGTCTGTCGAGTCGGATTTTTGATGTTGTGATTAAAAAATGTTATAAACATAATTAAAGTGTGACATTTATGACACAAAATGCACACTTTTTTTTAAACTGCCGTAAATTGCCAAAATTTTTCGAATTTCAAAAATCCGGCTCGACAGACTATAACTACAACTTTATTTTACAAGAATTTTTTTACGTTTTGCAGATCCATCAGCATTTCAAGAAGAAATGATGCAGACCGTGGAGCAACTTTTTTTTCATAGTGCTTCGGGAAACGTGATTTTTTGTGTTGTAATTTTTGAAAAAAAAAATGAAATAAATTTTTTTATAAAGTTTAAATACTAATAAACAATGTGTAAAAATTATTTTTATTAATTTCTATTGCTATCTCTTCTAAAAACAGTTTTTCTTTTAGCGCGTTTTAGGCGCTGCTGGACGTATGTAAGGCCTTAATAACTGATCAGAGAGTAAAAAACACACTAAATGCATTATTTTGTAATGGAACACACTATAAAACGAATAATTTACATTTTTCAGCTGTACATTTTGTTTTAGTTTCAGTAATTTTTAAATATCAACCATTAATTATTACAGATAATTTTTTTTTCGTGTTGAATTCAAAACGATTGACCATAATAATGGTTTTTCTTTCAGTTTCTAGACCATATTCCTCTGCCAGACCAGATTCCTCGTATCATTCGGTAGTTAATATTTATCGAGGCGTTCACTCGCTGAAATTGAAAAGATAAAGTTGAAAAATGATGATGCTTTATTTGGGCGTATAAAGTATAAAAAGTGCGAACTTTGTCGCTAATTTTTTCGAATTCTGAAAGATGAACAGTAGTGAACTTTGACGAAGGATCAGGTATGGCTGTTTTTTTTGTTTTTTCTCAACTGATGAAAATTTTGATAATCTTAAACAAATACTGTATTCTTCTCAATTATATTATAAAGACATTCAATCAATGAACACGGAAACGATAAAATATCAAATCTACGTAAAGTAGAGATAGTGAGTAAAAATTAGAAAAAATAGAATAACGAATCAAACGATACATCTGATAATTCACCAATAAGTTTTCGACCGAAACACGTGAAATACGACGGTAAAATGAAGCAGGAAGACACGCAAGGAAAACGGAAGCGGAAGGAACGAATTAGTGAGAGAATAAAGCATATTTCCACGCGGTATGAGCGAGCGTTGTAGAATGAGAGGGGTGAAAAAGGCAGCACATGTAAAGTGTTCTCTCCTGCGCTAACGCGAAAGACTGGAAAGAGGGGCAGAAATAGAGAGAGAGAGAGAGAGAGAGAGAGAGAGAGAGAGAGAGAGATTGAGAGAGAGAGATACAAAGAGAAAGATCAAAAGGGTGGT